>CAMTDV010001634.1:54850348-55217466 GCA_947069175.1 Scalesia atractyloides | reverse complement strand
CAATATCATAACACGCGAAAACTCATTAACTTATTCACTTTATCATTTTTAAAGCATGTATACATGAAATAACTCACTAAGTTAACCTATGTATCAATTTTCATGCTCGACAAATAAGTTACACATTTTAACGCGATTTCACCGATTCTACTGTTTTAAACATACAAGCGTACATGCATAGTCTTAATTCCAGCTTTCATGTCAACGCTTAACATATTATCATATTCACATATTTAAATCACATGACACATTTAAACACATAGGGTTCACCAATTAACAACCAATTCTAGTGTATGTTGAAAAATGCGTATTCTAGTGATTCGGTAACGTTTTCGGGCGTCGGAAGTCCGTATGACTAACCAAACACCAAATAAACTAAATATAAGTTAATATACTTATATTTATACTAAAAATATCAGTTTATTTACTGATTTAAAACAATTTCAAAAAACCCTCTTAAAAGGCGATTTTACCGTTTTTACCGCATAGTTTTGCGTCAAATGTTACCATAACCATCCGAACTAGAAACGACTTCATATTTTAACACAATACATGTTATATACTGAATAAAATGATGCTTATAATCATATTAGTGCAGTTTTTGTGTAAGGCACATAAATCATGCGATTTCACACATTTTACAACACTTTTAAGCACATAGTACAACATGCAAAGCTACTAAACTTTATATCAAAGTTCCATGCTATTTCACATTTCAAATAACATTATTTTTTATTGTTTATAACCTGATTAAAATCATCTTCACCAAATCACCTTTTAATCACCATTTCATGTCCATATATCCACATGCATGCCTATGTACAAGCATCTAATGCATGTATATCCTATCATCATCATCTTGCATGAACTTAAATACTTCTAACACATATTTAATTCTTGTTCAAACATTCAAGAACACCATCATTTTCATATGATCATCATCATCTAATCATTTAACATAAATGCAAGACATACATACATTTATATTCTTACACATTTAAATTTATTAACATCAAAGATTTACATGCATGCATATATACATATATATACACGGCCACATATATATATACATAGATACATGCTTCCAAAAGTTCACTTTTTAACATGCATTCATCTTTTCAATCACATAGCTTTCATATGGGGACTTCTGAACATGCATGCATCAAATCCTCATGAACATCATCACTCAAAAACATTCAAAATCAAAACTCAATCTTATACACACATGTATACATACTCACGGCCACATGAACACACACACACATCTCCATTTTCATTTTATACAAAAACCTATTTGATATTGTTTTCAAGTTAGTGACTAAACCCAAGAACATGAGAAACTTCTATCATCATCAACATCATTAAGATTTATGAACAAGATTTTTAAAGTGAATCTTATACCTTCAAGTTTTGATGGGTTTTGAACAAGAGTTGACGATGTGGAGCTTGGATGTTACTTGAAACACTTTCAAAACACTTTTGATCCTTTAAAAACACTTGAAACCACCTTCAAATGCCCTTGAATCTTCAAGAAATGATTTGAAATTTGAAAGTGTATGTGTGAGAGGGGGTGTTCGGCCGCAAGTTTTAGAGAAAGAAAGAGTTGAAGTTTGTTTGATGTTGTATGGTTTAGATGGAGTATGTATATTGTCATAATGATTGTATGGTCTTCCCAAGGTGCACACTTGTTCAATTTGGAAGAAATATCAAAAAGGTGGGCAGCCATTAGGCCGCCACCTATGCCCACTCTCTCACATCTTTCATATATATACACATATATAGGCTATTTACTGGTATTTAACTGAATACCGGGTATTTTATCTAGCGTTTTAACTGCGTTTTAACGCATTCTAAATTATTTTCAGCACTCTATATAAATAAACTCACTAAAATATTACTAATCAATATTTTATTTGCCAGGACCGGTTACGT
Source organism: Scalesia atractyloides (assembly GCA_947069175.1). Lineage (NCBI taxonomy): Eukaryota > Viridiplantae > Streptophyta > Magnoliopsida > Asterales > Asteraceae > Scalesia > Scalesia atractyloides. The sequence continues at coordinate 55,215,534 of CAMTDV010001634.1, read as the reverse complement.
TGTCGGTAATTGGCAGCATGAGCGCTGTGTTGCGCAGTATGCGCTTAAATTCACAAAATAAGGATTTTAAGCGTTTTAATTTATTTTTATCATTCTATAAAATTAAACTTGTCAAATTATTACTATAATAATTATTGGTTGCCCTGAACTGGCTGTGTTGACAGTATTTGTCAGATACGCGAAGTATCGCGCAGTTAGTACGCGCTTAAACTCGAAAAATAGAGTTTCTTAGCGTTTTAAATATTTTTTTCCTCACCGATTATGATTAAATATATTATTTAACTCATAACAGACTATTTTTTAGGATTTAACATTATTTGACGGTCACCGATGTTCTTTTCGCATTTTAACCGTTACTAGATAAGCGTTTATCTTAACATTGCCAACGTAATTTTTATCAAACTTTAGATTTACCAACACATCAAATTCCATATATAAACATCATAAATAATCAAATACGACCTTTTATTCATTCATGACACGTGTTACATTTGTACGGGACAGCCTAAATAGTCGGGTGTCACAGTCTCCCCTGTTTAAGGAATTTCGTCCCCGAAATTCTTACACTACAGGTTTCGTTTTCGCACTAGATTTAAAGAGATGCGGATATTTTCGTTGCATCTGGTCCTTTCGTTCCCATGTGAACTCGGGTCCACGCTTAGAATTCCAGCAAACCTTGACCAACTTAATCCGACTCCTTCTAAGTTTCTGAATCTTCTCATCCAGAACTTCAACCAGTTCCTCGATAAATCTCAATTTATCGTCTACTTGAACGTCATCAGGGGGTTATAATTAGTGTCTCATCCGACAAACACTTTCTCAGGTTGGAAATATGAAACATGTCATGAACTCCATTCAAATCCTGCGGCAGCTTAAGCCTATACGCGACTGATCCAACTCGAGATGCGATTTCGAAAGGACCTATATACCGGGGCTTAGCTTTCCCCCTTTCCCAAATCTAACAAAACCTTTCCAAGGTGACACTTTCAGCAGAACACGATCCCCGACTTGAAACTGCAACGGTTTCCTTCGGTTGTCTGCATAACTTTTCTGTCGATCGGCAGCAGCTTTCAACCTTTCCTTGATCTGGACAACCTTGTCGGTGGTTTCCTGGATAAGCTCAGGTCTGGTTAGTTGCCTTTCGCCAACTTCAGCCCATCACAAAGGCGATCGACATTTCCTTCCATACAAAGCTTCAAACGGAGTGGCTTTGATACTAGCGTGGTAACTATTGTTGTAAGAAAACTCTGCCAACGGCAAATGAGTATCCAAACTTCCACAGAAATCAATCACGCACGCTCTCAACATATCCTCCAACGTCTGAATGGTTCTCTCACTTTGAGCATCCGTTTGAGGATGATATGCAGTACTCATGTCCAGACGAGAGCCCAGCGACTCCTGAAGAGATCGCCAAAATCTGGAGTTAAATCGTCCATCTCTATCAGAGATAATTGACACAGGCACTCCATGTCAGGCAACAATCTCATTAAGGTACAACTGCGCTATCTTTTCCGTCTTCTCTGTTTCCTTAATGGCTAGAAAATGAGCAGACTTCGTTAATCGATCCACAATTACCCAAATAGTGTCATGTCCACGTGACGTACGGGGTAATTTGGTGATAAAGTCCATAGCAAGATGCTCCCACTTCCATTTAGGAATCGCTGGTTGCTGCAGAAGCCCAGATGGCCTCTTATGCTCAGCCTTAACCTTCGAGCATGTCAGACATTTAATTACATACACCGCAATATCTCTCTTCATATTCAGCCACTAATAAAACTACTTAATATCCTGATACATCTTGGTTGAACCTGGGTGAATCGAATATCTGGACTTATGAGCCTCGTTCATAACCAGTTCACGTAGGTTACCTCAAAGCGGAACCCAAACTCGGTTCATGAAGTACATTACTTCATCCGCTTTTGGTATCAATTCACATTCCAAACCTCTCAAACCTTCTCTAATCAGGTTCTCATCTTTCAGAGCTTCTCGCTGTGTATTACGAATTCGATTGGTCAAATTTGTTTTGTATGGTCAATCCCAAAGCACGAATGCGCAGAGGCTTTTCCTGCTCCTTCCTACTGAGCGCGTCAGCAACAACATTTGCCTTTCCCAGATGATAACGAATATCACACTCATAATCATTGAGTAACTCTACCCAACGTCGTTGCCGCATGTTGAGTTCCTTCTGATCAAAGATATGCTGGAGGCTCTTATGGTCTATGTAAATCGTACACTTCGTGCCATACAGATAATGTCTCCAAATCTTCAAAGCGAACACAACAGCTCCCAACTCTAAATCATGAGTTGTGTAGTTCTTCTCATGCACTTTCAGTGTCTGGATCCATAGGCTATCACTTTGTCCTTCTGAATAAGCACGCAACCAAGGCCCAAACGTGACGCATCATAATATACAACAAAACCGTCATTTCCCTCAGGCAGGGATAGGATAGGTGCACTACACAACTTCTCCTTCAACATCCGAAAAGCTTCCTCCTGCTTTTCTGCCCAATCAAACTTCTTATCCTTCTGGGTCAATAGCGTTAATGGCTGCGCTATTCTGGAAAAATTCTCAATGAATCTTCTATAATACCAGCAAGTCCTAAGAATTGTCGCACCTCTGACGGAGTCTTTGGTGCTTCCTAATTCTTAATCGCCTCGATCTTCGAAGGGTCCATATGTATACCTTTCTCATTTATGACATGACCGAGGAAATGCACCTCTCGAATCCAAAATTCACATTTAGAGAACTTGGATACACTTCTCTTTCTTCAACAGCTCCAGAATCATCTTCAAATGTTTCTCATGATCTTCTTTGGTTCGCGAATAGATTAGTATATCGTCAATGAATACAATCACGAATTTATCCAGATAGGGTTTGCATACCCTGTTCATGAGTCCATGAACACTGCAGGCGCATTAGTTAAGCCAAAAGGCATGACTAAGAACTCATAATGGCCATAACGTGTTCTAAAAGCAGTCTTCGGAACATCTTCCCCAGCAATCTTCAACTGTGATAACCTGAACGAGGTCTATCTTCGAATAGTAGCTTGATCCTTGAAGCTGGTCGAACAAATCGTCGATTCTTGGCAACGGGTACCGATTCTTGATAGTCAGCTTGTTCAATTCTCTGTAATCAATACACATTCTGAAGGAACCATCTTTCTTCTTTACGAACAACACAGGCGCTCCCCAAGGCGAAAAGCTTGGTCGTATGAAACCTTTGTCTAATAGCTCTTGAAGCTGAGTTGACAATTCTTTCATTTCTGATGGTGCTAATCTATAAGGAGATTTTGCAATCGGTGCAGCACCAGGTACAAGATCAATCTTAAACTTGATCTGTCTCGCAGGGGGTAATCCAGGCAAGTCTTCAGGGAAAACTTCCGGATAATCGCGAACTACAGGAATTTCTTCAATCTTCCCACTTTCAGCCTTCGTATACACTACGTTAACCAAGAACGCAGGATCGCCCTTATGCAACATCTTGTGCATCTTCATAACACTAACAACTCCTGATACTCGACTTGATCGGTCACCATGAACAACTAAAGCTTCACCACCACCAGGACGAGGTATCCGCACTTGTTTCTCCAAACAAACAATCTCAGCTCCGTTCTTGGATAGCCAATCCATCCCAACGACCACATCGAAACTACCAAGCTCCACTGGTAATAAATCGATACTAGTACTATGATCACATAACCAAATTCTACAACCACGAATAACTTCGTTAGTCTCTATCAATTTTCCATTTGCTAATTCTATCGAACTTTTTACTTAGCTTACTTCTTTGAGAACACAGAAATGGTTCAAAGTTTTTTGAAACAAAACTCAAGTCAGCACCAGTATCAAATAGTACGAACGCAGAACGGTCATTGATTAAGAACGTACCAGTAACAACTGCAGGATCATCACGTGCTTTCCCAGCATTCAGCTCAAAAGCTCTGCCCCTAGCACCCTGATTCTTCAACGATGGACAATTTCGCTTGATATGTCCTTCCTTTCCACATTCGAAGCAACCCTCAAGCTTGACTCCATCTTCGGTGCTTTTGGCATAGCACTCACGAGTAATATGGCCAGTTCGACCACATCTGGCACACTTTCCTTGCACATCTTCGTGAGACTTCTTCCTTGAACCACTTCCTCCATCCCTGGCATTATCCTTCCTCGAATCACTAGCATTAGCCATATATGCTTTCCCCGAATCGCGTTTCTTCTCACGCTTCACATCAGAATCTTTCCTCGAGCTCTCAGATCTTCACTTCCGTGAATCCCCAGATCTAGACTCAGCATTCTTCGATCGTTCAGATTTCTCATCTGCCTTGACCCTTCCTGACGACTTCCCAGTCTCCTCTTTCCTGTTAAGGGTACTTTTGCGAGCAGCATCATCCGCTAATGATTTCGCTAGAGTAGTAGCTTCCAGATAGGTAGTGGGCTTCGCTGACGTAACCATTCTACGAATTTGTGGCGACAATCCCAAATATACCTCTCTACATTAACGTACTCAGGAGTGACCATTCGTGGAACCAATCTAGCCAAATCATTGAACCGAGACGTATAAGCTATGACGTTCAGGCCTTCCACGGTCAAATTCCAGAAGTCAGTCTCAATTTTCTGCATCTCACTACGCCCGGGCAGTATTCCTTTAGAAGCATCTCTTTTAGTTCATTCCAGGTAAGACCGTAAGCCGCATCTTTGCCTAAAACTTGAACTTGAGTGTTCCACCAGGATAAAGCTTCGTCTAGAAATGAACATGAAGCATACCTTACCCTTTGATCAGCAGCGCAACCGCTGATGGCCATCACAGATTCCATTTTCTCGATCCATCTGGTGATTTCAAGAGGCCATTCAACACCGGTAAATGATCGTGGGTTACAGCCCTGAAATGTTCTATACGTACATCCATGCATTGTTCACAAGGTTAATGAAAAATCAAGATTACTCACTGATTATATCATAACACAGGAACTACTAAAACTTTTCCGATCATTATATCACCTTGCGGGTTTCCAATCTGTACACCACCTTCACCATGCCCAGGAGCACCACGTCCACGTCCTTGCCCAATATTCTGGTTAGCTTCACGCTGTTCCAAGGCAATATTAACGTGTTGGGCTATGAGTTATGCCAACTCTTCTGGGGTGGTAGGTAGTCCAGTACCCTGTCTCGCTTTTGGCGGCATCTTGTCGTTTCCATTATTGCAATAATAATATCAACATAAGACATTGTTTAAGCATTTCAATCATTAAATAATAGTGGACTGAACAATACACATGCATCCACATAATAATGAGAATAATTTAACCAAAAGAAACCCATGTCATTGATATTTATCACGGAAATTACAAAGCTTGTTCATAGTACAACAACTAACCAAAATTTGGTGTGACATAATCAACCACCAATAACAAGTCTAGATGAAATTTCCTCCTAAATATCCAAAAATTTGGCATGCAAGCCAACATAAGGGTTTATCAAAGAGACATACAAAACAAACAAACATCACAAATGACAAACAACCATCATTTCTTCATGCCAACAAACTCTAGAAGCTTCCTCAGAAGCTCCTCCAGCTCAACTATCCTCAGTGCATCTGATCCATTGCACTGTCATCAAGTCCTTAAGCTCATCAAACAGTCCATTTGCACCCCTCTAGATGCTTCACTTTTTCCTTGGTCGCCTTCAGATCTTCGCATATGGCCCCCAACTGACGGTCGCAGTGAGAGCATCGGTCAACCCACACTCATTTCTGCTTCTTCGAAGCAGATGCAGTCTCAGCTCTGGATGTTCAAGCGATGTCTCCGACAGGTCGTATCCTCTTCCTACGTCAAAAGTATACCAGCAGGGGTGCAGTAGGAGCGCGCGACTCGATCGATGGAAATAACGACTCGGTAACAACAGGTGGAGGGATCTCAGTAGTGGGCTCAGCAACGGCAGTAGATGAGACGACCAATGGCTCTAATGGCTGAGCCGTAACAATGGTAGCGTCTACTACTGGTGCGATACTATAAGATCTTCCGATCAAGGGAACACCTCTACCCACATCATCGATAACTGACACGGTACCTGACGATTGCCCCGTCTCGTAAATCGAGGGTGGAGCATCATCATCATCTCCAATCCAACCGTTGCTTGTAAAAGCATAACGTGGGTCAACCTGGCTTGCAAACGCAACAGGGTTAACCTGGAAGGATGAAGCGAATTCGGCCGTATCGACAAACTGTGGAATCGTAGGGGGTACATCTGGTAATACGATCTAGGTGAAGTCTTGAATTCTGGCTCACTCTCAGAGTCAGTAATCTCGATGACCTCGTGCTCGTGCGACATCTGTGGCATATATAACCGTACAAAGTAAGTGCATGTTCAAATGAAAAATAACACATAAGGCCCAAATGAACAGATTAACACGTATGCTCAATAACACGCAATGGTTCTCATACATGATGAAAATCCATGTTTATTTAAAAATTTTAGCTTCGCGAATTTGGACTTATATCTCAAAATTCTTTGGTTGAAGTCTAGAGTTTTCCCCTGAATACATCTAGTTTGCTAACAACCGTTGGCTCTAATACCAACTTCTATAACACCCCAAAAACGTCGCAGCGGAAATACAAACGTAATGGTGACGGAAGTTGGTGCCCATAAATATCTTAGTGGATGATGCATCGTTAATTTGGACATATTACTTAATTAAAACATTGTTTCGAAATTGAAACACAAACCACAACCATAACATAGTTAAGTTGTCTTGATCCTTATGGATCTTAATATGTCGGTTCCAAATAAGTTTTAAAAGTATCCAAAGTTCATTATGAAACAAACATGCATCAGAACCACAAGATACGCCATAATTCCCGAAGCCATGCTCAAGTACCTGAAGAACACATTAAAATCAAGTGTCAACACAAAGGAGGGTGAGCTCACATATTCAAATTTAAAATAATTTGATCCAAGGAAAAACTTTCTAATCATGTGTTTATTATCAAAATATCCAAATAATATTTTCGAAAGTTTATTTAATTCCTTAATAAAACGCCAAAGGTCAGTCATCGTAAGCATCCTTCTTTATAAGGATCTTAAGATATTTCTACACGTTCCCAAGGTTTTCACATATTAAATTTTTAACATCCATTTGTTCGGATTCGTAAGTTTGCTAGACATTACAAGCTTTATATTAACATTAAGGGTATAATCAACGCAAGACAATAACAGAATATAAATTCGTCGCTTGACATGACACGGAGCTACCGGTCGCGACAGGTTGTCAACCCGATAGATCTATCAACAATTCCACGCAATCCATATTACTGATAAATGGCTAAGTTCGCGCAAAGTGCCCGCAATAGGTCACTCAAGGTGCCAACCATATGAACAATATATATATCCTACTAAAATGATAAAATTTAATATAACACGTTGTACAAATCCCCGACGTCCCCACTGAAACGTAAGCCTATTCCCGATACTCACTCTCTTGAGACCGGGCCAATTCGTTACAACTTTAAATTTAAACTTTTTAAATCCACACGGTCGTTCTATCCCATAACGCCGTAAAATCCACGTTTCATCCCCGAAACGCATATATCATTATTCCAAAATCCGTTTCATCCCGAAACATATTTATCTCCAAAACCATGTTTTTCTCCGAAACATATCATATAATTTTCAAATCATATTTTCCACGAAAATATATTTATAGTTTAATTAAAGGCATATTTCATACGAAAACGTATACTTATCCTTTTAAGGCGTGTTCTTCCCCCAAAACATATACTAAAGCAATAAAAAAGGGGTTTAGTGACACTCACTTTGGGTGCGTAATTAAATTAGCGCAATCCCACAATTCGATTCTACACGTCCTAACATACGTAGGCATGATTTAATAATCAATATATAACAAAATTCCCAAGTTTCTCAAATCTTGGAATTTTTAAATAACTTTCAGATTTTCTCGAAAAGTTATTATTTTTAATTATGTTGGCGTATTAATATATATATGAGTTCATATATAATATATATATATATATATATATATATAAAATATATATATATAATTAAAAGATTTTGCGACTTGAAAGATTTTATTGGTGACCTTAATGTTTTATCCGTTACACTCCCGCTTATAAATACTATATATCTACGATTTGTGCGCCGTAATATATATACATAAACGTGCACATATTCACAATATCATAACATGCAAAACTCATTAACTTACTCACTTTATCATTTTTAAAGCATGTATACATGAAATAACTCACTAAGTTAACCTATGTATCAATTTTCATGCTCGACAAATATGTTACACATTTTAACGCGATTTCACCGATTTACCGTTTTAAACATACAAGCGTACATGCATAGTCTTAATTCCCGCTATCATGTCAACACTTAACATCTTATCATATTCACATATTTAAATCACATGACACATTTAAACACATAAGGTTCATCCATTAACAACCCATTCTAGTGTATGTTGAAAAATGCGTATTCTAGTGATTCGGTAACGTTTTAGGCATCGAAAGTCACGTATGACTAACCAAACACCAAATAAACTAAATATAAGTTAATATACATATATTTATACTAAAAATATCAGTTTATTTACTGATTTAAAATAGTTTCATAAAAACCCTCTTAAAGGGCGATTTTTACCGTTTTTACCTCATAGTTTTGCGTCAAACGTTACCATAACCATCCGAACTCGAAACGACTTCATATTTTAATACAATACATGTTATATACTGAATAAAATGATGGTTATAATCAGATTAGTGCAGTTTTTGTGTAAGGCACATAAATCATGCGATTTCACACTTTTTACAACACTTTAAGCACATAGTACAACATGCAAAGCTAGTAAACTTTATATCAAAGTTCCATGCTACTTCACACTTCAAATAATAGTATTTTTTAGTGTTTATAACCTGATTAAAATCATGTTTTCCAAATCACCTTTTAATCACCATTTCATGTCCATATATCCACATGCATGCCTATGTACAAGCATCTAATGCATGTATATCCTATCATCATCATCTTGCATGAACTTAAATACTTCTAACACATATTTAATTCTTGTTCAAACATTCAAGAACACCATCATTTTCATATGATCATCATCATTTAATCATTTAACATAAATGCAAGACATACATACATTTATATTCTTACACATTTAAATTTATTAACATCAAAGATTTACATGCATGCATATATACATATATATATATATACAGCCACATATATATACATATATACATGCTTCCAAAAGTTCACTTTTTAACATGCATTCATCTTTTCAATCACATAGCTTTCATATGGAAACTTCTAAACATGCATGCATCAATTGAAAATTTGAAATTGTATGTGTGAGAGGGGTTGTTCGGCCACAAGTTTTAGAAAGAGAAAGAGTTGAAGGTTGTTTGATGTTGTATGGTTTAGATGGAGTGTGTATATTGTCATAATGATTGTATGGTCTTCCCAAGGTGCACACTTGTTCAATTTGGAAGAAATATCAAAAAGGTGGGCAGCCATTAGGCCGCCACCTATGCCCACTCTCTCACATCTTTCATATATATACACATATATAGGCTATTTACTAGTATTTAACTGGATACCGGGTATTTTATCTAGCGTTTTAACGCGTTCTAAATTATTTTCAGCGCTGTATAAAAATTAACTCACTAAAATATTACTAATCAATATTTTATTTGCCAGGACCAGTTACTTGTCGGTGATTGGCAGTATGCGCACTGTGTTGTGCAGTATGCGCTTAAATTCGCAAAATAAGGATTTTAAGCGTTTTAATTTATTTTTATCATTCTATAAAAATGAAATTGTCAAATTATTACTATAATAATTATTGGTTGCCCTGAACTGGCTGTGTTGACAGTATTTTGTCAATAGCGATACGCGCAGTACGCGCTTTAACTCGAAAAATCGAGTTTCTTGGCGTTTTAAATAATTTTTTTTCCTCAGGATTATGATTAAATATATTATTTAACTCATAACAGACTATTTTTTAGGATTTTAACATTATTCGGCGGTCACCAACGTTCGTTCGCATTTTAACTGTTACTCGATAAACGTTTATCTTAATATTGCCAACGTAATTTTTATCAAACTTTGGATTTACCAACACATCAAATGCCATATATAAACATCATAAATAATCAAATACGGCCTTTTATTCATTCTTGACACTGTTACATTTGTACGGGACAACCTAAATAGCCGGGTGTCACAACTATGTTGACCTTATCCACGATAAGCTATCCACAGATAGTGTAACTATTTCCATCCACTGTTGATACACAACAGTGGTTCTCCATAACACTTGTCTTCAATTTAGTATCAGAGGAAACACGTGGGCAGATGTTAGTCGTCAGATCTTTGCCACATTATCACTCACTTTTTACTTTATAAAACCATGTTTTATTCCAATCAGAGGTTTTCACTCTGCCGTATCGAATTCAAAATTCTAAAAGCGGTTTTTCTCCTCAAATCTTCTTCTTCGCAATTTTTCTTCGTCCAAATCCTTTATCATGAAGCTCATCATTAAAACACCCCACAATTACATTATGATTCTTGAAGAAAATGACTCAAATAGACAATATCATTCTATGATCAAAGTCTTAAAAGAGTGCAAATACAAGAACATCATGGAAATCAAAGCCCTAATTTATCAAGATACATTACGACAATTCTGGGCGAATGCTGAGGTCCATTCAACAAAGAAGAAACCTTATGCTATCGTTTCCACAATGTGCAAAACTCTTTTTCAAATAAACCCAGCTTCCATTTCAGAGGTTTTTGGTTTAGATGACCTAAATCATCCTATCTCTTTCCCAATCCCTGACTTGCATAATGAATTCATTGAAAGAGGTATGAAGGTCAACTGATAGGTAAAACCATCTATAAACCTAAATTCCCTGCTTAAACGAAATTCTTTTTCCATACATTGTTGACATGTTTGTCTGCCAAGACAACTGCATTTGATGAGATAACCTTTGAACATGCAATACTTGGGATATGCAATTTTGACTAAATTTGATTTCAACTTCTCCCAAGTATTGTTCAATGACTTGGTGACAAACATCAACAATATTAAAAAAGACAAAGCTTTTCTATTGCACCCAAGGTTTTTAAGTATTTATATTCAAAACAAGGTTGGTGAAGCTGATGCTAAACAAGGTGTTGTGGTTTCTCATGGAAGCCTTACACATGAAACTTTTACAAGCATCGCCAACCAATCAAAACTTTTTGAAACACAAGTAGAGGGGTCTGAGCAAATTTTAGATGCACAAATATCACAGACTCAACCCACTGCTACTGAGCCCACTGCTCCTGGTGATCAAAGTACTACAACCAGTGCTTTAAAATCCACACCAGCCATCACCAAAAAGAAAAATACATGTAGAGGAAAAAGATTCAACGCGAAAGCTAAAGCCTGATTCTTCATCAAAGCCAATAGAGCTTAAAACCACTGCTTCAAAGACAACTAAGCTTGAAAACACTGCTGCAGCATCAAGCAAAGAGATTGATGAATATCTCAACAAAGAAACAGATAATTAATTGCTGACAAGCAGAAAAGATTGAGGAATCTCAGAGCAGAGTGTAAAAGTTTGGTTAAGCAAAAACTAGACTAGAAAAAGGAAAAAGAAGACATTGGTTCTTCAACAAAGAAGAGTTCAGTAGAAAAGACAGGAAAACCAATATCACAGCTTCTAAAACCACTACTACTGGTGCAACTCCAGCTGTAACCTCTGCTCCAAACACTAAAAGCTCAACTCCTCATATCACCACATCAAAAACCATTCCAGCAGATGTTGTAGTTCCTGTTGTGTCATTAGTTGTTAACACATCAGTGGTTACAACAGACATATCTCAAACCACTGCTCTTATCACTTTTCCAATCTTAACACCACCAGTGGGTACAACACCAAGAATCCCTCAACCACCATCTTCTCCAAAAATCAAATTCAAGCGCAAAAGAAAAACGTTTGTGATTGGAGATGATGATGAAGAAGATATACCATCACCCATACCCATATCTTCATAACCACTACCCTTATGAAATCCAACACCCATCACATTGCCACCCACACCATTCTCACCACCTCAATCCACAAATCTTCAATATCCTCATCTCTCAACTTCAAAGTTTCCAATGGCTGCTTTATACCCTCTTGAACTTCATGTAGTGAAAGGAGAGATAGAGTCTTTACACAGGATTGAGGATCCGGCTAAAAGGGAATTTCCTTCTCTTTGTGGATATAGAAAACCAAGAAATCTTGATGATATCTGCAATTAAATGTTAGACAAGCAGAGACAATAGCAGAGAAGGAAAATGATGGCAAAGGTGATAGAATTTTACAAAGTGCCATGCAAGTGCAACTGGAAAAGGTCAGACACATTGAAGACTATGCAAAGGATCTCTGCAAAACAGAATCTGAGAAAGTCACAAAGGTTGATCCTGACCTAAGACCAGACCTTCTAGAACACATCATAACCCACAAGCCATATAGAGCAACAAGAGCTCAGTTCAAGAACTGGTTAGCAGTTCATCTACAAGAAGAGATTGAAAGGATACAGATTATGCGCAAGAATCCTCAACAAAAGGTTACACCACCTAATTGGAAGAAAGCTAAATTTGTTGATCAAGATCATGTCTGAAGATCAAAAGAATGAAAATAGAGCTTGTTGAAAATCATTATGGTACTGCTAAACAAATAGCAAGATGGGGAGAAGTCAAGGTTTTGGAAACCTACAAAAGCTTGGAAGAACTTAGAGGAAAAGATCCAACAGTTCCCAAGAAACCAGATTACCCTGTCACAACCACTGCTCTCACTGCCATCACTTCAACACAGAACAGATCTTCTAAAAATCAAGCTGCAACATCTGGCTTATCCACCATTTTCTTAGGAGAAAGGAAAAGGAAAACGCAGTTGTCTGAAGCAGATGAGAAGATGTTTGAAGATGATTTGATCAAAGATGGCATCATAAATCAATTGAAATTCCACACAGGCCCTGCAAGTGATGAACTCAGAGCTACAATTTCCAAACTTGTCAGTAGGCCATCATCACCAAACTCATCACAAATAAAACTTCACCCAAGAAAGCCAACAGACCTTAAAATTCTAAAATGGAGTGCCGATAAAGACACACATGAATTGACTTTGGTCAGGTCTGATGGCAAAGTTCGAAGAATTAAAATGGAGGCAACATATGGTCTTCCTGCTGAGTACCTTCAAGATCTGTTGGATCTCGAACTTGAAAGGGATTTTGAAGACTTAGTTGCTCTGGACTTTGAACTTCAATTCAAAGGTCAAATCAGAGAACTATTGATTAGGAATAAAGATGAAGAATAAAGGTAGTTTTGGCATCACCTGTTCCAGGGGAGTTTGTTGGGATTGAAACCTTTGCAAAGGAACATATGATAGAAAGCCAAAACATGCTACATCATCTGATCCAACATATCAGAGTTTACAAGCTCTGATGAATAACCAATGTTTAGCCAAATCCCTGCTATCAAGCATTGTTGGAGCAAAACGACAAAGATATTCGACGCTCTGCTAAAGACCAACAATAGATTGCATCAGAGTTTAGTTTATCCTTTTATATTCAATGTAACAGTGTTCTTGTATTTAGAAGAGGATAGGATATCAATGTTTAGAAGGTAGTTATTAGATTGTTAGCTGTCATTATCAACCCTGACATCAGCAAAGATGCTTAGAGGTTTGACTTGTACTATAAATAGAACAATGCATTGTATTGTTCTATTATCTATAAAAAGATCATTTCGCATTACCTTCCAATCATCTCTCTTACATTCTGTACTAAAAAACTATCATTAGGCTGAGGGGGATTTGTGATTCACATGCAAAACTTATAAGTTAGAAAGCATGATGATCAAAGCAATCTTCCATTAGTTGTAATACAAAGTTTTATTCCGCTGCAAATTCACTCTGTTTTATGTTCTTTCATTAATCATTTTTTAAACAATCACAACTGATTCAAACTCAGATCCTAACATGCTTGCTATCTTATAAGCTAAGCCACGAGTCACACAAACTTTAGGGTGCGAATTTGATAACAATTTACATGATGCATAGATTTCAGAACACTATATGGTTTCATGTCGCGATACACATATCCTTTTGTTATTTCCAGAATATTTACGGATTAAAAACCCTACTTCATTAACTTCTCTTGAGAGCAAAAATTGCATGTTTAAGTACCATGAAGAATATTATGCTTCTTCGATGTATTCCACCTCATCAATGACTCGGCATGATCTAACCGGTCAAGCCAATTTATTAAATAATCATGATCGATAACCTTTTGGTTTATGATGATATATGCTTTAGTTGCACTCATGTTTCAAACATTCATGTTTCAAGGTGTTTCCCATATTTTGTTCTCGGATTATTTCAAACATTCATGTTTCAAGACGTTTCCCATATTTGATTCTCATATAATCACTCCCTTAGTGTGCCATCTATTATGGTCGGTTTCAATATTAACATGGTTGATCTCATATGAATATGGGGATCATTATAATTTACTCATTTACTATGATCACCACCTTCATAACATTCATTGTATAATCATCACAACATCAACATGGTTGACCTCATTATCAACATGAGTATCATAACAATTTCCTCAATCACACCCTGACTCACAGCGGAAGACAATTGCGGGGTGCGGCAAACACATGGTATTTCCTCATAATTTAAAAACGTGATATCATATAACGAGGGAACATCGGTTACAGCATACATAAACTATCATATTACAACCCGTTAGTTCAAGTGCGGTACTACAAGCCACTACAGCCTTTATTCTGCTACTGTCCGCCTACTCAAAACCTTCCGTACGCCCATTCCTCATTCCTGTTTAGTTTTACCTGAAATGCATGTTAGTTTTAAAAAGGGTCAGCTAACCGAGCCAGTGAGTTTCACTAGTTTGGTTGTTTCTCAAGCATCTTAATCAACCGAACAAGTACCGAATCACCCTTCAAGCTATGCATATCATCTTCAAATTCCACTTCAACTTTAACTCCCGTAACTTTGCTAAGTTATGTGTTTTACCTGCAAAACAACTAGATCTCATAGTTAACACATTCTAGGCAAGTAAACATATACAACACACATAAAATTCATCATTTAAACACTTTAATACTCGGCTTTCACCCTCTACATCACATTCCCACACTTACCTTTGATTGTCCTCAAGCAAACCAACTAGAACTAATCGCCCAGAATCAACACCTCTAAACCCTTAACCAGTTCTACCTGTTCAGTTCCCAAGTCATACCCGTTCCATAGACTGACACAATCAAGATTTACAGCCTGACAAGGAATTCATGCAATTTCACAATATAAGACTTGTCTATCTAAAACTAACATGTTTAAAATTCCAACACATGCTACAACCTCTCACCATATACCCTCCTCTCGGGTTAATAACTGGACTAGCGTGTAATGTGCTAGTATATAACACTCAGTTAAGCAAATATGAAATCCTGTAATTATAGGCTTGTATGACAATCACACTCCACTGTATCATCTAACATGGCACATATCAAAAGGACTTTTCGGTTTTGGGCTTAGGCTAAGGTAGGGAAAATTTTTATTTTTCTTTTCTAATTGGCTCACAAACAATAACCAGACCATGACAACTTTATTCAAACTCAACTTGGGTTGGTTTCTACCCAAACACAAATAACAAACACACTTCTTTTTGTTCTTTTCTTTTTTTTCTATTTTCTCTATTTTTGTAATTTTTCTGATTTTCCCTCTTTTTTTCTTCTTTTTTTATTTATTTATTTTTATCATCACGGTTGGTCTTCACAAAACAGTGGGTGAACAAATGAAAGGTAATTAAGCTCAACAGGGCTACTAAGGGAATTTAGTGGACACAACACAACAAATACAAACACAAATGAAGAACAAACATCCTAATGCCTTTATCACATACGTGCACATGTCAAACCCACAATCTCAGCATGCATCAAATCACACAAGTTCTAACACAAGATAACATATATCCTGCTCTCATGAAATGAATTCATCATATAATGCATCCTATCCATCTACAGACCGAAGATCTCACCAAGACAGGTAGAAAGGGTTAACGACATGTAGCATATGCAATTAGAAACATGTTAACCCTAGATAGACATCTCTTTTTTACTCAATTCCTAAAAAAAACGCTTGCCAAGCCTACTCTCATGAAACTTAGAGGAACAACCATGACAAGGGAACTAATCTAGTCTACTACCGGTAAGGAATCTATTAGTAATTGAAACTTTAGGTTTTCGTATCCAATTGGCAAGCTTAAGATGATGAAAAATTTAGCAAAATTTTTAAAGTTTTCAATTTTTTTAGTTTTCATTGATTTCCAATCACTAATTCATCTCTTCAAACTTTTATCCACAAATCCCTTCCCGGACTTCCCATCCCCACACTTGGGATACATTGTCCCCAATGTACGGTGCTTTAAAATCTTTGCCCAGAAATTCAACCAAACCTACCCGAACTGAGCGACTAACTCCTAACAAAATAACTAACACTCATTCCCATAACACAACATGATAAGTTTAAACACCACCAAAAACAGGAACACACCAAAATAAAGCAAAGCAAGATAGAGAGACACATTCACCTGATCATGTGTCTGTAGCAGTGTAACTGTTGCGCTCAAAACCGAGAATACACATCCACTGGATTTTCTGATATCTCACCGCGGATGTTGCAGAACATCCCCATACTTGAATCATTGCCTCCGTGAAGATGAACGCGTAGAAACCTGTAAAAACGCAACACACCAAACGAAAACAAAACGAAATACAATACTCCGCATCCTAGGCTGCCTCCCAAGAGCGCTAAGTTTTAGGTCTTCAGCCAGACCGTACCTGACATACTCAGGGTGGTTCAACCACACACTCCTCCACCCCTTTAACGTTATACGCCTTAATCCAATATTGCGGGATTGTCATTGCTTCATGCCTATTAGGACAATCCTCGGCTTCCTCACCTCTAATATCTTCATATCGATCCATATCATCACCTAACGAACCCCAGTCATCCCAATTACCTTCGCTCACGTCTTGCTCTCCCAGTATATCATCATTCCCCTCTGCACCCAACCTGTAACATTCTACCTCACTAGAACTGGATTCGTCAGAATTTGCCACACTACCAACATAATCACAGGGATCATAAGAAATAGTACGTAGCAAAACATTAAAATATAGCTTACAAGTTTGGTAACTTAACGTAACAAAGCCACCTCTACAGTCAATCTGCGCATTTGCAGTAAACAAAAATGGACGACCTAATATTGCCTGTGGTTGCTCGTTCGTCCGTGCTAGGGCATAATCAATAACGAGGAAATCAACGGGATAATAAAACTCACCCAATTTGATGTCACATTTTTCACCATCCCTCTAGGCTGCTTTACAGTCGCATCCGCAAATGTTGCTGTACTGTTACACTTTTGCAAAGGACCGAAGTCATACTGGTCATACAGACTCCCGGGACGGACACTGACCGATGCTCCATAATCAAATAATGCCTGATGGATTTTGAAACTGCCCACTTGAATTGGAACAGCTGGCTCCCCTAAATTAATGCCACAGTTTCCAGCATCCGTCTCATTACTACCTGCAACCACATCACACACAGAAGATGTTAAACTCTTATCAATCAATTCATTATTTAGAACAACACTTACTCCACTAATTGGCACACTCTCCATATTCTTGGGATTCGATTGAGTGTCACTGGGAAGTTTTCCACTATTCTGCTTCAACTCTCTCATCTCAGTCCCGAGTTGGCCTATCTGTGTAGTCAATGTTTAAATGGCCTAGTCTCGCATCTCATCCATTTGAGTCCTCTTCTGCAGATCCTGCTGAATTGACTTCAGCATCTCCATCACATCACCCCTTCCAGCTTCATTAGAAGGTCCCTTAGGTCCTCCTTGATTATTCTGATAGCTACCTTGGAAATTACCTTGAAACTGATTCTGATTAAAGTTCCGTGAACCACCAGACTGATTGTTCCCTTGAAACCCCGGATTGAGTTGATTGTTTGCATTCCCATAACTAAGGTTTGGGTGATTTCTTAGGCCCGATGGTATGTGTTAGATTGCAAGGTAAAATTTACTACCCCCACCCCCACCTTGAACAAAGTGGACATCATCACATCCACCCAAAACCACTGTACACTGATACGCTATATGCCCAAAATCTCCACAATGCCCACTAGAGGATACTGTCCACTACCCGTATCAGGTGTGTCTTTGACCGCTCTCACCATAGAATGTCGTGAACTCCTTGAAGATTGTGCTTTCCATTTCGAGTTTCTAGCAGTCCGCTCCAAAATTTCCCAATCTACCAGTTCATCATTAGTACCAAAAGTTCCATTAGAAGTAAAACTAATTCTCTCGCATCTTCCTCGGTCAACCCCTCATGGAATGCATTAAGAAGCTCCCACAATTGAATTCCATGATGTGGGCAGTTCTTGAGCATCATCTTGAAGCGATTAAGTGACTCATAAAAGAGTTTGCCTTGTTGTTGTCTAAAGCCACGAATGTCCTTCCTTGCATTGTTTGTACGCAAGGCGGTGTAGAATTCATCCAAAAACGACTGTTGCATTTCTGGCCATGTGAAGATCGATGCTGAAGGTAGAGAGTGGAACCATTTCTGAGCTTTATCTTCTAGTGTGAATTGGAAGAGTACCAATTTCACGCCATCAGCTGGAAATCCTTGACTTGCTATGGTGTTGCACCGAGCGTCATAAGCTGCCAAATGAAAGTAAGGTTCCTCGTGTGCATGGCCATGGTACTTTGGTAAATAGCGATCGATTGTTCACGCACCTCAAACGATCTTCCTCCTCTTAACTGGGGAACCACTACGGGTGAAGGGTTATTGGCTATCGCTGGTTTAAAGTGACTCTCCACCCCTCTTAATGGTCCCCGATTGTATCCCATAGGAATGCCTTCCTGTGGATTAACTTGGTGAGCTAAATTTCGAGGAAGAGGCCTTGCCTGACCTTGCATCTGAGGTACTGGTTGTGGCAATGGAATGTCCAGTCTATACGGATGCTGATTTAATGGCTCTGGTTGCTGAACTGGCTGCTGTTGTTGTGGAACTCGCTGATACTGTGGTAAAGTGCTACTTGGTTGCTGGTTTAGCTGATGTGTTATCTGAAAGGACTGCTGCTGCCCTACTGGTTCATAAATTCCCCTACCACTTGATAGAATTCCTACATCAGTCCCAACTTTAATTCCCAATCCCATCATTTGCCTATCGATCTGATTTCTTCCATACCCTTCATATCTGTCATATTCGTCCTCACGACCATTCATACCTTCTTGTGGATTCAAAACTATAGGTCCTACTGTGTTGTGGCATTTGTGAAGGCTGGAAGTACGTATATTGATCTAGTTGAAGACGGTTGGTAGTGGAGCTAGATGGTCTGGTTTGGTCTGGTAGAGCTGTAGTACCACTAGTTACAACTCGAACATATGGTGAAGAGTGCTGGAACGTCGAAGTCTGTTCGTAGGTTTGGCTGGGTTAAGGTGGAAGATCACTCAGGTTAGGAAATAGTGATGGTGGCATGGGTGGCATTTGAGTAGCTGCAGGGTGTGTGGTTTGCGTTTGTGATTAAATTTGGTCAGGTGGTATTGTTGTATTTGGAGCAGGTTGTGATGGTGTTGGTGTAAACTGGGTTTGTGGAGAAGGAGTGACTGGTTGCGTATCGTAACTACTTGAGTTCTCCATTGTTTTAGAGGTGGTTGCTGGTGATTGCAAAACTCTGTTTTCCCGATGTGCCACTCGAGTTTGTCGAACTAAAAACTAGCGGTGATGAGTTCCCAGAGTTCCAAGTATGATGCATACACGGTTGTGATCACCTACACACACAAACAACAGAAAACCTCACATAATTCCAAACAAAATGCAAAGAAAAGAGATATTTTTGGATTTTATTTAAATCTAACTAAACTTAACACTTAAACACTTTGCGCCTGCCTCCCCGGCAATGGTGCCATTTTGATGTCTGTCGTAAGGAACATGCAAACACAAACTAACTCTGTAGGTAGGGTAAGTCGGATATAGAACCAGAGGAGGATTGTGGAAAGTGTTATAATGCAAAGTATGAATTAACTACGAATAAAATGGAAAATCTGTGTGATTGATTGTTATGATTATCTAACTGAACGAATTGAAAACGAAGTTTTTATCAAATGGAGAAACAATGGTTCCTCCGAAATTTAGGTTTCCAGTTAAATTCAATTACGTGTATAACTTAACACTCACATAGACATGAGTGTAAACCCTAATTCGTCAATCGTGATAGTTGCAGACTAAGTACTCCGATTAATACATAACGGGAGGTTATCAAACAAATATCAATTACATTTACCAACCCTAATCCCATATCAAATAAATCCCGATTACTAGAACTCTCGGGAACTAAATGATTAAGAATTAAAGTTAAACAAAAGTAACGTTACAATCAATGAATCAAGTTACCAGAAAAAAGCATCGAATGCTTAGATTGCCGGATTAAACGACGTTATAAACACATAATTAAACTAACATACGAAAACCCTCCATCCGGAGGAAACCACAAGATTTTTAGCCACTCATCTCGCAAACAAGATCAACAAAAATCTGATTTGATGATGAAGTCATGATTGCTTGGATGATTTGATGAAGAATGTGATGGATTGTAATGAAAAACGTTAATCTTTAGAGCTCTGGAAGTGCCTTAGTCGTCCTTAGAGGTGATAATTCTGAATGACGGCCTTAGAAACCCTAATATACCTCCAACATCAACGATTTCACGTTTTTTTGTCAACCGGACCTAACTGACGGCCAGGGACCGTCGGTTACGGTCCCAACTTTCTGTCTGCTGAATAACACAACCGTAACTGACGGTCAGAGACCGTCGGTTGCGGTTCCGACTTTCTGTTTGATCTGCGCTAATATCACCAAACCGTAACCGGCGGTTCGGTGGACCGTAACTGGCGGTCGTCTCTCTCTCCTTGCTTCCTCTTCATAATCAACTTTCAACAAATGACCAGTAGATCCCTGCACATCATGTCTTCCAATCCCTTGCATAACTAGACACCACATAACTTTCAATTAAGTACCAACTAGTCCCTGGACTTCACTCCTTGCTTCTTACATTCTCAAGCATCTCAATCAACCGAACAAGTACCGAATCACCCTTCAAGCTATACATATCATCTTCAAGCATTCCACTTCCACTTTAACTCCCGTAACTTTGCTAAGTTATGTGTTTTACCTGCAAAACAACTAGATCTCGTAGTTAACACATTCTAGGCAAGTAAACATATACAACACACATAAAATTCATCATTTAAACACTTTAATACTTGGCTTTCACCCTCTACATCATTTACAGCCTTTGCCCAAAAAGATAAGGGTAAACCCGAGTCTGCAAGCATTGTTCTTGCAGATTCAATTAAAGTCCTGTTTTTCCATTCAACCACCTCATTTTGTTCTAGAGTCCTTGGGATGTTGTACTGTCTAACAATCCCTTTTGACTCACAGAAAGCAACCAACTCCTTATTCCTAAACTCTGTCCCATTGTCACTTCTAAAAATTTTTACTGGAAGTCAAATTGCTTTTCAACTTGTTTAACAAAATTTTGCAAAATGCCATCAGTTTCAACTTTAGAGTGAATGAAAAATGTCCATGTGAACCTTGAAAAATCATCTACAATGACAAGATAATATCTTTTCTTTTTGAAACTCATGATTTTTACAATGCCAAACAAATCCATGTGTAGCAATTGCAAGCACTGGATTGTTTTGGACTCTTCAATTGACTAGTACGAACTTTTATGTTGTTTTCCTTTTAAACAGGATACACAATGTTTTTCACAAGTAAATTGTTTTTAAGGCAATCCTTTCACAAGATTTTGTTTTGAGAGAGTTGTGATAATTTTCAGATTTGTGTGTCCAAGTCTTCTATGCCACAACTTTGTCTCTTTTTAGAAGCAACTGAGAATAGACATGCATTAGACATTAGGATATCCTTCAACATATCTACCTCAAACACATTGCCACTCCTATGAGCAACAAGTTGTGCTTTACTCTCAGCAATGATTTGATCAATCTTTTTAACAACTTCTGATCCTATACATGTTTTCTTTGTAAAGAAGGATCCATATCCTTTGTCACTCATTTGTGAGACACTTAGTAAGTTGACCCCAGCCTGAACAGTCCTTGACCCCAACACCTTCGCTTTTGAATTGTTACCAAAGGATATATCACCCCCTCCATGTGTCATGAAGTCTTTGAGAATGGCTCTACATCCTATCATGTGCCTGGAGCCTCCACTATCTACATACCATAAACTATCAAGGCAAGTAGAAGCTCCATGCACATTAGTAAACAATTAGTTTAGGTGGGTCTCCAAAGTCAAAGCGGCTTTGGATGGGGTCACAGATTGTCCAATCTCAAATTCAAGAAATATGGACAGTGGTTTGATTTGGTCTTTGTAACCACTATTTGGACCATTTCCTGTCAGATGTTAGTAACCATGAGGATGCCTATTGACTCTGGGCTTTGAGGGTTTTTTGTAACCTTCATAACTAAGAGGAACCTTTTGATAAATGGGTTGGCCATATCCCCTTGGATACCTGTTTTGCATGTGGTGCATCTGTCACCTGTACCTCTATGGGAACAAAATTTTGTTCAATGCTTTGGTAATAGATGTTTCGACATATTCAAAGATCTGCTTAGATTTATTTCTAACAGAGCTTGAAATTTGATTCTCAAGAGCTTTTGATTTAATTTCTTTTACTTTGATGTCAAAGGTGTGAAGGTAAACACACTCTTGAGTTTTGTGGTTTGCTTTCCACAGATGATGCATTTTGAAGAGTTTGGTATTATACTTGTTTTGTTGATGTCATATGCTTTTAAAAGAAAACAGTTTTGAGTGACATGATATCTTTTTTCACAAAAATCACAAAAGAGGTTTTTAACCTTGTCTTTCTTCTTTCCATTCTCAGACTTCTTTTCAGCAGATGATGTAACATCTGCTGGAAGATCTTTAATGGGAATCACTCTTGCTTTTTGTGTTTTAACACCATCAAGGGTTGAAAAGTCCATTGGCTTGAAATTTTTGAGAATGTCACACTTATCAGACCATGTGGGTTTAAATTGATATTTCTCAACTTCCTCAAAAGTTGAGGATCCTTCATGTTTTCTAAAATGATTTTGTTTCTATTTTTATCAGTGACTTTAATCTCTTCACCAGCCAAATTTGTTGGACAATTTCAACCGCCCCAAATTCATTACAGTAACATTTTCAGAAACTTGGTCATTTTTCATGAAACCTAAGCCAAATTTTATGTTACTTTGATATGGTATTCAAGCATGACCTCATAACCTTTGCAAGATTCTACCCATGTAACACCCCGCCTCGACTAGAGCTGACGTATTACACAATTCGGTAATCAGAGATAATTAATAACTTAATTAAAACATAAATTCCATAGGTTTAAAAACAAAAATTCCAAAGAATTAAAAACAAAAATTCCCAAAATGACGCAACGGTCTCAACAAAAAAAAATTAAATATAACGTTTTATTAAGCTCCTTGCTTCCAACACTAGCTTTTTTTATTATCACTCTTCACACATTTCCCCGATTTCCCTAAGTACCTGTTTAAGACAGGGTAAAAGAAAACAACAAAAAGAAACGGCTAACACATTAATGATAGAAGCAATACAATAAACACTTTAACGATGCAAACAATGATCACTGATGAATACCATAAAGGTATATTAGAAATACCCATGTGAGCCACTAACAATAAACACTAACACTTTGTGCATTAGCTGCAGTTCCAATGCACCACTATGTAGACGGGATGTGGGCACTCACACCTATCCCACTACCACTAACACTTACACTTACACTCCTAGGATCGATCCATACGCCTCTCAATAATCAATAAGTGCAATTACTAAGCACACAATACAATACAGAGACGCCGTGGGCCTTTCACACCGCCACAGATGGTGCACGTCAACTGTGCCTATGATGACGCCCTATGTCCCCATAGATGGATATGCTCGGGTATTGAGGTCAATAAAACGCTTTGCTCAAGTCAAGGAAAATACATTAGCGATACACTAAGGCTATATCCCATCTAGCCATTGATAAATAATAAATAATAAAACTCATGGGAACATGCGATGATGAGTATAAAATGTAACCTATCGCATGCATATTATAACCGCGATACTTCAATACAAGATGTATAATAATAAATCACAGAACGGTGACGATGGATACTACGATATTACGAAACGAGTAAACACTTTACGCTACGAGTGATAGAACGAATATCCGTGCACTATGAGAATAGAAAACAATATTATGATAAAAGCAAGAGACACAAAATTCGTACCTTAATTAGCATAAGCAACAACCGTAGCTTCCGATTAACGTGACACTAGCGTCTCTCTTGAGTAATATGATAACCTAAAAGTATATCCATTTGTGTTAAATTTGAATAATTGTGTTTTGAAACTGTGATGGTTTGTTCGTACCGATATATGTTTGTGTGTGTATATATATATATATATATTTGATGGTTGTGGACATGAAAGTATTGTATGATATTTTAATAATTACTTATATCAATTTCACGAGAAAAACAAAACACCAGTTTCCTATGACATTTATATATTAGTTTATGAAATAATACTGTTATGTCAAATTTAAGTATGTCAAATTTAAATATGTCCCAACACATAATCAATGGAGTTTTACTATACTTATTATCATTAAATCTCTTTAGATTTATACATAACCTATTTTCTTTACTAATTTTTTTAAATTAAAACAAATAAACTATCATTAATTATTAATAAATATAAGAAAGAAGCAATCTAATAATAGACTTATCACCAGACATGTCGTCATCTCCGGTGATCGGAAAACAAAATGGTTCAGAAAAAAAAAACAAGGTTTACTTCACAATCTTAATTTGTTTCTTTTTTTTTCTCCACTGTTTATTTCAAAAATTTCAAGTGATGTGAGAGTGAATCATGAAAACAGGAAGTTATTTGTATCATCTTCATTCGTTCATGTAATATGCTCATAGAGTAACGACTTGGTGGTAAAGAGAAGCGGTTTAGTATCGATACCTTAGGTCAAAAACGGACAAGCGACTGGTGCGATGCAATGCAGATTCACCGGAGATCTTTAGACTACGAGTCGCTGGATATGTGGTGGTGGATCGGAGTTTTCGGGCTGTGGTCGATAGAATGAGACAACTAACAGAACCTAGCAAATGTTAATTAAACACTGGTGGGTTAGATTGAAGCTACTATACGAGACACTATCACATGAACAAAGAAGCTTACCGAAGACTAATCAGTGTGCTGGTGGTGTTCGGCAGTTTTGTTGCGGTTCCAACTGGACGGACCGTAGGCGAAACAGACCGGTGAGATAGGTTCAAACTTGTGGTTGGCGGAGGCGATTTAGTCGGTATTATAGCAAGTGGACGGAAGGTAGAACTAGAGGGAGAAAACAAAGTTTGGAATGCATTGGCGAGATCGATTAATATGTTTAGTTGATCAGCTGGTCGTTTAAAGGGATTGGAAATCCCATGATTTGCGTAATAGAAATGTTAGAAAGGAAAGCAACGTCAATATTGTCTGAAATATGGAAAGGATTTTTATTTTTGATAATGTTTGCTATATAATTTACTCCATATTCAAACTCATTTCTTTTTTTTTTTCTTATCTTCGGTTCCAAGACAAAGATATGGGGTAGAATCACAATTTGAATTGTGATTTGCTTAGTATTATTTTATTTTATTTATTTTTTTATGTCATATTTTGATTTTACTACCATTATTTTTTTTCTTTTGACGGTTCTACAAAATCACAACATAAATGTCCTTTAGTTGTTAATGTAATTTAATTTATTTTTAAGATATTATTATTATAGTTATCATAGTTATTATAGAACTTTTAGTATTATACCTTGATTATTTTGGGTTAAAAGTTGACCTATGTTCTTGACGTTGAATATTCGACATAATAATATGTCGCACTATTTATGACATTTATTTCATTAGGGTTTTGAAAGTTTCGTATATTACAACCAACTTCTCACAACTGATTTGGGTAGATTCCAACTCCTTTTTGCAAACTTGATATTTTTCTATCATAGTTTGGAGCTGATCTTTGGTTATGCTTGCCTGATGTTTTAAACTGCTGATTTCAGAATCTTTGTTAACCAATTTTGTTTTCAAATCTTTGGAGAGTTTTTCAAAATGTAGTTCATCTTCTAAAATTTTGTTTCTAAGATTTTCATTCCACTTTTTTATGTTAGCAAAAGCAATTATGCATTTCTCTGAACATAGATCTTTAAGGATCTGAGGTGATACCTTAGCAATAGCCATCATGGCACAGTCACAATCACCTTCACACACACTGGTATCCCATGGATCAGACAGAGATTTCATATTTTCATCACCATTCTCTTTTGAAACCACTGTTTCATCATGAACTTCAGACACATCAGATTTAGACACTTCTTCCACAGATTCATCACCTTCAACTATTGTGTCTAGAGCCATAAAGCAAAAGTCATTTTCTAAATCAATTTTGCCTACTAGAGCAAAGTTTTCATCGGTTAATTCCTCAGGCAAGCTACTCCAATCAACAAAGCCTTGTGTGAAAAAGCTTTCTTGGTTAACCTCTACAGGAGCAGTGGTTTAAGTAACTTGAGTGACATGAGATGCCTTGCACATGCGCTTGAGGAGATGGTGCTTGAACATACTGAATCTGTGGCACAATGGTTTGAACATAGTGCACAGGAACAATGGCAGCACAGTGTGCAAAATGAGCAGTGCTTTGCATTTGAGGAGTAAGGGGATATTGGGAATAATGAACAGTGTTTTGTGTGTGTTGAGGTCTAGGGCCAGGTGTGTCACAATAGGTCCATATGTTTGAGATTTGCATTCCCTAGCAAAGTGTCCTAGTCTATTACACTTATAGCACTTGATTTTTGATTTATCCAGCCTAACTTTTAACCCCCCCCCCCCATGCAACCTTGGAATTTTCTATCAGTTCTCTTATAAAATTTACTAGCTCTAACACTTAATAGAGCTAGTTGGTGCAAAATGTTCATTTCTTCTAAATCAGATGGTTTAAAGTGTTGAAGATCACTCAACTCAAATGATAAGTTGTCAGAGGTTTGGGTTTCCCCATTAGCAGCAAAAGCATAGTCGGGTGAGTAAGAATCAGAGTTGAAGTTTCCTCCAGAAGTTATATTAATAAAATGATCATAACTCTAATCCTTACCACTGCTAGATCCCTCTTGTAACATCCGTCAAAAAACCGGATTAACCAAACCCGCTTCGTTTATTAACCGAACAACCAGTCAAAAATTTCGTTGCATATTTAATGCCCAAATTAATTTTAAACGATACATAATTAATAAGTATATTAGAATATAAAATTTATTTTTGAAAATGTATTAAAAATAGTGAATTAAAAATAATATGCTGAAGCCGGGATTCGAACCCGGGTCAACCGGGTCAGCAAAGCCTTAACACACACACATCCAACCACTCCGCCACTTGATGTTTTCTGTAAATTCTAGGAAACAATTAAATTTTATACTCAATCGTAAATCACTCTGGTTACGCCAACTGTAACCGAAATCGGTCATCAAACGTCCAAAGACGTTTGATTGATCGCGGTTTACTGAGTTTAACCGATGCACCGACGCTTTCAATCAAGTTTGCTTTGAATGATCTTGAATTCTAGAAGTGAATCGGTTTTAATAACCGAAAACTTTCAATTCCAGAATTACTTCAATCTTTGTTCTCTCTCGCGACTCAAACACAATCTACAAACTCTCAATTACCTTTTCGCACAATTTTCAGTTCGCCGGAGAATCTAATTGGACTCGCCGGACTTTCGTCGGAAAACCGTATTCTCCATCAAAACAGTAAGTCTTTCAATTCCTTCGTGGTCTATCAATTGTTAAGCTATTGCTAACTCAGACCCTTCAATCGGAATCAATTTCAGACGTCAATATCGGATAATTCCAGTTCGCCGGAAAACTTCTGAAAATCCTTATCTTCAGCTGTGAAACGGTATAGACATTCAAACCTTCTGATAACTCTTGTTTAATACTTCAATTCCTCTCTTAGCTAATCAAAACTGTTAAATTGTTCGCTCAGTCGAAGTTCATAAAAAACAGAGCCGACGACTTACCGGAAATCTGAGATAAATCGTTCTCCGGTATGTTTACTTCCAAATCGTCTCTGCCATTTCATTTTAGTCTTTTGTACATTTGTTAATCGTTTTAAAACATGAAACAGATGAGTAAATCATTGTCTGTAATTCGGTAACGAAGAAGACGAATCGTATTATAAGTTTATTATAATTTGGATATTATCTCGGGTTAGACACACAGTCCAGCGGTGGACTGTGTGAACATACATATCACCTGCCGCGAGTTCGATCCTTGACACACGTATGCTCTGTAATAAAAATGTTTTGTTTTTCTAACTGAACTGGATCCTTTTCGCCGTTAGATGTTAAGTATAATAAAAATCTGTATATTAACCAAGTTAGACACACAGTCCAGCGGTGGAGTGTGTGTAACGTTAAAGCACAGGTCCCGGGTTCGAGACCTATGGCTAACACCG
Organism: Scalesia atractyloides; assembly: GCA_947069175.1. Taxonomy (NCBI): domain Eukaryota; kingdom Viridiplantae; phylum Streptophyta; class Magnoliopsida; order Asterales; family Asteraceae; genus Scalesia; species Scalesia atractyloides. The sequence goes on along the minus strand of CAMTDV010001634.1, from coordinate 55,186,800 downwards.
AGTCGATACATTAAATCGTTTTTAAAATAAGTGATTTTCGGATTAATTTAATTAGTATATAAATATAATTAAAAACAGAAATATTTCGGGTTAGACACGTAGCTCAGTTGGTAGAGCTACGTGCACACGTACGGGAGGTCTCGGGTTCGAGTCTCACCCAGCGCACACATAAACCGACCGAACCGGTCAACGGTCAACAAGTCAACAAGTCAACGGTCAAAAAGTCAACATTTTTTTATTATTTTTATTTATTTATTTTATTTAAAAATCAAATAAAAATACTTAAAAATAACATTTTTAAAGTTAGAAAATAGCCTAAAACTCACAAAAATATATCCAAAAAAATCCTATTAAAGTTGTTAATAAAATCCATTTATTTACCTTACTTTTCGTTATTAATTAGGTTAGTTTTTCCTCGTCGATCAATCCTCTAAACTCGTGCGCATTCAACATCATTCACCGAACGCACCCAAGGTGAGTGAATCTCTACAAATTCCCCGTTTAAATCACGTTTTTTGGTGTCTCATGTGTCTTACTATTTATTATATTTAAATCATTGTGCATACATCATATCATGAATAAATGTGTATTCAACTTGTATAAACTGTTTGTGTGGTTATTGTTTAGATTTAATTTATTATTTTCAGTACATGCAATTTCATAGGCCGCCGCTCCCCATTACATTATGAGCGTTGAGCATGTTCCCCATTACATTATGAGCGTGAACCTGGCGTGCCAACATACGATCGGCTCCGTTTGATTGAGCCTTGATCGCACAGACATTTTTCATTTTCAGTACATGCAATACGATCGGCTCCGTTTGATTGAGCCTTGATCGCACAGTTTCATTCATGTTATATATTTATGCAAGTTGATATGTTATTGTATGCTGTTGGTTTGTTAATGTATGTTATTGTTTGTTGTTGTTTGATATCGTATGCTAATGGTTTGTTATTGTATGCTAATTGTTGTTATTGTATGTTTATTTACGTTTGTTCATATATGAATATTGCACAATTTTTCCATATTAAATACAACAAGAAATAAATAATAAATGTTTTCTAACAAGCTTCACTCGCCAACTTTTTGTTGATCCAAAAACCATTTTTACACATGATACAGGTGAACAGGATGAAGCAAGGAAAACATAGGAAATGCCTTAGAAGAAAATAATGAAGTCTAGAATGATGTGTAGAACATGATGTAATTATGATTGTATGTTTCCCTTTAAATTGTAATAATAAATATGAAACGTTATAATAAATGTCATGAGCTTTGATGATAACCCAATCATGCCCCGATCACCTTTTCCGCTGCGGGTCGGGGTGTGACAGATTGGTATCAGAGCTTTTGACTATAGGGATATAGGATAGGTTATTAGACCCTTAGAGCCTATACTATAGTTGATTAGATTTTAATTGTTTATGTGGTTATATGCAAACTTATGATATTTATTTGTTTCATATTTATTACATACACAAATCATGCGAATATTTCCAATATTACATTTTGTGATATCTAGTGAATTATACTTACAGTCAACAACATACATACTATTATCATACATGTTACAATATTCACATATTCAAATCATCTTCATACTTCCGTTATTCAAGATTTTGTCACATTTTTTCATTTTTTAAATCTCATCAAAGTGAGTTCTGCGACGGGCATGTAGTAACTGTAAGGTACAAGTACCGGTAGTCGGAACGTCCTGTCTAGGTTGGCATTCGTATAAATCCAATATAACGGACCAGTTTGCCTACCTGGGGACTAACGATGAGAGTATGAAAGACCTATTAGGCCAAAGCATGCCACACCAAACGTCGTTCGAACTAACCCCACTTTGAGGTGTCACCGTGTCCACACTTGGATACATTCCGAATATCATACGTTACATACATATTTCTCGATTTTCTCCGGGTTTTAGTGTACGTAACCAGGCTAACACATGCGAACCATATGAAAAACCCGGTAATCATGGGGGCCCACGTGATTACGAAGGTGAAGTATGGCGGCATGCAAGGCCCAATTACGAGCAAAGCCCAAGACATCCTATGGATGTAGTAGATTTATTATGCTATGTTTATTTTATGAATGTTCATTCCTAAATATGACACATGATCCCAAAAGCATCCAACTCATACTCTTGCTATGTATTCCTTGTAGATGTCTTCTAGTCTCACTCGTAGGAAGATGACAGCAGGAAAAGCCCGCGAGCGCATGGCTGCCCAAATCGCTCAACAAATGGCTGCCGTAATACCCAACATTGTAATTCAAGTCCAACAAGCCCTTACCGCTAATCCCGTCAATCAAGAAGTTCAAAATATTGTCAACCCTCCCCCAAATACCACTAAATGCACCTACAAGCATTTCAAATCCTGCGACCCTACAAAATACGAAGGGACTGAAGGTGTCACCTGCTCTTCTCTATTGGTTTGAAGAAATGGAAAACATTTTCCTAAATTGCGATTGCCCCGATGATCGCAAAGTGCGATATGCTACTGGTCGTTTATTTGGAATAGCACTTACTTGGTGGAATACAGAGAAGGCTAAACGAGGTGTTGAAGATGCTATGACTTTGACTTGGGAAGAGTTGAAAGAAATCATGACAAGACGGTTTTGCCCAAGGAGCGAAATCAAGAAATTAGAGGATGAGTTCTATTCGTTGAAACAAAAGGAAGGCGACCACACTACATACAACAAGAGATTCCTCGAGTTAAATCAAATGGTTCCCAACTTGTTCACTCCCCACTACTGTTTGATCGAGCACTACATTCGAGGTCTTCCTTCAAAAATTCAAGACTCAGTAATAAGTACCACACCTGCAACCTTGGAAGCAGCAATGGAGTTAGCTACAGAGCTCACCGAGAACCGTATACGGAATAAAGACTTCAAGGAGGAGAAGAAGAAAGATAAAGCATCAACTGAAATTTCAAACTTCACCCAAACCGAATCCCCTTCTCAACCCATTCCCAAGAGGAAACGAGATGAGAAACTTTTCGCTGTCACCCAACGCAATCAACGAGCCTTACAAGCCGTACCCCTCCAAGCTATCCCAATCACTCAAGTAGCACCCAACCCAACCTACCCAAATAAGAAACCTTACCTTAGACCTCACCCTCAATGTAACACCTGTTTTTATCACCATCCATCTACCTTACTTTGTCGACTATGTGCGAATTGTGGACGCTATGGTCATTTGAGCAAGGTTTGCCGCACCCCTCAAAACCAAACCTCACCCCCTACTCAAAACATGATCCAAACTATCAACAACCCCAATACCCCATGTTCCCATATGTTCGAGCTTGTTTCAATTGTGGCGACCCTACCCACTTTAGAAACACGTGCCCTCAATTGGTTAACATCATAAACGCCCAAGCTCAAGCAAACCCAGTTAACCAAGCAAATCAAGAAAACCCAACCACTAGGCCACCAGCAAGAGGAAGAGTTTTCAACATCAACGCCAATCCTGTTGAAGATAATGACGGCCCAAACGAAAACACCCAACTAGTCCCTTTCACTGAAAATCAAGATTCAACTCCAACCGCTTAGTTTTATGTTTTTCTTTATGATTATCTCAATTTTCACGTGTCTCAATTTTAAATTGGAAATTTATCCAAGGATCTTAATGCGAATTACTATTTCAGTTTTTTTTTTATGTTCATTGATTTAACATTCATATCATCATACCTCACAACATATCATAGTGTCATCATTTAAAGAAGTTGAGCTGTGTCTCACTTCTACATGGACTAACCTCTCCATCATAACAAACGAGAGAGGTACTGTCATCATTCAAAGACTCAAGCTTTGGTTGTTGTGTTTGTTTATGTTTTAGAGTCACATAGAACTAGTCATAACTAACGGATAAATCCAATGAAAATTTGACGAGAATATGGTGGATACGCCGCTGGTACTTCCTATATATAAGTATTCTTGCCAAAGGATTAGAGGCATTATCAGGCGGTTATGAGAAGTTCCATGTAGGATTTAGTAATGTCTTGGTTGAAATTTGTTTTACACTCACTGATTTAACATTCATATTAACTCATCATTTAAAGAAATTGGATTGTGTTCCATTTTCTACATAGACTAACCTCTCCATCATAACAAACGAGAGAGGTACTGTCATCATTCAAAGACTCAGACATTGGTTGTTGTGTTTATTTATGTTCTAGAGTCTCATCATAGAACCAATCATAACTTACTGATAAAACAAATGAAAATTTGACAAGAATATGGTGAATACGCCGCTGGTACTTCCTATATATAAGTATTCTTGTCAAAGGATCAGAGGCATTGTTAGACGGTTATGGGAAGTTCCATGTAGGATTTAGTAATGTCTTGGTTGAAGTTTGTTTTATACTCACTGATTTAGCATTCATGTCATCTCATCATTTAAAGAAATTGGATTGAGTCACCATTCAAACATACATACTATCAGAATTAGGACTCAGACATTGGTTGTTATGTTTATTATGTTCTAGAGTCTCATCATAGAACCAATCATAACTTACTGATAAAACCAATGAAAATTTGACAAGAATATGGTGGATACGCCGCTGGTACTTCCTATATATAAGTATTCTTGCCAAAGGATCAGAGGCATTGTCAGGCGGTTATGAGAAGTTCCATGTAGGTTTTAGTAGTAGAAGTTTTGTTTTAGGATATAACCTTATCTTCCCAAACATATCAAAACTCTTGCGCATGAAATCATATTTAGTCAATCAACTCTGCTTATCAATATTTTTACCGTAGGCAACAAAAAGCGATTCCTGTAGCAGGGTATTCAACCCTTACAAGGAACGTTACCGCCTCAAACAAAATTTAAACTCTTACTCCTTTCTAAGTATGTAACTGTCAAACTAAACACCATCCTTTTTAGACAAATATGTCACTACTTAAATTTCGGGACGAAATTCCTAAAAAGTAAGGGATACTGTAACATCCGTCAAAAAACCGGATTAACCAAACCCGCTTCGTTTATTAACCGAACAACCAGTCAAAAATTTCGTTGCATATTTAATGCCCAAATTAATTTTAAACGATACATAATTAATAAGTATATTAGAATATAAAATTTATTTTTGAAAATGTATTAAAAATAGTGAATTAAAAATAATATGCTGAAGCCGGGATTCGAACCCGGGTCAACCGGGTCAGCAAAGCCTTAATACACACACATCCAACCACTCCGCCACTTGATGTTTTCTGTAAATTATAGGAAACAATTAAATTTTATACTCAATCGTAAATCACTCTGGTTACGCCAACTGTAACCGAAATTGGTCATCAAACGTCCAAAGACGTTTGATTGATCGCGGTTTACTGAGTTTAACCGATGCACCGACGCTTTCAATCAAGTTTGCTTTGAATGAACTTGAATTCTAGAAGTGAATCGGTTTTAATAACCGAAAACTTTCAATTCCAGAATTACTTCAATCTTTGTTCTCTCTCGCGACTCAAACACAATCTACAAACTCTCAATTACCTTTTCGCACAATTTTCAGTTCGCCGGAGAATCTAATTGGACTCGCCGGACTTTCACCGGAAAACCGTATTCTCCATCAAAACAGTAAGTCTTTCAATTCCTTCGTGGTCTATCAATTGTTAAGCTATTGCTAACTCAGACCCTTCAATCGGAATCAATTTCAGACGTCAATATCGGATAATTCCAGTTCGCCGGAAAACTTCTGAAAATCCTTATCTTCAGCTGTGAGACGGTATAGACATTCAAACCTTCTGATAACCTTGTTTAATACTTCAATTCCTCTCTTAGCTAATCAAAACTGTTAAATTGTTCGCTCAGTCGAAGTTCATAAAAAACAGAGCCGACGACTTGCCGGAAATCTGAGATAAATCGTTCTCCGGTATGTTTACTTCCAAATCGTCTCTGCCTTTCATTTTAGTCTTTTGTACATGTCACACCCCGACCCGCAGCGGAAAAGGTGATCGGGGCATGATTGGGTTATCATCAAAGCTCATGACATTTATTATGCGTTTCATATTCTTTAATACAAATTAAATTGAAATTTACAATAAATTTACAACATGTTCTAACTAACAATCTAAACTTCTTTGTTCTCTTCTAAGGCATATCCTATGTTTTCCTTGCTTCAACCTGTTCACCTGTATCATGTGTAAAAGGGTTTTTGGATCAACATAATGTTGGCGAGTGAATCCTATGGAAAACATTTGAACAAATTTATTTAAATTGATTATGAAATATGTGCACAACCAAACATGAGTAAAAATAGATGTAAACTTAAACAACAATCATAAGATATTAAATGAAACACACATGAACAATAATGGAACAGTTAGAGGCACGCGATGCTCAACTCGTCTCTCACGAGGAACTGAGGGGCCTAAAGGATGAATTGCATAACCATGATAATATGAATGACACAACTACAAACAATATAAACTCAATGATATACACATAAACAATAATGAATTTGATTTGTGGCACGCGTTGTTCAACTCGTCTTCCACGAGGAACTGATGGGCTTAATGAATGAGTTTCATATAATTTAACAAAGGAAATAAGTAATCACAACATTATAAACAATCTAAGTTTAGGTCATGATGTGGTATGGCACAAGTTTAAATAAATAAGTTATTTATTTTCATAACACATGACACACCCCAAAACGTGTAATTTAAAAGGGGAAGTTGTAAGATTCACTCCATGTGGGTGCGTTCGGTTGATGATGTTGAAATGTACGCGAAGTGGTTTTAACCACGAGTGAGATTAACCTAGATAAATCGCATTATGGTTTGGTAAGTAAACGGATTTTATTAATCTATTTTAATAGGATTGTTGGGTGTATTTTTGTGAGTTTGAGGCTATTTTCTAACCTTAAAAATGTTATTTTTAAGTATTTTTAATTGATTTTTAATTAAACTAATTAAATAAAATAATAAAAAAAATTGATTTTTTTCTGACCGTTGACGTTGACTACCGTTGACCGGTTCGAGTTGTGTATACAAGTGCGCTGAGTGAGGCTCGAACCCGAGACCTCCCGTACGCGTGCACGCAGCTCTACCAACTGAGCTACGTGTCTAACCCGTTATAAATCTGATTTTAATTATATATATATATTAATTAGTTTAAACCGAAAATCATTTTATTTTAAAAACAGTTTAAGCGAATTGGGCGTGCACTCCACAGGTCTTGAACCCGGGACCTGTGGTTTAAACTAACACACAGTCCACCGCTGGACTGTGTGTTTAACATGTTATATAATCCGATTTTTATTATACTTAAATACAAATTAGTTATTTCCTTTTCTGCCTTATTTAAAAAGAATAGATAATTGTCCGAGTCGGTGCAGAAGACCGGACTCGAACTCGTGACCTGTGATATAAACATACACACAGTCCACCGCTGGACTGTGTGTCTAACTTGGTTATTATTCCGATTATTAATATACTTAACATATATCTGTGGCGACTCCGGTTCAGTTTAACAAAAAAATGGTTTTTATTAAGGCAGCGTGTGTGAAACCGGATTCGAACTCGAGACGTTTGTATGTTTAATGTGCACACAGTCCACCGCTGACTGTGTGTCTAACCCGAGTAATAAGTTGATTTTAATTATACTTATAAACTACCGAAACATCGTCTTCCTCGTTGAGATTTAACCAGAATCGGTAACAGTCTGGTTCGAAGTTTTAATCGGTTTCTTAGCGTCTTACAGTCCATTAAGGTGAGATATGAGTATAAAGAAAAGAAAATAAGCGTGAGGTATACCGACTCGTTTTCCTCTGTTTTCCGGCAGAACTCCGGCGACAGCAATCACCTCCGGCGACGTGTTCCTTGTAGCAGCGAGTCTCCAGGAAGCTTACAAAGGGTGTGGGTATCTCCGGTATAAGCTCAGAGGCTCAGTGAGGTTCAGAAATGAGGAAACCGGTTTTCCAGCGACGAACAGAAAAATTCCGGCGAGAGAGTTTTCGCCGAGAAAGGGTGTGGTTTTGAGCGAAAGTGTTTGCAGAGGTTCGAGGTGGTTTTTATAGGGCAAATCGTCGATGTATTTGGCCCGATTTCCAACTGGATTCATTGATTTAAATTTCTCTGGCGGTTATAATTTTGGTCGCGGACTCAGACGTCGGTTATAACCGATGTCTTGTTAATGGTTTACGTTATAACGTAAATTGTCGTTAAAACTCGCGAGATTTCCGGGATTTCCGACGACTGAACTATTGGGCGCCGGTTTTGAATTCGTAACGTCTCTTTATGAATTAAATGATTTCAATATTTAACAAACAAAACAAGTGGCGCAGTGGTTTGTGTGTTAAGTGATAAGTCTTGTTGTTGAACCGGTACAGACCCGGGTTCGAAACCCGGCAGAGGACTTTTATTTTTATTTTGCGATTTTCAACAGTTTTTCAAAAACTAAATATATATTCCCGTATAATAATCGATTACGTATCGTTTAAAAATATTTTGGGCATTTAATTCGCAACGAAATTTTTGACTGACTGTTCGGTTGATAAACGGAGCGGGTTTGGTAAATCCGTTTTTGACGGATGTTACAGTATCCCCTGCTTTTTAGAAATTTCGTCCCGAAATTTAAATAATGATATATTTTGACTTAAAAGGATGATGATGTTTAGTTTGACAGTTGTATGCTTAGAAAAATAAGGGTTTAAGTTTTTGTTCGAGGCGGGTAACGTTCCTTGTAAGGGTTAAGTACCCTATTCAGGAATCGCTTTTTGTTGCCTACTGTATAAGTATTGATAAGCAGAAATGATTTGCTAAAAATGATATCATGCATAAGAGTTTAGATACGTTTTGGAAAGTATGGTTATATCCTAAGGCAAAACTTCTAACACTACAACCTATATGGAACATAAATAAAAACACAACAGCTGATATTTGAACATAAGTAAACACAACAGCTAATATTCGAACATGAATAAACACATCAGCAAATATTTGAACATGAATAAACACAACAGCAAATATTTGAATCCACATTCTGATAGCATATATGTTTGAATGGTGGAAGTTCCTCTCTCGTTTGTTATGATGGAGAGGTTAGTTTATGTAGAAATGGAACACAATCCAGTCTCTTTAAATAACATGATGATATAAATGTAACACAAATTCTAACCAAGGCAATACTAAATCCTACATGGAACTTCTCATAACCGCCTGATAATGCCTCTGATCCTTTGGCAAGAATACTTATATATAGGATGTACCAGCGGCGTATCCACCATATTCTTGCCAAATTTTCATTAGTTTTATCCACAAGTTATGATTAGTTACCAAGAAACTAATAAATCCTACATAGAACTTCTCATAACCGTCCGATAATGCCTCTGATCCTTTGACAAGAATACTTATATATAGGAAGTACCAGCGGCGTATCCACCATATTCTTGTCAAATTTTCATTGATTTTATCAGTGAATTATGATTAGTCCTATAACTCTACAACCAATACAACAAACATAAATTACTGAAATGAAATATATCTATGCGATCAAGGCTCAATCGAACGGAGCCGATCGTATTGCATGTACTGAAAATGAAATGTCTGTGCGCTCAAGGCTCAATCAAACGGAGCCGAACGTATTGAATGTACTGAAATTGAAATTGTCTGTGTGCTCAAGGCTCAATCAAATGGAGCCGAGCGTATTGCATGTACTGAAAATGAATAACTTAACCACACAAACAGCCTATGCATGGAACCTCTCATAACCGCCTGATAATGCCTCCGATCATTTGACAAGAATACTTATATATAGGAAGTACCAGCGGCGTATCCACCGTATTCTTGTCAAATTCTCATTGACTTTATCCGCAAGTTATGATTAGTTCTATGCGACTCTACAACAAACACAACAACCACAAGATACTGATAATGAAATTGTCTGTGCGCTCAAGGCTCAATCAAACGGAGCCGAACGTATTGAATGTACTGAAAATGAAATTGTATGTGCGCTCAAGGCTCAATCAAACGGAGGCGAACGTATTGAATGTACTGAAATTTAACAACTTAATCTAAACAACCATCACACAATCAGCCTATGCATGGAACCTCTCATAACCGCCTGATAATGCCTCCGATCATTTGACAAGAATACTTATATATAGGAAGTACCATCGGCGTATCCACCATATCCTTGTCAAATTTTCATTGACTTTATCCGCAAGTTATGGTTAGTTCGATGCGACTCTACAACAACACCACAACCACAAGATACTGATAATGAAATTGTATGTGCGCTCAAGGCTCAATCAAACAGAGCCGAACGTATTGCATGAACTGGAAATGTAAATTGAACTGTGCGCTCAAGGCTCATTCAAACGGAGCCGAACATATTGCATGTATTGAAATGTAAAATGAAATAACCGATCAAGGCTCAATAACGGAGCCGATCGTGCGGGCACGCCAAGATCAACCGCATAATAAAATGGGGATCCAACTCAACCTCAATGGATGGGGAGCCACGGCCTCGGCAAATGCATATACTGAAAACAATATATAATATACAATAATTACTCTAACAGTCTACACATGGAGCCTCTCATAACCGCCATATAATGCTTCTGATCCTTTGACAAGAATACTTATATATAGGAAGTACCAGCGGCGTATCCACCGTATTCTCGTCAAAGTTTCATTGGCTTTATCCTTAAGTTATGATTGGTTTGATGTGATAAAGAAAAACATAAAACTAAACAATAGGAGTCGAATCTGGATCTTCGTCGAAGAGGACTAGTTGAGTATCTTCATTTGGGCCGTCATTATCTTCGACAGGATTGGCGTTGATATTGAAGACTCTTCCTCTTGCTGGTGGCCTAGTGGTTGGGTTTTCTTGGTTTACTTGGTTAACTGGGTTTGATTGGGCTTGAGTGTTGATGACGTTAACCAATTGAGGGCATGTGTTTCTAAAGTGGGTAGGGTCGCCACAATTGAAACAAGCTCGAGCATATGGGAACATGGGGTATTGGGGTTGTTGATAGGTTTGGGCCATGTTTTGAGTAGGGGGAAAGGTTTGGTCTTGAAAGGTGCGACAAACATTGCTCAAATGACCATAGCGTCCACAAGTTGTACATAGCCGGCAAGGTAAGGTAAGGGGATGGTGATAAAAACAGTTGTTGCATCGAGGGTGAGGTCCAAGATATGGTTTCTTATTTGGGTAAGCTGAGTTGGGTGCCACTTGGGTGATTGGGATAGCTTGGATGGGTATGGCGTGTAAAACTGGTTGATTTCGTTGAGTAGCAGCGAAAAGTCGCCCGACTCTTCTTCTCTTAGGATTGGGTTGAGAAGGGGATTCGGTTTGAGTGGAGTCGGAGATTTCAGTCGATTCTTTATCCTTCTTCTTCTCCTCCTTGAAGTCTTTGTTTCGGATTCGGTTCTCGGTGAGCTCTGTTGCTAGCTCCATTGCTGCTTCCAAAGTTGCAGGCTTGGTACTTATTACAAGGTCTTGAATCTTTGACGGAAGACCACGAATGTAGTGCTCGATCAAACGGTAGAGGGGAGTGAACATGTTGGGAACCATTTGATGTAATTCGAGGAACCTTTTGTTGTATGTGATGTGGTCTCCTTCCATTTGCTTTAACGAATAGAATTCATCTTCCAAATTCTTGATTTCGCTCCTTGGGCAAAATCGTCTGGTCATGATTTCCTTCAATTCGTTCCAAGTTAAGGTCATAGCATCTTCAACACCTCGTTTGGCCTTCTCTGTATTCCACCAAGTAAGTGCTATCCCATATAATCGACCGGTAGCATAACGCACTTTGCGATCATCAGGGCAATCGCAATTTAGCAAAGTATTCTCCATTTCTTCAAACTAATGGAGGAGAGCGGTGACGCCTTCAGTCCCTTTGTATTACGAAGGGTCGCATGATTTGAAGTGCTTGTAGGTACATTTAGTGGTATTTGGGGGAGAGTTGATAATGTTTTGGTTTGCTTGATTGACAGGATTAGCGGTAAGTGCTTGTTGAATTTTGGATTACAATGTTGGGTATTACGGCAGCCATATGTTGAACGATTTGGGATCATGGGTCGCATTAGGAATGAACATTCATAAAATAATTATAGAAAAATACTACATCCATAGGATGTCTTGGGCTTTGCTCGCTGTTAGGCCCTACATGCCGCCATACTTTACCTGTGTAATCATGTGGGCCCCCATGAATACCGGTTTTTCATATGGTTCGCACGGGTTTGCCAGGTTGCGTACACAAAAACCCGGAGAAAATCGAGAAATATGTATACAACGTGTGATATTCGGAATGTGTCCAGGTGTAGACACGGTGACACCTCAAAGTAGGGTTAGTTCGAACGACGTTTGGTGTGGCATGCTTTGGCCTAATAGGTCCTTCGTACTCTCATCGTTGGTCCCCAGGTAGGCAAACTGGTCCGTTATATTGGATTTATACGAATGCCAGCCTAGACAGGACGTTCCGACTACCGGTACTTGTACCCTTCCAGTTACTACATGCCCGTCGCAGAACTTACTTTGATGAGATTTGAAAATTGCACAAAATTTTTGGATAATGAGAGTATGAAAATAAATTGAATACATGAACATCGATATGTGTATAATGAATATGTATATATGTATAACGAATATGTATATAAGCATGTATGTTAGACTGAAATGTTAACAAATATGAAACAAATAAATATCACAAGTTTGTATGTAACCACCTAATCAATTAAAATTTAGGCAGACTATAGTATAGGCTCTAAGGGTCTAATAACCTATCCTATATCCCTATAGTCATGGCTCTGATACCAATCTGTCACACCCCGACCCGCAGCGGAAAAGGTGATCGGGGCATGATTGGGTTATCATCAAAGCTCATGACATTTATTATGCGTTTCATATTCTTTAATACAAATTAAATTGAAATTTACAATAAATGTTACAACATGTTCTAACTAACAATCTAAACTTCTTTGTTCTCTTCTAAGGCATATCCTATGTTTTCCTTGCTTCAACCTGTTCACCTGTATCATGTGTAAAAGGGTTTTTGGATCAACATAATGTTGGCGAGTGAATCCTATGGAAAACATTTGAACAAATTTATTTAAATTGATTATGAAATATGTGCACAACCAAACATGAGTAAAAATAGATGTAAACTTAAACAACAATCATAAGATATTAAATGAAACACACATGAACAATAATGGAACATTTAGAGGCACGCGATGCTCAACTCGTCTCTCACGAGGAACTGAGGGGCCTAAAGGATGAATTGCATAACCATGATAATATGAATGACACAACTACAAACAATATAAACTCAATGATATACACATAAACAATAATGAATTTGATTTGTGGCACGCGTTGTTCAACTCGTCTTCCACGAGGAACTGATGGGCTTAATGAATGAGTTTCATATAATTTAACAAAGGAAATAAGTAATCACAACATTATAAACAATCTAAGTTTAGGTCATGATGTGGTATGGCACAAGTTTAAATAAATAAGTTATTTATTTTCATAACACATGACACACCCCAAAACGTGTAATTTAAAAGGGGAAGTTGTAAGATTCACTCATGTGGGTGCGTTCGGTTGATGATGTTGAATGTACGCGAAGTGGTTTTAACCACGAGTGAGATTAACCTAGATAAATCGCATTATGGTTTGGTAAGTAAACAGATTTTATTAATCTATTTTAATAGGATTGTTGGGTGTATTTTTGTGAGTTTGAGGCTATTTTCTAACCTTAAAAATGTTATTTTTAAGTATTTTTAATTGATTTTTAATTAAAATAATTAAATAAAATAATAAAAAAATTTGATTTTTTTCTGACCGTTGACCTGACCGTTGACCGGTTCGAGTTGTGTATACAAGTGCGCTGAGTGAGGCTCGAACCCGAGACCTCCCGTACGCGTGCACGCAGCTCTACCAACTGAGCTACGTGTCTAACCCGTTATAAATCTGATTTTAATTATATATATATATTAATTAGTTTAAACCGAAAATCATTTTATTTTAAAAACAGTTTAAGCGAATCGGGCGTGCACTCCACAGGTCTTGAACCCGGGACCTGTGGTTTAAACTAACACACAGTCCACCGCTGGACTGTGTGTTTAACATGTTATATAATCCGATTTTTATTATACTTAAATACAAATTAGTTATTTCCTTTTCTGCCTTATTTAAAAAGAATAGATAATTGTCCGAGTCGGTGCAGAAGACCGGACTCGAACTCGTGACCTGTGATATAAACATACACACAGTCCACCGCTGGACTGTGTGTCTAACTTGGTTATTATTCCGATTATTAATATACTTAACATATATTTGTGGCGACTCCGGTTCAGTTTCAACAAAAAAATGGTTTTTATTAAGGCAGCGTGTGTGAAACCGGATTCGAACTCGAGACGTTTGTATGTTTAATGTGCACACAGTCCACCGCTGGACTGTGTGTCTAACCCGAGTAATAAGTTGATTTTAATTATACTTATAAACTACCGAAACATCGTCTTCCTCGTTGAGATTTAACCAGAATCGGTAACAGTCTGGTTGAAGTTTTAATCGGTTTCTTAGCGTCTTACAGTCCATTAAGGTGAGATATGAGTATAAAGAAAAGAAAATAAGCGTGAGGTATACCGACTCGTTTTCCTCTGTTTTCCGGCAGAACTCCGGCGACAGCAATCACCTCCGGCGACGTGTTCCTTGTAGCAGCGAGTCTCCAGGAAGCTTACAAAGGGTGTGGGTATCTCCGGTATAAGCTCAGAGGCTCAGTGAGGTTCAGAAATGAGGAAACCGGTTTTCCAGCGACGAACAGAAAAATTCCGGCGAGAGAGTTTTCGCCGAGAAAGGGTGTGGTTTTGAGCGAAAGTGTTTGCAGAGGTTCGAGGTGGTTTTTATAGGGCAAATCGTCGATGTATTTGGCCCGATTTCCAACTGGATTCATTGATTTAAATTTCTCCGGCGGTTATAATTTTGGTCGCGGACTCAGACGTCGGTTATAACCGATGTCTTGTTAATGGTTTACGTTATAACGTAAATTGTCGTTAAAACTCGCGAGATTTCCGGGATTTCCGACGACTGAACTATTGGGCGCCGGTTTTGAATTCGTAACGTCTCTTTATGAATTAAATGATTTCAATATTTAACAAACAAAACAAGTGGCGCAGTGGTTTGTGTGTTAAGTGATAAGTCTTGTTGTTGAACCGGTACAGACCCGGGTTCGAAACCCGGCAGAGGACTTTTATTTTTATTTTGCGATTTTCAACAGTTTTTCAAAAACTAAATATATATTCCCGTATAATAATCGATTACGTATCGTTTAAAAATATTTTGGGCATTTAATTCGCAACGAAATTTTTGACTGACTGTTCGGTTGATAAACGGAGCGGGTTTGGTAAATCCGTTTTTGACGGATGTTATAGTATCCCTGCTTTTTAGAAATTTCGTCCCGAAATTTAAATAATGATATATTTTGACTAAAAAGGATGATGATGTTTAGTTTGACAGTTGTATGCTTAGAAAAATAAGGGTTTAAGTTTTTGTTCGAGGCGGTAACGTTCCTTGTAAGGGTTAAGTACCCTATTCAGGAATCGCTTTTTGTTGCCAACTGTATAAGTATTGATAAGCAGAAATGATTTGCTAAAAATGATATCATGCATAAGAGTTTAGATACGTTTGGGAAAGTATGGTTATATCCTAAGGCAAAACTTCTAACACTACAACCTATATGGAACATAAATAAAAACACAACAGCTGATATTTGAACATAAGTAAACACAACAGCTAATATTCGAACATGAATAAACACATCAGCAAATATTTGAACATGAATAAACACAACAGCAAATATTTGAATCCACATTCTGATAGCATATATGTTTGAATGGTGGAAGTTCCTCTCTCGTTTGTTATGATGGAGAGGTTAGTTTATGTAGAAATGGAACACAATCCAGTCTCTTTAAATAACATGATGATATAAATGTAACACAAATTCTAACCAAGGCAATACTAAATCCTACATGGAACTTCTCATAACCGCCTGATAATGCCTCTGATCCTTTGGCAAGAATACTTATATATAGGATGTACCAGCGGCGTATCCACCATATTCTTGCCAAATTTTCATTAGTTTTATCCACAAGTTATGATTAGTTACCAAGAAACTAATAAATCCTACATAGAACTTCTCATAACCGTCCGATAATGCCTCTGATCCTTTGACAAGAATACTTATATATAGGAAGTACCAGCGGCGTATCCACCATATTCTTGTCAAATTTTCATTGATTTTATCAGTGAATTATGATTAGTCCTATAACTCTACAACCAATACAACAAACATAAATTACTGAAATGAAATATATCTATGCGATCAAGGCTCAATCGAACGGAGCCGATCGTATTGCATGTACTGAAAATGAAATGTCTGTGCGCTCAAGGCTCAATCAAACGGAGCCGAACGTATTGAATGTACTGAAATTGAAATTGTCTGTGTGCTCAAGGCTCAATCAAATGGAGCCGAGCGTATTGCATGTACTGAAAATGAATAACTTAACCACACAAACAGCCTATGCATGGAACCTCTCATAACCGCCTGATAATGCCTCCGATCATTTGACAAGAATACTTATATATAGGAAGTACCAGCGGTGTATCCACCGTATTCTTGTCAAATTCTCATTGACTTTATCCGCAAGTTATGATTAGTTCTATGCGACTC
Organism: Scalesia atractyloides; assembly: GCA_947069175.1. Lineage (NCBI taxonomy): Eukaryota > Viridiplantae > Streptophyta > Magnoliopsida > Asterales > Asteraceae > Scalesia > Scalesia atractyloides. Next base: position 55,170,118 of record CAMTDV010001634.1, on the reverse strand, counting down.
TACAACAAACACAACAACCACAAGATACTGATAATGAAATTGTCTGTGCGCTCAAGGCTCAATCAAACGGAGCCGAACGTATTGAATGTACTGAAAATGAAATTGTATGTGCGCTCAAGGCTCAATCAAACGGAGCCGAACGTATTGAATGTACTGAAATTTAACAACTTAATCTAAACAACCATCACACAATCAGCCTATGCATGGAACCTCTCATAACCGCCTGATAATGCCTCCGATCATTTGACAAGAATACTTATATATAGGAAGTACCATCGGCGTATCCACCATATCCTTGTCAAATTTTCATTGACTTTATCCGCAAGTTATGGTTAGTTCGATGCGACTCTACAACAACACCACAACCACAAGATACTGATAATGAAATTGTATGTGCGCTCAAGGCTCAATCAAACGGGAGCCGAACGTATTGCATGAACTGGAAATGTAAATTGAACTGTGCGCTCAAGGCTCAATCAAACGGAGCCGAACATATTGCATGTATTGAAATGTAAAATGAAATAACCGATCAAGGCTCAATAACGGAGCCGATCGTGCGGGCACGCCAAGATCAACCGCATAATAAAATGGGGATCCAACTCAACCTCAATGGATGGGGAGCCACGGCCTCGGCAAATGCATATACTGAAAACAATATATAATATACAATAATTACTCTAACAGTCTACACATGGAGCCTCTCATAACCGCCATATAATGCTTCTGATCCTTTGACAAGAATACTTATATATAGGAAGTACCAGCGGCGTATCCACCGTATTCTCGTCAAAGTTTCATTGGCTTTATCCTTAAGTTATGATTGGTTTGATGTGATAAAGAAAAACATAAAACTAAACAATAGGAGTCGAATCTGGATCTTCGTCGAAGAGGACTAGTTGAGTATCTTCATTTGGGCCGTCATTATCTTCGACAGGATTGGCGTTGATATTGAAGACTCTTCCTCTTGCTGGTGGCCTAGTGGTTGGGTTTTCTTGGTTTACTTGGTTAACTGGGTTTGATTGGGCTTGAGTGTTGATGACGTTAACCAATTGAGGGCATGTGTTTCTAAAGTGGGTAGGGTCGCCACAATTGAAACAAGCTCGAGCATATGGGAACATGGGGTATTGGGGTTGTTGATAGGTTTGGGCCATGTTTTGAGTAGGGGGAAAGGTTTGGTCTTGAAAGGTGCGACAAACATTGCTCAAATGACCATAGCGTCCACAAGTTGTACATAGCCGGCAAGGTAAGGTAAGGGGATGGTGATAAAAACAGTTGTTGCATCGAGGGTGAGGTCCAAGATATGGTTTCTTATTTGGGTAAGCTGAGTTGGGTGCCACTTGGGTGATTGGGATAGCTTGGATGGGTATGGCGTGTAAAACTGGTTGATTTCGTTGAGTAGCAGCGAAAAGTCGCCCGACTCTTCTTCTCTTAGGATTGGGTTGAGAAGGGGATTCGGTTTGAGTGGAGTCGGAGATTTCAGTCGATTCTTTATCCTTCTTCTTCTCCTCCTTGAAGTCTTTGTTTCGGATTCGGTTCTCGGTGAGCTCTGTTGCTAGCTCCATTGCTGCTTCCAAAGTTGCAGGCTTGGTACTTATTACAAGGTCTTGAATCTTTGACGGAAGACCACGAATGTAGTGCTCGATCAAACGGTAGAGGGGAGTGAACATGTTGGGAACCATTTGATGTAATTCGAGGAACCTTTTGTTGTATGTGATGTGGTCTCCTTCCATTTGCTTTAACGAATAGAATTCATCTTCCAAATTCTTGATTTCGCTCCTTGGGCAAAATCGTCTGGTCATGATTTCCTTCAATTCGTTCCAAGTTAAGGTCATAGCATCTTCAACACCTCGTTTGGCCTTCTCTGTATTCCACCAAGTAAGTGCTATCCCATATAATCGACCGGTAGCATAACGCACTTTGCGATCATCAGGGCAATCGCAATTTAGCAAAGTATTCTCCATTTCTTCAAACTAATGGAGGAGAGCGGTGACGCCTTCAGTCCCTTTGTATTACGAGGGTCGCATGATTTGAAGTGCTTGTAGGTACATTTAGTGGTATTTGGGGGAGAGTTGATAATGTTTTGGTTTGCTTGATTGACAGGATTAGCGGTAAGTGCTTGTTGAATTTTGGATTACAATGTTGGGTATTACGGCAGCCATATGTTGAACGATTTGGGATCATGGGTCGCATTAGGAATGAACATTCATAAAATAATTATAGAAAAATACTACATCCATAGGATGTCTTGGGCTTTGCTCGCTGTTAGGCCCTACATGCCGCCATACTTTACCTGTGTAATCATGTGGGCCCCCATGAATACCGGTTTTTCATATGGTTCGCACGGGTTTGCCAGGTTGCGTACACAAAAACCCGGAGAAAATCGAGAAATATGTATACAACGTGTGATATTCGGAATGTGTCCAGGTGTAGACACGGTGACACCTCAAAGTAGGGTTAGTTCGAACGACGTTTGGTGTGGCATGCTTTGGCCTAATAGGTCCTTCGTACTCTCATCGTTGGTCCCCAGGTAGGCAAACTGGTCCGTTATATTGGATTTATACGAATGCCAGCCTAGACAGGACGTTCCGACTACCGGTACTTGTACCCTTCCAGTTACTACATGCCCGTCGCAGAACTTACTTTGATGAGATTTGAAAATTGCACAAAATTTTTGGATAATGAGAGTATGAAAATAAATTGAATACATGAACATCGATATGTGTATAATGAATATGTATATATGTATAACGAATATGTATATAAGCATGTATGTTTGACTGAAATGTTAACAAATATGAAACAAATAAATATCACAAGTTTGTATGTAACCACCTAATCAATTAAAATTTAGGCAGACTATAGTATAGGCTCTAAGGGTCTAATAACCTATCCTATATCCCTATAGTCATGGCTCTGATACCAATCTGTCACACCCCGACCCGCAGCGGAAAAGGTGATCGGGGCATGATTGGGTTATCATCAAAGCTCATGACATTTATTATGCGTTTCATATTCTTTAATACAAATTAAATTGAAATTTACAATAAATGTTACAACATGTTCTAACTAACAATCTAAACTTCTTTGTTCTCTTCTAAGGCATATCCTATGTTTTCCTTGCTTCAACCTGTTCACCTGTATCATGTGTAAAAGGGTTTTTGGATCAACATAATGTTGGCGAGTGAATCCTATGGAAAACATTTGAACAAATTTATTTAAATTGATTATGAAATATGTGCACAACCAAACATGAGTAAAAATAGATGTAAACTTAAACAACAATCATAAGATATTAAATGAAACACACATGAACAATAATGGAACATTTAGAGGCACGCGATGCTCAACTCGTCTCTCACGAGGAACTGAGGGGCCTAAAGATGAATTGCATAACCATGATAATATGAATGACACAACTCCAAACAATATAAACTCAATGATATACACATAAACAATAATGAATTTGATTTGTGGCACGCGTTGTTCAACTCGTCTTCCACGAGGAACTGATGGGCTTAATGAATGAGTTTCATATAATTTAACAAAGGAAATAAGTAATCACAACATTATAAACAATCTAAGTTTAGGTCATGATGTGGTATGGCACAAGTTTAAATAAATAAGTTATTTATTTTCATAACACATGACACACCCCAAAACGTGTAATTTAAAAGGGGAAGTTGTAAGATTCACTCACAGTGGGTGCGTTCGGTTGATGATGTTGAATGTACGCGAAGTGGTTTTAACCACGAGTGAGATTAACCTAGATAAATCGCATTATGGTTTGGTAAGTAAACAGATTTTATTAATCTATTTTAATAGGATTGTTGTATTTTTGTGAGTTTGAGGCTATTTTCTAACCTTAAAAATGTTATTTTTAAGTATTTTTAATTGATTTTTAATTAAAATAATTAAATAAAATAATAAAAAAATTTGATTTTTTTCTGACCGTTGACCTGACCGTTGACCGTTGACCTGACCGTTGACCGGTTCGAGTTGTGTATACAAGTGCGCTGAGTGAGGCTCGAACCCGAGACCTCCCGTACGCGTGCACGCAGCTCTACCAACTGAGCTACGTGTCTAACCCGTTATAAATCTGATTTTAATTATATATATATATTAATTAGTTTAAACCGAAAATCATTTTATTTTAAAAACAGTTTAAGCGAATCGGACGTGCACTCCACAGGTCTCGAACCCGGGACCTGTGGTTTAAACTAACACACAGTCCACCGCTGGACTGTGTGTTTAACATGTTATATAATCCGATTTTTATTATACTTAAATACAAATTAGTTATTTCCTTTTCTGCCTTATTTAAAAAGAATAGATAATTGTCCGAGTCGGTGCAGAAGACCGGACTCGAACTCGTGACCTGTGATATAAACATACGCACAGTCCACCGCTGGACTGTGTGTCTAACTTGGTTATTATTCCGATTATTAATATACTTAACATATATCTGTGGCGACTCCGGTTCAGTTTAACAAAAAAAAATGTTTTTATTAAGGCAGCGTGTGTGAAACCGGATTCGAACTCGAGACTTTGTATGTTTAATGTGCACACAGTCCACCGCTGGACTGTGTGTCTAACCCGAGTAATAAGTTGATTTTAATTATACTTATAAACTACCGAAACATCGTCTTCCTCGTTGAGATTTAACCAGAATCGGTAACAGTCTGGTTCGAAGTTTTAATCGGTTTCTTAGCGTCTTACAGTCCATTAAGGTGAGATATGAGTATAAAGAAAAGAAAATAAGCGTGAGGTATACCGACTCGTTTTCCTCTGTTTTCCGGCAGAAACTCCGGCGACAGCAATCACCTCCGGCGACGTGTTCCTTGTAGCAGCGAGTCTCCAGGAAGCTTACAAAGGGTGTGGGTATCTCCGGTATAAGCTCAGAGGCTCAGTGAGGTTCAGAAATGAGGAAACCGGTTTTCCGGCGACGAACAGAAAAATTCCGGCGAGAGAGTTTTCGCCGAGAAAGGGTGTGGTTTTGAGCGAAAGTGTTTGCAGAGGTTCGAGGTGGTTTTTATAGGGCAAATCGTCGATGTATTTGGCCCGATTTCCAACTGGATTCATTGATTTAAATTTCTCCGGCGGTTATAATTTTGGTCGCGGACTCAGACGTCGGTTATAACCGATGTCTTGTTAATGGTTTACGTTATAACGTAAATTGTCGTTAAAACTCGCGAGATTTCCGGGATTTCCGACGACTGAACTATTGGGCGCCGGTTCTGAATTCGTAACGTCTCTTTATGAATTAAATGATTTCAATATTTAACAAACAAAACAAGTGGCGCAGTGGTTTGTGTGTTAAGTGATAAGTCTTGTTGTTGAACCGGTACAGACCCGGGTTCGAAACGCGGCAGAGGACTTTTATTTTTATTTTGCAATTTTCAACAGTTTTTCAAAAACTAAATATATATTCCCGTATAATAATCGATTACGTATCGTTTAAAAATATTTTGGGCATTTAATTCGCAACGAAATTTTTGACTGACTGTTCGGTTGATAAACGGAGCGGGTTTGGTAAATCCGTTTTTGACGATGTTACAGTACCTTTGTTAATCGTTTTAAAACAAGAAACAGATGAGTAAATCATTGTCTGTAATTCGGTAACGAAGAAGACGAAGTCGGTTGATTATAAATTTATTATAATTTGGATATTATCTCGGGTTAGACACACAGTCCAGCGGTGGACTGTGTGCACATACATATCACCTGCCGCGAGTTCGATCCTTGACACACGTATGCTCTGTAATAAAAATGTTTTGTTTTTCTAACTGAACCGGATCCCTTTTTCCGTTAGATGTTAAGTATAATAAAAATCTGTATATTAACCAAGTTAGACACACAGTCCAGCGGTGGACTGTGTGTAACGTTAAAGCACAGGTCCCGGGTTCGAGACCTGTGGCTAACACCGAGTCGATACATTAAATCATTTTTAAAATAAGTGATTTTCGGATTAATTTAATTAGTATATAAATATAATTAAAAACAGAAATATTTCGGGTTAGACACGTAGCTCAGTTGGTAGAGCTGCGTGCACGCGTACGGGAGGTCTCGGGTTCGAGTCTCACCCAGCGCACACATATAACCGACCGAACCGGTCAACGAGGTCCAACAAGTCAACGGTCAAAAAGTCAACATTTTTTATTATTTTTATTTATTTATTTTATTTAAAAATCAATTAAAAATACTTAAAAATAACATTTTTAAAGTTAGAAAATAGCCTAAAACTCACAAAAATATATCCAAAAAATCCTATTAAAGTTGTTAATAAAATCCATTTATTCCCTTACTTTTCATTATTAATTAGGTTAGTTTTTCCTCGTCGATCAATCCTCTAAACTCGTGCGCATTCAACATCATTCACCGAACGCACCCAAGGTGAGTGAATCTCTACAAATTCCCCGTTTAAATCACGTTTTTGGGGTGTGTCATGTGTCTTACTATTTATTATATTTAAATCATTGTGCATACATCATATCATGAATAAATGTGTATTCAACTTGTAAAACTGTTTGTGTGGTTATTGTTTAGATTTAATTTATTATTTTCAGTACATGCAATTTCATAGGCCGCCGCTCCCCATTACATTATGAGCGTTGAGCATGTTCCCCATTACATTATGAGCGTGAACCTGGCATGCCAACATACGATCGGCTCCGTTTGATTGAGCCTTGATCGCACATACATTTATCATTTTCAGTACATGCAATACGATCGGCTCCGTTTGATTGAGCCTCGATCGCACAGTTTCATTCATGTTATATATTTATGCAAGTTGATATGTTATTGTATGCTGATTGGTTTGTTAATGTATGTTATTGTTTGTTGTTGTTTGATATCGTATGCTAATGGTTTGTTATTGTATGCTAATTGTTGTTATTGTATGTTTATTTACGTTTGTTCATATATGAATATTGCACAATTTTTCCATATTGAATACAACAAGAAATAAATAATAAATGTTTTCTAACAAGCTTCACTCGCCAACTTTTTGTTGATCCAAAAACCATTTTTACACATGATACAGGTGAACAGGATGAAGCAAGGAAAACATAGGAAATGCCTTAGAAGAAAATAATGAAGTCTAGAATGATGTGTAGAACATTATGTAATTATGATTGTATGTTTCCCTTTAAATTGTAATAATAAATATGAAACGTTATAATAAATGTCATGAGCTTTGATGATAACACAATCATGCCCCGATCACCTTTTCCGCTGCGGGTCGGGGTGTGACACCTCTTCTTGGCCTAAAAGAGTTGTGCTACAAAAGCATAGTCATCAGCCATTTTGCCAGACTCTTGTAACTTCTTTTTCTAGTTCAACTCTTTCTCATATGTGAGGAGTCTACCATGAAGTTGTGTAAGATTCATTTCTTTAAACCCAACAGATGTTCGTGTCACGAAAGCTATGGTGTCCCACTTTTCTGGTAACGATCTGAGGAAATAACTATTGACAGTCGAATTGGGAAATTCAACGTTCACCAGCTTAAGTTCACTTAGAAGGCAGCTAAATCGTTCGAACTGTTGGGTTAGAGACTCTCCTTGACATGACAAAAGTTTCATATTGTTGATTTAGGACTTCTCTGTTGTTTTCAATTACTTCCTCAGTCCCACCAAATTGCTCTTTCAATACATCCCATAACTCCTTCGCATTGTCGCAGTGCAACAGGCCAGCATAGATTTCGTTAGGTAAGGCAGAAGTAACAATGCTAAAAGCCTTAGCATCTAACTCAATTTTCTAGAAATCCTGCTCGGGGTAATTTTCAGGACTTTTAGGCACTTGTTTCGTGGGGTCCTCTGTACTTGGAACCATGCGAACATGTGGTCCAAATACAACGGACCTCTAGTAACCGGTGTTTTGCTGAGCAAGAATAAGAACCATCTGACGTTACCATATGTGATACTCATTCCTGACAAGCATCGGAGGTTTAAACATAGATCCAGTGTTGTTGGAATCCTGTGTGTTTTGAGACATTCTAATTGTTTTAAACATATTTTGTTTTAAAAATTTTGGACGTAATTAAACTCTGTTTTCCATTGAAAACAAACAAACAAATTAGCAGGGACAGCTGATCTTTCAAGTCAAATTGATTGTTAAATCAAATTTTGATTGACCAAGCTCTGATACCAATTGTTAGGATCTGAGTTTGAATTAGCCTTGATTGTTTAATAATTGATTAATAAAAGAAGATAAAAAAGACAGCGGAATAAAACTTTGTATCACAACTAATGGAAGATTGCTTTGATCATTATGCTTTCTAACTTATAAGTTTTGCATGTGAATCACAACTCCCCCTCAGCCCAATGATAGTTTGTTAGTACATAATGTAAGAGAGATGATTGGAAGGCAATGCGAAATGATCTTTTGATAGATAATAGAACCGTACAATGCACTGTTCTATTTATAGTACAAGTCAAACCTCTGAGCATCTTTGCTGATGTCAGGGTCGATAGTAAGAGCTAACAATCTAATAACTAACTTCTAAACACGGATATCCTATCCTCTGCTAAATACAAAAACAGTGTTACATTTGAATATAATAAGATAAACTAAACTCTGATGCAATCCACTATTGGTCTTCAGTAGAGCTTCGAATATCTTTGTCAGTTTGCTCCAACAGTGCTTGATAGCAAGGCTTTGGCTAAACAGTGGTTATTCATCAGAGCAAGTAAACTCTGATATGTTGGATCAGATAATGTAGCATGTTTTGGCTTTCTATCATATGTTCCTTTGCAAAGGGTTCAATCCCAACAAAGCACATTATTCTAGGCTAGCATATTAATTTTGATAAATGTGATGATGTTGACTCTAATTTTACTAATGACTATTGGAATAAGTGTTAACCTACATCTTATGAATGTTCTAACACGAATTGATTTTGTTGAAGACAATGACCAAACGTCTACGATTGATTGCAAAGCCAATAATCATGAGAGCAAAAGTTCACGTTTACATTTGAGTCCATGTGATTTTACCTGCAGTAACATTATTTCACATCAAGTCAACATGTGAAATAGTTTCTCCCTATTATAGTTGGTTTTGGTCATCAACCAAATATGGGTTTCTGTCTTCTTAGGAATCAAGAATATAGAGGTATGAGCATATAGAATAGATCATGTTCAAGTAACATTATTTCACATCAAGTCAACATGTGTAATAGTTTCTCCCCATTATAGTTGGTTTGTCATCAACCAAATATTTCTCATCAAACTTTTTGTTGTACGGTATACATTGGAATTGATCCACCACAACGCATAAAGATTGAAACTCAAATAATGTTGGGTGGAAATTCTATTTATGATTAGAGGGAGATTAATGGTAGTTGGAAAAGGAATGGGTATGCATGAATTATCATTGATCCTCAAACTAAATTGGGTGAACAAGAAGTTCAAAAGATAATTCATTTACCTAGATTAAAGAATTAATTACCAGACATGTTCAATGACCTAAATACATTGACTAAGTAAGTCACACAGTCAACCGTTAATGCTCCAATTAAGATAAGTGTCCTAGAGGGACAAACCATATAATAATAATGAGTCTATTGCACTCCTGAAGAAAATAAAAATTCCTCGAAAAATTGGATCAAGTAATGAAAAAGATGATCAAGTCGAGGTTATAGCAAAAAGGTCTTTTGAAGAGACATTAGACATGATGGTTCCAGAAGAACCTCATGTACCTGAAAACAAAAAGCTCATAGTAATTATGTCATGTCTGGAAATGTTTTGAAATAGAAATTAAAACGACGTCGTTATACTTTTGTGTATAATGTAGTGCTTGAAATAATTAAACGATAAGGATCAAAATATTTGAGGTTTGCCTATTAATGGAAACACATAAATGATTGGCCTAAATGAAAAGACGCAAATAAGGAAAAATTGAGTTCTCCAACGAAACGAAAAGTTTCGGACTAGTGGTCCATACAACTAAGTTGTAAATTATGTTTGATACAAAAGACTCTTTAATGTGAGTCATGAAATGAGAATCAAATCAGCTGATATATGGCAAATTTTGGTGGCACTATATTTTGCAAGGACCCATGATTGATTATGGAGAGACGTGTTCTCCTGTGGTGGATATAGTGACTTTCCAAATCTTATTAGTCTGGTAATACAAAGAGAGAAATGTTTAGCGTCTTATGGATGTTGTGTATCATTTGATATTGAAATTTACATGATGCTTCATGATGGATTTAAAGTATCAAAATCATGTAAAGTAAGTCTTGAGAACACTATGATTGTTATATGCATATTAAAATTTGAGTATTTTGTGATTATTTAATATGTTGATTATGAATGGAACTCTTGATGAGTTTTTAAGCAGTTGAATGCTTGAAGTAATCTGAGACATCATATGATGTAATTTTGTGCACCAATACATACGCAAGGAATAGATAGAACTTGGTGATTATGATATCCTAATGTATAAGAATGATACAATATTCATTGGTAGTGATTTTGATGTTATCGATGTTCCAATTGATTTGCTAAATGATAAAGTTTATTTACCAAAACTCTTAAAGAGGAATGCACATGCATAATTGATCAAGATGGAAAAAGTCCATGATGGATTGATGATGCTAGAAGCACTAATATCAATACCTCAAGAGCGTTATCTACAAAGTTAACAAAATGTGTAAGGACTAAAATAGTCTGGTTGAGTTTATAACTCATGAGATATTGTGATAAAGATGGATTTAAGTTTGGTTAAATTAGCCATATTTGTATCAAAATTTCACCTCTTAAAGTTTGTTATAATCATAGTTTACAGTGATGATGTACACCTCATTGAGAGAAATTGTCGAGCTTTTAGAGAGAATTGTTGAAAGACCTTGACACAATGTAAGTATTGCTTGACCTTCAGTTCGAGCATATGTGTAATGATATTTTTATCAATCCATCAAAGTACATCTAGAAGGTGTTGTGACATATATGGACAAAGCTCATCCTTAAGGAACGTTAACGTTTGTTCATTACATGATATAGAAAAGAAACTTTATCATCTCCAATTAAATAAATTACAAATTTTGGTCGAGAAGTACCATAGTTAAGTGCAATTGGTGCATTAGTATTTCTTGTTATCCATGCTTGATTATAAATCATGTATATGAATATAATGACGTAATCTAACATGTGTTAAGAGAAGAGACGTTGGAATCGGGTAAGACAACTACTTCAATACATCTAAGGTATGTAAAATTATTTTACTAACCGATCGAAACAAGTTTGGTTAGGCTTGTTGATGCAGGGATTGTAACACAACATGCTCGTTGATCTTGTGGTACATATATACGAGAGGAGACAGTAGAAGTCTGACATGAAGGTCACACATCATTGCACAGTTTAAAGAATTGAACATCAGGAGATCAAGCAACAATTCATTGACTACACAAGTTTTGAGCAAATTTCACAAACGATCGACACTGTCACTTAAAATATACATATTAAAATGAGGGGGAGTAATACGCATGTTGCATTTTTTTCTTCACTGAGTTTTCTTCTATCAGAGTTTCTTAGTAAGGTTTTTAACGAGACAACAAATCTAATCAAGTAGTATCAGGGAAGAAATACGCGTTGCACTCTTTTTCCCTTAGTTATGGTTTTATCCCACTAGGTTTTCTTAGCAAAGTTTTTAATGAGGCAGCATCACCAAGCATATAACAAGTATACTATAACATTTCATCATGTGGATAGTCAATGGGAGTGTTATGAATATATCATTAAGAGTGACTCTTCACATCCTTAACTCTTCTTTTGTATTTACTCTTATATTAATGTACGGGCCTATAAATAGAGGCCTTGTATTTCATACTTACACATCAATAAGATATCTATTTTCCATTCTCTTTGTCTTGTTTTTATATTATTATTAATAGGCTAGTTGTTACACAGTTACTATATTTTCTAAGTCTTGATGGATTTTAATTTATTTAATTCTCATATTTTAAAGAGTTTTAACTTCACTATAATACCTTGAGAACCTTATATTTTAAAGAGTTTTAACTTCAATATAATACTTTGAGAATGAAGATACCTTAATACTATTTAATAAATAACATTATTAAATTAAATTCACTTAAAGGAAGTCAATTTAAATTGAAATTCTTTATTAATAAGATTATTTTATTATTATTGATAAGGATAAATGAAATTAATGTATTAATTAATTATTCAAAAAGGTTAAAATAAAATATAAGTATATAATTTTAGATTGAAGGAGAAAATGACACATGACATTAATTAGAATCTTTTATTAAATTTTAATTAAATGGTTGCTACATATTTGAAGTATCGTATTGGATATAAATAAAATGTTGAATGCACATTGCAAGCATGTATATATCTATACTATCTTATTAAGTAAACTAGGTTTTTTACCCTTTTGGTAATTTTACCATATGTACAAGTTTTAAAGCTACATGTATAAATAAAACAAGCTAGTTTAAAGGACGTAAACTTGAACATTATTCAAAGTTTTAAGACATTTTGAAGGCAATCTAGACATTTGACCGGCATCCCTCTTTAAAGCAAAACCCTATCGCCGGTTTGTCTCTTTCTTCCCCTAACGTGATTTGCTTGCTACTGGCAATTCAAGTCAACCTGATGGAACACTATATGAGTTTGATTGTTTCAGTTGGCTAAAACTGATTATAGATGATGATATTCTAATGTTTCAAGAGATTGCAGGAAAGATGTAGATATTGCATTATTCGTTGGATGAATTCTTTTATATTTAATTTGTATTTGACAACCATTCCATTCCATTTATTAACACATGTAAAAATGTACATAATTCAAATTCATCTGTTTCAGTGCCTCGTGACTACTCGGTCTACGAGCTTGCTATTGTGGCCACTGTCGCAGCGATAAAAGGATGGCAGCGGCATGAGTATTGGAGCCAACTGAGGACACATCAGACCAGAATCTTGACCAGATCTAATGAATCTGATGACATTGTAGTAAGCTCGACTTTCATGTAAGATGCATCTCTTTCTCTCTCTTATACGCACATAACATTGTTTATACAACTGCTATGCACTCCATTAGAGGTGACAAAATAAGTGGGTTGGCTGGCTACCATATGGAAGAACGAAGGCAGCTAACCTTTTACTTAAGAAGTTAAAACTTGCGACTCTAAAATTGATATACTTTTTTTATAATAAATTATTGACATTTCTTGTCATTTTTAGAGTCACGTATGTGATTTCCTTTACATGTATAGTGTACAAAAACTGTTCGGGTTTATTGGCTATGTAGGAGAAATAATTTTGACATGTTTGCAAGTATATCAGGTTGGAAGAATACAAGTTAGAGCATTCTAGTCCCAGGATGGAAAGCAAGTTAGAGCATTCTAGTCCCACTCATGGTCACCACTCACCAGCCATGACTGTTGGTTTCATTTGCATCAACATTCTGTCCATGGTATCAAGTTCTACACTGAAGGTTTTATTCTATCCTGGCCTTTAATGAGTCAAATATCTTCAGTCAAATTCTTATTATCACAAATCAGTTTTCAGGAATATTATTTAAACCATCTTGTGATACTAGCATTACTTTAATACCTATGTTTCATGAAAATTTTAACACATTTGTTGCTTAAAGAGTTATGAATATTAGTGATGCAGGAGCATCCGACTTAACAAGTGAATCGAACTAAACTCGTGCATGTGTTCGACCCGCATGGAAGCTAATGGAATGTGGGTACCTATTTCCAAATAGATGGAGACGGAAACTTTTATTCTTTATTTGAATTATAGTTTCAACTTTATCTTTTTAATAGTTTAGTATAAGTAGGACATCTAGGGTTTGCCGTTTAGGGAGTTTTTGATTGATTTTGAATGATAAGATCTTTGTTCTTGAGCCTTTGATTGCACTCAAAACTATCTCAATTAGTTTAACGCTTGCAATGCCTTTTAACTGTACCCGAATAAACATTTTTAGTTCTTTGTAAAAATGTAAAAACAACTTAATGGGTAAAGTTATCTTTAAAACTTGAAACATTTGTTATTTGGGTCTATATTCTATAACTTTATTTGCATACGATTACAGGATCGTCTATAAGATAATGATCGCTATGTCAACAACTGTAGTAATAGATTCCCAAAGAGACTATATGGTAGTTCCATGACAATAAAGTTTAAGAATGAATGAGGTGCTAAGTTAACTTGTCATATTCCTGTAAACGAAGAGCAAACTTTCTTGTTTGTTTGCGCAAAAAGTAAGGAGTGATTGTGAAGTTTTCTTTGTGAATTAACCTTGTTATTTGTGGGATCTGCTTGAACCCTTGCATTAAGATAGTCTTGCCTAACTGCTGCCATGCAATGTGCCTCAACTATTACCAGGATTGGTAATATTCCTAACATCATTTATCAACGAGTTATGCAGTACAACACAATAATGCTCATGACACTAATCTTGTACATTTGTTTCCAAATTTGCAGGAATTTGAGAGCAGCACCATGCCCAATTTGTCGGGGCAATATAAAGAGAGTACAGTCGTGAGATTTTTGGGTTCTCACTTGCAACGATGATGTTGTAGACGCTGATTTTGTTTCGAAAGAGGATCTGGTTCGCCTCTATCTGTGCATTAATAATCTCCCCAAAGATTCTCCAGATGCCATTTTCTTCTTGTTTTATGAGTATCTAATATAATATCAGTTATTAAGATTTCGAGAATCTATTGTATAGAGGGTTGGAATTAAAAAAATAAAAAATAAAAAAACCCGACCGGTGATACGTAAACAGCGGTCGATTATAATCTATAATCGTAAATGTTCTTTCTTCAAATCTTTAGATGAAAATATATACCAACTTATCTTAATCTACTTCTTTGTACCGTGCAAATCTTATCAATTATCCCCCTAAATTTAGTACTTCATGTCAAGTTATGTTTCTAAAGGAATTTGACACATTTACTTCAGGGCAGAAACAAGATTAGAAGTGCATGTTTGGTTTTGCATTATTTGTACCAATGTCATTTAAATGAAACAGGTGGTGGAGAAAATATAATTGCTTTGTGCTTTGATTTTATGTTTATTAAGTTAGAAAATAACTACGAGTTCTAACAAGGAGATTAACTTAGGTTCGAATAATAAATTGCCACAATGTATTGCTTCATTGAAAAGTACCCGCGGCAACGCACGGGCATTCCCATTAGTCTTGTATAACCGAAAGTGGAGGGGATTACTTTATTATTATTATTGATAAGGATAAATGAAATTAATGTATTAATTAATTATTCAAAATGGTTAAAATAAAATATAAGTATAAAATTTTAGATTGTAGGAGAAAATGACACACGACATTAATTAAAATCCTTTATTAAAATTTTGATTAAATGGTTGCTACATATTTGAAGTATCGTATCTATATATATATATTAATAAATGAGATGATTTGGGCCATGTGGCATGTGATGGTGAAGTCTTTTTGCTGATGTGGCATGTTATGGTGTAGTAGAGGGTGATTTTAGGAGGGAAGACACAATATTAAATGTGTTGAGAATTGGACACGGGATCCGAATTATAATCGGGTTAGAGTTAATGGATCCTTTATATTTCTTTTTTTTTTCTCATTCTTCCTTCACACGCTTGCTTTTTACTCATCCACAAACCTTAGAAAAACAAAGCTGCAACTCTCTCTCCCTCCTATTGCCACCGCCAAGATTCTCCATCAGTTCCACAAGATGACGATGTTTCCTTCTGATTGAATCATCTACGATCCAAATAATACAATCCATTGGGTATGTAAACCTAGCAGGTATTCTAATCGGGATTTGAGAGTAATTAAGGTTTTCTAAAACGTGTGGCTTCTTCTCTTTCCTTTAATCAGAAACCCTAAATCAATCGATATAGATTTGCTTAGATTTTGGAGTTTAATCGATGTTGTTGATGTTCATGAAATTCTACAATCTTAATTTAAAGTATGTTGATTCTTTTGGTGTTTATTTACTTTAATATGTTAATTGAGGTTATTAAATCTTTTGTTTTTTTCGTTAAATTCTAATAATTAAAACTCGATCTATATGATACGTAGTTCTTTTCACTCTGAAAGGTATGATTTTCTTTCATTAATTTCATGTTTTATTGTTAACGTTGTATTAGTTATGTGTTTTTTATCCGGTTAATATCACTTTTTAGATATATGTTCATCCGCATCATGTTCATCACCAAAAACTTCATCATCGATTCAGGTATCTTTTTATGTACTTTAGATATATTATATTAATGTTTAAGATCGACTCAATTTTTTGAAATATTTGAAGTTTTTTGTATTGACTTTAAAAACAGATTTGAAGATGATGCTATTTGATGAAAATTTTATGTAGTCTATTTATTTCATGATTTTATTTGATAGTATTTAGTATTAAAAAGATTTGTTATTTGGATTATATATAGCTTGTTATCTATATGTAAATAATTATATTTTTTATGCTATATAATAATAACAATAACAATATTTATGTTTTAGATTTGTTAAAAAATAAATTATGTTTGTAAAAGATTATTGTATGTTATAATTAGATTTTCTATTTTATAAAAGAGTATTGTATATTTATTGCATTGACTAAATAATTACCATACTAAGTTATGTATATTTTTCAATTTTAAAATTTGAAATATGTTTATTTGTGGACGATTTAATTTGTAACTATTATTCATTAACTTCCTTAATAACCTTACAACCGAAACTTATTCTAAGGTTATATCAAATGTTTTTTTTTATTTTTTTATAGTTTTGATGACCAGTTTTTAAAACTATGTTTATGTATTTGTTTGTAGGATGTTGTGTTTTATACCGGAGACAATTCAACACCTATATATAATGTTATTCAAAGTAACCAGAAGTCATCACTTTCTCTGGTGGAGTTAAGCGTAATCCTTGTGAAGTCTATTGGGTAGATGAAGATACTGATGTTTGCTTTGATTTTGTTTTCATTGTTGCTTTGTAAATCCTAGGATGCATGTGCAATGCGGTTGATGTTCACGGATATTCTACAATTTTAATTTATGGTATGTTGATTCTTTTGATGTTATTTACTTTTATATGTTAATCGAAGTTATTGATCTCTTGTTTTTTTCATTAAATTCTAATCATTAAAACTTGATCTATATGATAAATGATTTTTTTCACTCCGATTCTTCAATCTTAATAAAAAGTATGTTTTTCTTTCATTAATTTCATGTTTTATTGTTAACATTGTATTAATTATGTGTTTTTTTTTCGTTTTCCGGTTAGCATCACTTCCTTAAATATATGTTCATCCGTGTCCTGTTCATCACCAAAAAACTTCATCATCGATTCAAGTATCTTTTTATGTATTTTGTATATGTTCTTACTTCATGTATCGTTTTATGTATTTTGTATATGTTCTTTCTTTGATGTGTTATATTAACGTTCAAGATCGACTAAATTTTTGAAATATTTAAAGTTTTTGGTATTGACTTTAAAATTAGATTTGAAGATGATGGTATTTGATAAAATTTTATGTAGTCTCTTTTTTCATGATTTTAGTTGATATTATTTAGTAATAAAAAGATTTCTTATTTGGATTATATATAGTTTGTTATCTATATATAAATAATTATATTTTTTATGCTATATAATAATAACAATAACAATATTTATGTTTTAAGTTTGTCAAAAAAAATTATGTTTGTAAAAGATTATTGTATGTTATAATTAGATTTTCTATTTTGCAAAAGAGTATTGTATATTTATTGTATTAACTAAATACTTACCATATTAAGTTACGTATATTTGTTAAATTTTGAAATTTGAAATATGTTTATTTGTGGACGATTTAATTTGTAACTATTATTCATTAACTTCCTAATTTAATAACTTTAAAACCAAAACTTATTCTAAGGTTATATCAAATGTTTTTTTGATTTTTTTATAGTTTTGATGACCATGTTTTAAAACTATTTTATGTATTTTTTTGTAGGATGTTGTGTCTTATACCGGAGACAATTCAACACCTATATATAATCTTAAAGTAACCAGAATTCATCATTTTCTCTGGTGAAATTAAGCGTAACCCTTGTGAAGTCTATTAGGTATACGAAGATACATATGTTTGCTTTGATTTTGTTTTTGTTGTTGCTTTGTAAATCCTATTTATCTACGCATGTGCGATGTGGTTGATGTTTACAGAGATTCTACAATTTTAATTTTATGGTATGTTGATTCTTTTGATGTTTATTTACTTTTATATGTTAACTGAAGTTATTCATCTTTTGTTTTTTCGTTAAATTCTAATCATTAAAACTCGATCTATATGATACATGATTCTTTTCACTCTGATTCTACAATCTTAATAAAAGGTATGTTTTTGTTTCATTAATTTCATGTTTTATTATTAACGTTGTATTAATTCTGTTTTTTTTTTTCGGTTTAGCATCACTTCCTTAGATATATGTTCATCCGCGTTCTGTTCATCACCAAAAAACTTTATCATCGATTCAAATATCTTTTATGTATTTTGTATATATTCTTTCTTCGTGTATCTTTTTATGTATTTTGTATATGTTCTTTCTTTGATGTGTTATATTAACGTTCAAGATCGACTCAATTTTTGAAATATTTAAAGTTTTGGTATTGACTTTAAAATCAGATTTGAAGATGATGGTATTTCATAAAATTTTATGTAGTCTCTTTTTTCATAATTTTAGTTGATAGTATTTAGTAATAAAAAGATTTGTTATTTGGATTATATATATTTTTTTATCTATATGTAACTAATTATATTTTTTAAATAATTGTATTTTTTATGTTATATAATAATAACAATAACAATATATATGTCTTAGATTTTTCAAATTTTTATCTATGTTTGTAAAGGATTATTGTATGTTATAATTAGATTTTCTATTTTGTAAAAGATTATTGTATATTTATTGCATTAACTAAATAATTATCATATTAGGTTATATATATTATTTAAATTTTAAAATTTGAATTATGTTTAATTATGGATGATTTAATTTGGAATTATTATTTATTAACTTTTTTGTTTAATAACCTTATAACCGAAACTTATTTTATTTGTTTATTGTCGAATGTAAAAGATTTAATTATGAAGGTATATAATTATAGAACAAATAAAAACCAATCAGGTTATTATTTTACTAACTTATAATTTTAAAGCATAGATTATTCTATTGAATAATTTGAATCTTAAATTTGTTAACCATTGTTTAAATTATTACCATATTCAGTTATGTATATTTTTTTTCAAATTTGAAATTTTAAATACGTTTATTTATGGTGAATTTCTAAACTCAATTTAAGCTATTCTTTAATTTGTAATTACCATTTGTTAACTTCTTAATTTAAGACTAATACAGTTATTATTTTACTAACCTTTAATTTTACCGCATAAATTAATAACTACTCAAGTTATTAATTTATATAAAAATCATTTTATTTTTTATTGAGTAATTAGTATATTACAATTTCAAATTCGAATTTAACTTCTCTTTCCTTAATTAAATATTTGAATATGTTATTTTGTAATCAAATCATTATAACTATTTCAATATCTTATATATTTATATTTTAGTCATATATTGTAGGTGTTCAATTCTGGAGGGATTTCAAACGACATCAGAATCATTTGATATTCCTATGTCGGAATTTCAATCTATTCCTCTTTAATTTTTCTAAGGTTATATCAATTTTTTCATTTTTTTATATTTTTTAGTATCATTTTTTAAAACTATGTTTATGTATTTGCTTTGATTACCATTTTTTTTTAAATACTACCATTTTTTACCTTTATACCTGAATAAAACCTTAACAAGTAAATATATATTTTTTACACTCTCGTTTTTATTCATTTTCTCATTCAGTGTTGTTTTTTAATATAGGTATCGTCAGTAATATCAAAATCAATAAAAACTGGTTGAGCCCCTGAATAAAAACTTACAAACAGGTAAATTCTTATAATTTAAGTAAGTTAAATTGAAGAACCATTTGTTGATATTAACATTTTGAACACGAGAAATATACTTGATGTTGGGGAATATGTTGGAGATCTATATGCTCATTACACAAGCATTGAGGTAACTTTTTTAATTAAAATGGGTCTTTTCATGTATCTTTTTTTGTATAATTAGACGTAATCACATGATTTAATGATTGAATTGCAGAGTTATGGTATGGTTTCAGTAAACAAGGATGTGAGTTTTCATTTCATAGACTAAAGGTACCAGTACTTTCTATTAGTTATTGGCTATAGAGATAGGAAATTGTTCTCATCTCACATTATCTATAGAAATCAATTACTGGTCTAAACTTTTTTTTCAGTTTGAAGTGATGTTTAATATCTGTATTTTCCAAACTATATAATGCTAAAATTTTATACAAACTATGGTTTCGTTTGGGACCCAACCGGTCCGAAAGAGGAAGGGGTCATTTGGATAGACCTGCCTTTGACTTGTTAGTATTAGTTTTTCAATTTTCCAGTTAGAATATATATATGCTTGGCAACGTGGACATGTCGGATTGGGTGTCGGATCAAATTGAACCCAACCTAAATAGATTCTAAGCAAGACGAGTTCGAAAAAAACTTGGGTCAAAACAAGTTATACATGCAATGGACACAAATTAAAAGTCCCTTTTACAAAAAGAAAAAAATGAAAAATCGGCATATTAAGTCAATTAGGTGACTTTCAATGGCATTTTCCTCAAAATTCACTATTGAAGCCTTTACACTCCATACTTATGCTCAACAAGTTTTAACCATTTATGTATGAATTCAACATATGTTTAAGTCGATAGTAACATATAGTTTATCATGTGACCGAACATATTGTGTAGGAATGACAGTTGTAACATTTATTCCTATTAAAACAAAGATTATGGATTTTAACATTGTAGGCATCTTCCAAAAAAGTTTTTTTAATTTTAATTTTATATCTGAAAGATGAATATGATTGTCTTTCTGAAATTAGTATAGATTGTGAAATGAGTGTCTGAATACCAAATTAATATATGATTTGATTATTTGGAAAACTCAAAATCTGCTGTTGTATTTTCTCAATTTTAAATTGTGGTCGAATGTATTGATTAAATTCAGTTGTTAATATCTTTTTTTTAAATTTTTTTTATACTTTTTATGAACATGACTTCAACTGGGAGCTTAGTTACCTTTTGATGTTATTTAATATTTATCTTTTAATTTGTAGATCTATAGTGATGGTCATAGCCAGAAATTCTAGATGGCTCTGAGAAAGAGTAACTGTTGTTCGTCTCGAGACACTTTAATTCTTAATAAAAGTAAAAAAAAATAATGTTTTATACTTCAATGCATTTTAACTATATTTTCACTTTGCCAATAAATAATTTATGTAATATGTTACTTTTGTATTTATATTATTTATACACTTTGTGATAATGTAGATTAAATTTTTCAACCCACGAAGTTCGCGGGTGATAACCTAGTTGGATATAAAATGTTTACATATGAATGCACATTGCAAGCATGTATATATCTTGTATAACCGAAAGTGGAGAGTGGTGGTTTCCTCCTCTCTATATTAGACTCCAATAGAAATATGTCCATTGTTACTCCTTTTGATCGCACTAAATCACATGTCGTAATACAACCCCCCCCCCCCCCCCCCCCCCCCACGTGTTTTGGCCTGCTTTTGAAAATTACAAAAAGACTTGGTGGTTCTCTGTATAATGTCGTGAGCTAGCATGCTAAGTAGGAATTCTTTTGTATATAAAAAATAGATAGTAGGAATTCTTTTGTATTTAAAAATTAGATAACATGCAAAAGGTGGTGTCGGTTTCTTGTGGTTCTTTTGTTTGATGTAAAGGAAAAAGAAAGGAAAATTGGGTGGGAATTTCCTTGGTGAATTCCAGCCATTAAAAGAGAGAGGGAGATTTACAAACTAGCTTTGTTGTTCTAAAATCATCTCCATTACTTTTAACTAGATCATATCCGGTATCCAAACTTTACAACCAGACTAAGGCTGCATTGGAGATTATGAGTTATTCCGGACCAAGTGTGGGACCACACATACAAATATTGTCTTTTCATGTATATATTTTATATAAAAGTGGGATGTGAGATAAAGGTTTAAATTGGATTGGTTTTGTATTGAAGAAAATATGTATTTTATAATGTAGAGATTTGAAATGACGTATTACACTAAAGTTGTGGATCTAAAGTTACGGGTGTGAATCCAAACCTACCTTAGCATTTGAGATGCTCTAACACATAACATGTGTTAACGCTCTCCAAAAGATTTTCGTAAGCGACAACCAAAAATGATTGTCTTATCAAGCTGGGTGAACCAAACTCAAGAACTACTTAATTAATTTTGAAAAATGTTTGAAAATTACATAAATACTATTGTTGATATGGTAATCATATTAAATGATAAAGGAAACATGTTTCCATAAAGGAAAAAATAATTCACTTTACAAAAACAAAAGAGATTTAAAAGAGTTTGTAATGTATTTAGTTTGTATATTTAGAGTAGAGCTGACAATACTGTTTAAAAAAGTAGAGTATGTAACATTAAACTTTTTTTAAATAGTTAAAATTGGAAGGCTAGGCTTCTGTTTTGGTATATAAAACATAGAAGTGTGCTATATATATGAGATATAAAATATTCATATACACGTGTATTAATCGCGTCATCTCATAACATGTTAAATACGACAAGACCTGTTTCGGCAACCCTAATTTTGAGTTACGACATCAGTGTCCTTCTAACAAAGTTGAAAAATACTCTTCTCCTTTATATTTGACTAAACAAAACGTTTTTAAAATATTTTGAGAAAAAATGACTTCATTGGTCGATAGAGGCATCGGACTCATGAATTATTTTCTAGAAGTGCAAACGAGGATTCAACTAAAGTATCAAGAGATGCAATCGGGATTTTAGTCTATAAAATGCACTATTTTTTTTAGGATTTTAGTCTATAAAATACACTAAATTTTTAAATGATACACCCGCCAACCCTACCTGTTACTTGAGTCCCCAATGACAACAGAGTCAATTACCCAACCGACCAGCTAGGCCAGTCAGACTTTTAAATAACTTTTAAAGTAAATAAATTATACTTTTGGTATTCCAAATTAACTCTCCTTGTAGAGAAATAGTTACAAATACGTTTTAATCACACAAAACATTAGCGTGCAGGTATAAAACATGGCAAAGAATGATGTATACACCTATCAAACAATTTGTTAAATCAATCCATAAATAAATATATGATGTGTACTTTATTTATATTTTGTTTCAACCTTTTTCCTCTCCTCTGTTATATATTTTGGTTTTGCATAAATAGCCTAAAAAAGATTGTAAAAATAGCATGAGAGGGCATTTTGGTTTTAAAACACAAACTTTCACCTCTTTATTTTCTCAAAAAATACAACACAAAAAAATCCGGTATAAAAATGTAGCGCAAAAAATCCAGTACAAAAAATTTATTCGAAAACAAGTTGGGTCAAATATAATATATTTTCATTAGGCAGTATAAGTTACTTTACGTTTCGCCGTCGCCGCAACGCGCCGTACCAATCTTTAACTTAGAAAAAACACTATTTTCTTGCGTGCTTATTTTTAAGTTCATTTCGATATATATCCAAGTTGGTTTACGTTTCAACGTAAATTTTTCCCAGTATTGAGTCAGTTTAAATATAATACGTTTTCGTGATTATTTTCATGTATGTTTTAGTTGTTCTATTGAGAAACGAGTAAGTTCAAATATTTGACGGCATTATTCAAGTTACTTTAAGTTTTAACGCTGTCACAACACGTGGTGGGTCAAAATACTAGTTGGTAGTACTATGATACATATAATTAGTACAAAATGTTCTGGTGTTGAGATGAGTTGCATAGTTTAGTTTGAAATTGGAACGGCAAATCTAAATAAAAGAAGAAATATAAACGTATCAACAATGAATTTCAATACAAACACGTTTTTTAAGTCGCTTGATAAAATGGAATAAAATAAGGATTATGATATGTTTATGTAACTAACAATATAATGATTATGTATGTGTAACATCTTATCGTAAAAACAAACTAGTTATGTGTGCTTTCTTTCTGTACCTTCAAAGCCACATTTCGATTGAACTATCATCCTCTTCCTCTATTTAAAGTTAAAATAAGAAAAATAAATATATCCACAATTGATAAATAAGTCAACATAAAAAATACAATAAAAGAAAGTAAAATGTACTTCATAAAAAAGAATTCAAAGTTGAACCAAAACTATTACCGTATACTAACCCATATGCCTTCGCTTGGAACTTCTTGATGGACTACAAATAAAATATAATTGCCTGCCGGAGCAATGTTTCCGGACTGCGGCGCCACCACACTTACTTCGTAGTGAGACATTCCGACTGCAACGGTGGTGTTACCACCATCGAGGATCAACAACCGTTGATTCATAGAAAATGAGTGTGTGTTAAACGATGGTGCCACCATTGTAACCTTAACCAAATTTGGATCCACGGGGCACACAACTATGAACCGGATTATAAAGTTTTCCCCGTGATGAATCGTTGTTTTCGTCTCATGAGAGATGATATTTGGGCGTAAACCGGATAAACTTGGATCCAAATAAGCGGGTGAAAATGCTTCTAGGCTTAACTCAGTAGGATAAAGTACGTTTGTAAATTCATATTTATCATGTGGATTACTTCCACCAATAAGAACCCGACCATCTCGTAGCAAAATTGCAGTCGAGTGGTACATTCGAGCTATAGTGCTCGGGTTCTGCACTTCAAACCGACTTTCAGTCGGTTTATCAGGCCCATAAATTACTGGGCTTAAAACAGGGTCTCGGGCAAGATCCCATCCCGCAACCCCAGCCGATCCACCGTTAATAATCAAAACGTCACCGTTTGGTAGCAATACCATATCACCCATGACACGTGCTAAAGGCATGGTCTCCATAACCCATTGTGGATCCGGGTCGGATATCTTAATCCGGCCACAAGTATCCAAAGCCCCATCAAACTTCCCATTATTTGCATTTTTGTATGCATCTCTAGGTGCACCCCCACAAACTAGAACTTCAACATTGTTTACGTTCCCTTGTACAATATGCAAGGGGAGTAGTACGGCCGAGCCCGTGCTCGGGTAATTCCTCGGGTCACCACCGGGAATCGCAGGAAAAGTCCGGACAACTTTGCTCCGGACATAATCGAATAAAATACCACGGTAGTTCGCGTAGATGAAAATATTCCCATCCGTGTTTAGAAACACAAACGGGTATAAATTATTTTCGACATCTGGATCATTGGTTTGAACCAGAAACATCAAAGGAAAATCAGTCTCAGTCGCCGACATTTTTGGGAAAAACTCATAATTAAATGACTGACGGCCACCAATAATGATTTGACGGCCGTCAGGTAATAAGTGATTGGTGGCATACCATCTTGGTTGACTCAACCCAGTTGGTATTTCCCGCCAATCACAATTATCACATGATTTATATATTCTAACCACATGATCGCCATCACTCCACCCGCCGGTTTGGACTAGACTCCCGTCGGGCATTAACGTGCCGACGAACACCAGACGTTGCTGAGGACCATAAGTGGACGTACGGTGTTGCATACAATATTGTACTCGACCGAATGCGCAGAGCAGTCAGTCGAGTTAGGGCGGCATTTGCCGTCCGGAAGGGAGATGTTGGAGGTGCCAAAGTCGGTACGGTCGTATATAACGACACGGTCGGTGGGGAGGAGTTGCATGTGCATGGCGGAGATGCCGATGGAGGGGAGGAGGAGAGACCAGGATCCGCCAGCTGCGACGACGGGACACGATAGCGTGTGAAGGAGGAGGAGAAGAAGAAGTAGGATATGATGGAAACTCATTTCTTTGTGATTGTTGAGGTGCATGTTAGCAAAAGGGATGTAGGGTGGCGGTGTTAAATAGTATGTTGCGGTGGTGTAAAGTGTTCTACACCGGCAACCACCATGTAACACTCCTTTTCTAGATTTGATTCTAAAGCATAAACTCCACAAAACAATATTAATTTTAATGTAATTAATATAATATAAAAAGACTTCCCGTTGTATAAAGTTAAAGTTTGCACGTATATATCATATAACTAGACCATAAAAATCGATGACTAATAACTAACTAAAACAATCAGAACTAAATATTAATAAATAAATATTTAAATACTATTTAGTGGGCACAAAATAGACATTTAGGCGTTTAAACAAAGAGAACAAATAAAAACGGAATGTTTTCGTGTTCATTTTTTAACTTTAATTTAATCGAACTAGATTAAATTTAATTGAACTAGATTAAATAAACAAACTTTCTGGTTCATGTATATGTCGTTAAGAAAATGAATGTTTTCTTACTTGTTTATTTATAAAGTAAAAGAATGGTTTATGAACATAACATCACGAACAAACGAATATAGATGAACGAGTTATGAATTGTGTGCTACTGAGTGAAAATCAAAAATTCTAGAATTGGCTTATCTTGCACCGAACATAGGTTATAACATAAAAAATGAATAGGTTTTAAAGAATACTAATAATAAATAAATTAGTATGATTATTTAATGACATAAAAACAGATATAAACTAATGTAATGAATGAACATAAACAAAAATAAACTAATGCAATGAGTTAACGTAAGTGAAAAAACATAAATAAATTTGACATGTCTTCATGTATGTTTATTCAACAATAAATGTTTATGTTTGTGAATAATAATGAACTTTCTATCAAACAGTTTATACGTGTTTCACTTAACGTTCACTTCACTTATAAAGCTATAAACATGGTTAACAAGGAAGGTTTTTGGATCAATTGATCAGACGGGGAACCAGATTCACCATTAGTTTGTTCAACAGATAAAAGGCGTCTTTAGTCTTACAAGAAAAGCCCTCCAATTTTTTTCTCTAGAAGGGCCCGGTTTGGGGCTTGAACTTAAAGTTAAGAAAACAAAAGTTTTTTGGCCATCGTGCAATGGAGTTAAGGCGCGGGAGGATTTGTTTCCTAGCGGGGTTGGAAGGCCGATGTTAGGAGTGAAACTCCTCGGGGGCGTTGTTAGTCGGGATGCGGGTTTCATCAGTAGTTTGGCCGTGCAAAGGGCATCTCGTGCGGTGGATCTGATGTAGGGATGACAAAAATACCCGAGCCGACGGGTAGACCCGAAACCCGACACAAATGCGACGGGTATACCCGATACCCGACGGCTAATGGGCCGGGTATGGGATTAGTTTTAAAAATTTTCGCGGGTATGGGTCGGGTATGGGATTAGGTGATACCCGACCCGATTACCCAAAACTACATACCCGTTTACCCAAACTATATACCTGATTTATTTAATTTATATTTTTATTTTCCATTTTACCCTTGTCTATTGGTGATTTATTTATGTATGTTCATAATGTGATTTTTTTTTCTTTTACTATATGCATTTGATAATAGTATTTACATTTTGTATGTTGTGAAGTATATATACGTAAGTTATATGTATTATATAGTTTTTACTAATTTATGATAAAACTATGTATGTAATGTACATTTTTAATTTATAATAGTTGTATAAATAAAATTATATAATAATTATAATAGGAAAAAAATGCATTTAGAAATCCTAACGTCAATCTTTTAACAAACTAATGGGTATACCCGATACCCACGGGTATACCGATGCACGACGGGTAATTACCCGACAAATACCTGACGGGTATTGGGTCGGGTATGGGACACGATTTTATAACTGGGTATGGATATAGGATTACCAATACCCGACCCGAACCCGACCCATTGCCATCCCTAATCTGATGAGCTATCTTCCACATCTGGGGGACCCTCAATGCGAGCTCCTCTTGCCACGTTCTTCATGGGGGTTGCTAAGTTGTTATTCGGCCTCAGAACATGCCAGCCTACGTTTGTTGGGAGGCTATTTCAGTTTTTGACAAAGGCCTTCGGAGAGTATATTGTGGTTTGTGGGGGTCCGTTCTTCTGGGATCTTCAATGGAGGCTAGCATCCCTTCCAATCCGATTTGGGGGTTTGGGTTTATGTTCGGCTGAGGATGTGTCTACATATGCTTTTGTAGCCTCGATGGCACAATCTTCGAGTTTACAGGACCACATTCTTCGGAATTGTGGTATTGTAGGGTTAGATTCTGATTATGTGTGTGCGTTGGATTGCATGCACATGCCCCTTCCTGATTTTGATCTTGGCGGTTTCTCTAATAAGACACCCCCTCTAAAGCCTAAGATGCTTTATCGAGTGCCCTGTTTAGTAGGACTGTCCAGAGTTTGGCAGAGAAGTTTGGTCTATCCCCTCGTCAGAAAGCCGTGTTTAATTGTCCCCTGGGCTCCACATGCTCAGGATTTTCTGACAGTCATCCCCATTGAAGGCCTCGCCAACACATGTCATGTAACAACTCTCCAAAACACCCCAAAATTTACCGAAATGTAAAACCGGACACGCAAATCGAGACGTGGCATGCAAAACGAGACAGGTCCACCTGGACTGTCCAGGCCATGCGCCAGAGACACCAGTCTCTGTCGCGACGCACGGGAGGTATCCAGGTGACGTGTCACCGTTTCGTGCCATCTGGCAACCCTACACTTGTGACCAGGCTGACCTAGCCTAGATAGGCACCTCACGCGCCATGCGAGAGGGAACCCAGATCCCCGGCGACGCGCGGGGGAGGTCAAATTCGGTATAAATAGAGCAGTCTGGGACGAAGTCCATTGCTCAATTGCGATCGATAAAATTGAACGTATACTCTCTGAATCTCTGTTTCTTCGTGCAACACCCCCTAAAACCCTAAACCCCTAAACCGGCGAAGCGCTGCCTGCTGTAAGTAACTTAACCCCCGATCACTAATTCACTATCCTACCCAATCGATCTAGAATCGCCAACGCATGTCTAGGCTCTGCCCGACTATGTTCGTTGGAGTTCTGTCGAGTGTTGTATGGACACCCTACCCAATCGATCTAGAATCGCCAACGCATGTCTAGGCTCTGCCCGACTACGTTCGTTGGAGTTCTGTCGAGTGTTGTATGGACACCCTACCCAATCGATCTAGAATCGCCAACGCATGTCTAAGCTCTGCTCGACTACGTTCGTTGGAGTTCTGTCGAGTGTTGTATGGTTAAAGTGACTTGGTTAACTTACTAACACATGTGCATTGTATATTTTAACAGAAATCCCAGGAAGTAATCAAGAACTATCACCAGGAACTCCGTAGAAATACTTAAAGTGTTCAAGGTGAGTACATTATGTTTTTGTAAATCTTTTTGTGAGTCAAAATGTATTACCAAAACCTCAAATGTTTTAATTATGCTTAACAGTGATTGCGTATATGTATTCTACAATTACTGCCGTATGTTGGGGTTTTGTATACATTGCTAGTCCAAAGTCACGGTAATGTGACAGGAATCGTTACTGTTGGGTGACAGGGCCCAAAGTAATATGACCACAAGTCAGGATTGACAGTACTGATTGAGTAATTGGGTAGATATAAACCTTGTAAATGTGGATGCTCCTCAATAACTGTAAAGTATAATTACTTGTTTTGATAAAACTGAGATGGATTCGCCAGTATTTCTTGCTAATAAAATGTTTATAAAACGCGTTTCAGGTAACTTAATGTGAAGCTAACAGAAGCCAGCTGGAGAGCACTGAAGGCTTAGAAAAGTGGCATAAAAGTTACTAAATAAAAACGAGTTTCGTTTTCCATAAATTAGAGGTCTGTCCCTAAAAATATGTATTTTAATGGAAACATGGGTTTTACCCCATTTGTTTAATATAATAGTCTGGTGTTTTGAAACTCTGATATTTATTTTCTAACTACGATCCTGATGTCGTAATTCCGCTGCCAAATTAATAAACACCGGTACCACCAGCTCTGTGTCCCGCGGCCCCCGCTCCCGGGGTAGGGTCGGGGCTGTGACAGAAGGTGGTATCAGAGCTATGCCACTGGTTTAATCCATTTAGGTGTTCTTTTGAAATACCTAAATTTTTAACAAATATGTATACATTATTTGGTATTATTTACTAACTTCTTTAGTTTATAGAATGAGTGATCAGGGTACTTCTGACGCTTATCGTCACCTACCTCATTCTCTGATGGATGAAAGAACATCCCAGCCAACCCAGACTACACCGCTGATTCCGAAGATGTTTTTGTTTTCAAAGCCAAATCTGTAGAACCTTTTCCCCCTAAAAAGAGGAATTGGTTTAGTAGAGCCAAAATAGAGAAAAGGAAAAGACTGAGACAAGTACAACAACGAGCCATAGCAGCTAGAACTGAGATAAACACCTGAAACCCCGAAGTTAGACCCTTGTGGGAGGAAGAATTGGATAGGCAGCTAGCAAATTTTCACATGTTTGGAAATGCAAAAGGGGAACCCAATTTCAATCAAGTAGCAAATCCAGAACCCCCGTTGCTTCCCTTATTTCCTAACCAACCCATAAACCTAGAACAAAATCAGCAAAATCAATTTCCAATACCAGCATTTGACCCCAATGATATACCAAGAATTCCAGCCCCAAACCTTGTAGATCCATGGTGGGCTAATACCTGGGCAATTCAGAATCTGCTAGAAAACCCAATCCCATATGAAGAACCAGTTTCACCTTACCCTGAACCAGTGCCAGCCATAATGCTACCCAGAGAACATGTGGAAGAACTCTGCCAACTTGGAGATGAATTGGTGGAGGAAGGAAACCGAATTCGCCACATCGGAGAGAAGCTCGTCTGGAAGTATGACGAGTGAGAAATGCAGTTTTAAGAAGCCATAGCTTAATATATAATATATATGTGTGTGTATTTTGTAACGTTAAAAAAAAAGAAGTAATATCACTTATATAAATATATCGATGCATAGGCTAGTAATATTTGAATTTCAATTATGCTTGTGCTAGATGCATATGTATGAAAAGAGTAAAAGTCGCAATGCTCGACGATTTTGGTTCACTGTGTTGGTGTAATTATTATTTAATTTATTCTATGATATTAATACCTGCTAAATGCTTATAATTCAGATGTCGGACAAAGTAAATCAGGAAACTCAGAATAACGATAATAAAGGGAATCAAATGAAAAAAGTGCTATCGAACACATAGTGGCCCAAGGAATTATAGATGCTATGCCCTATATTATCGACACCATTAAAAAGGCTGGAAATAATGATTCCATAAACGGAAATAAACGTGTACCCCCTGAAGCAAATCACAGCGTGAATGGAAATCTCGAACTGTTAATCCAAGCCCCAATTCCAAAAAGAAGAAGAACCATCTCATATGGTTGTTCTTATAAAGAATTCTTATCATGCAAACTGATAGAATTCTCAGGTAATGAATGAGCTATTTCAACCTTGCGCTGGATAGAAAAGACAGAAGCCGTCCTCAAAATAAGTAAATGTGCAAATGAAGATAAAGTCATGTATGCTTCTAATCTTTTTAAAGATGCAGCTTTAGAGTGGTGGAATACCATTCTTCAGTCCAAAGGAAATAATAAAGTCTACAGTATGGAATGGAACAACTTAAAGAAAATATTTGAAAGGTAATTATGCCCTCCTAATGAAAAGGAGCAGATTGCTAATAAATTCCTAAATCATAGAATGACTAGGGCAAATTTAGGGAATATACAACCACATTCTTTGAATATTCAAGGATTGTACCAACCCTAGCCTCACCAGAACCAGTATTAATCACCCGTTACATCTGGGGATTAATTGGTGAGATCAGACATGTAGTCAAAGCAACTAGACCACAAACCATAGAAGAAGCAGTAGAGCTAGCAAACACTTTGACAGATGAACTGGTACGTACGTAAGAAGAAAACCAGAAAAGGAACCTAGCTCAAAAGATTACACAGGAGCTACGTTATGGAAATTCCAACCATGGGAAAGGGGTAAGTTCTTCTTCACCCCCGTGTAAGTACTGCAAAAGAAGACATTCGGGGAAATGCTCTATGTACTGCAATTTTTGCAAATTCCCGGGCATAAGGAAAAAGACTGTAGGAAGAAAGTTAGCAATGGGCTATGCTACCATTGCGGGGAAGCTGGTCATATTAGAACTAACTGCCCGAAACTAGCTCTAGCGGCAAGAAACAAAGCAAGGACGACGGAAGGACCCAAGAAGACTGCCAGAGCATTCGTGCTGACTGCTGAAGAAGCCAAGATGATTCCGGATGTGATTGCAGGTACGTTTTTAGTTACTGATGTTTATGCAAAAGTATTGTTTGACTCTGGTGCAAACCAAAGTTTCATTAATACTTCCTTTTACAATTTTCTTAATCAACCATTAACTAAACTTCACCAAAACTGTCTGGTGGAGACGGCAAATGGATCTTCTATCCAAATAAGCAAAATCCTGCGAGGAGCTAAGATAGGAATTTTAAATCATAATTTTTCTGCTAACCTTTTTCCAATGGATCTTGCCGGATTTGATGTCGTGTTAGGAATGGATTGGTTGGTAGCCAATCAGGCACGAATAATATGTGATCAAAAGTCTGTAGAAGTAAATGTGCCATCTGGGGAAAGGATCACAATTAAAGGAGATAAGTCGACAAAATCAACAAAGTTCATCTCTGTGACGAAAGCTGCAAGCTATGCACGGAAAGGAGGAATAGTGTTATATGATTTCCGTAATCATTAACACTAAAGGAAAATAATTAAAGGATATTCCTGTAATATCTAATTTCTCAGATGTCTTCTCGGAAGAGTTGCCTGGATTACCGCCAGATCGAGAGGTTGAATTTAGAATTCACCTAATACCAGGAACGGCACCGATTGCCAAAGCACCCTATCGTCTAGCACCGACGGAGATGC
Organism: Scalesia atractyloides; assembly: GCA_947069175.1. Taxonomy (NCBI): domain Eukaryota; kingdom Viridiplantae; phylum Streptophyta; class Magnoliopsida; order Asterales; family Asteraceae; genus Scalesia; species Scalesia atractyloides. The sequence goes on along the minus strand of CAMTDV010001634.1, from coordinate 55,137,300 downwards.
AAGAATTGAAGAAACAACTGGACGAATTACTAGAGAAAGGTTTCATACAACCCATCTCATCGCCATGGGGAGAGCCGGTGTTGTTTGTCAAGAAGAAAGACGGATCAATGCGTATGTGCATTGACTACCGAGAATTAAATAAGGTTACAATTAAAAATCGGTACCCACTACCGAGAATCGATGATCTGTTTAATCAACTCCAAGGAGCCCGATTCTTTTCTAAGATCGACTTACGCTCAGGATATCATCAGTTGAAAGTACAGGAAGAGGACATTCCTAAAACAGCTTTCCGAACCAGGTACGGCCATTATGAATTTACTTTCATGCCATTTGGTTTAACCAATGCCCCAGCTGCATTTATGGACATGATGAACAGGATATGTAAACCATACCTGGATAAATTCATAATTGTTTTTATAGATGATATTCTAATTTACTCCAAAAGTAAGGAAGATCACGTAGAGCATTTGCATATACTCCTGTCATTGCTAAGGAAAGAAAAGCTTTACGCAAAATTCTCAAATGCAAATTTTGGTTACAAGAAGTAGAATTCCTTGGACATCTGGTGAATCATGAAGGAATTCATGTGGATCCCACATAGATCGAATCAATTACCAATTGGAAGGTCCCAGAATCACCAACGGAAGTAAGAAGTTTTCTTGGATTGGCAGGATATTATAGACGTTTTATTCAAGATTTTTCTAGAATAGCCATCCTGTTAACCAAGCTACCTTGCAAATCGGTTAAGTTTGAATGGGGACCAAAGCAGGAAGAAGCATTCCGGATTTTGAAGCAAAAGTTAACCAACGCACCAATAATAGCTTTGCCAAAAGGAACTGAAGACTTCGTAGTTTTTGTGATGCGTCTAAGTTAGGTTATGGATGTGTGCTGATGCAACGTCAAAAGGTTATTGCTTATGCCTCTAGACAACTCAAGAAGCATGAAGAGAATTATACAACCCACGATCTAGAGTTAGGAGCAATAATTTTTGCCCTTAAGATTTGGAGACACTATCTTTACGGTAGTAAGTTTGTAGTATTCACAGATCATAAGAGTTTAAGATATGTCTTTGGACAAAGAGAATTAAACATGAGATAGAGGCGATGGATGGAAATCCTTAGTGATTATGATTGCAATATCCAGTATCTGCAAAAAAAGCTAACGTAGTAGCTGATGCTTTAAGTCGAAAGTATCATGAGAAGCCAAAAAGAGTACGCTCTCTTAGACTAAACCTGCAGATTGATTTAAATGAGCAAATTAAACAAACATAGGAAACAGCAATCAAGGACGATGCTGAAGGGTTAAAAAGAATGATTAAAGAATTAGAGAAAGGAACAGATGGAATTTGGAGATTCCATAAAAACAGAATTTGGATCCCTATCCAAGGAGATCTACGAAAGCGAATACTAGAGGAAGCCCATAAGACTAAGTATACAATGCATCCTGGAAGTGATAAGATGTATAAAGACTTGAGAAAGAATTTCTGGTGGATAGGAATGAAAAAGGATGTAGCAAGCTACGTTGCCAAATGCTAACATGTTCACAGGTTAAAGCTGAACATCAAAAACCTTCAGGCCTATTGCAACAATTGGAAATACCTATTTGAAAATGGGAATTGATAACAATGGACTTTGTTACCAAACTACCCAGGACACGAAAAGGTAATGATACACTCTGGGTGATTGTAGATCGGTTAACCAAATCTGCTCATTTCTTACCGATGAAGGAAACGTTCAGTATGGAACATTAGCTAAATTATATGTAAATGAAATAGTTTCATTGCATGGAATTCATTTATCCATTGTATCTGACAGGGACAGCCATTTTACCTCCCATTTTTTGACAAGTTTCCAAAAAGCAATGGGAACAAGACTAAATCTGAGTACGGCATATCATCCTCAAACAGACGGTCAAACCTTAAACAATAAAGTTAAGAGGTTAATACAAAACAACCTATATGTTATTTTTATATAAATTTAAATAATTGTTTTGTTTTAGTTGTTCTATGATATTAATATTTGCAATTTAGATGTCGAATGAAGTATCACAATTCAAACAATGGAAGACATGCTTAGAGCTTGGTAATTGATTTCGGAGGAAATTGGGATGAACATTTGCCTTTGATAGAATTTTCCTACAACAACAGTTATCATACCAGCATCAATGCTGCACCATTTGAAGCCCTCTACGGGCGGAAATGTCAAACTCCAGTATGTTGGGCAAAGATTGGAGAAAAGCAACTATCAGGTCCTGAAATTGTGCAACAAACAACTGACAAAATTATTCAAGTCAATGAAAGACTGAAAACAGCCTGAGATCTCCAAAAGAGTTATGCAGATAACAGACATAAACCCTTGGAATTTCAATTCGGAAATAAAGTGCTATTAAAAGTCTCACCCTGGAAAGTAGTTGTGAGATTCGGCAAGAAAGGAAAACTAAGCCCAAGGTATGTTGGACCTTTTAAGATTGTCAAACGAATAGGGCCAGTAGCCTATCAGCTACAATTGCCAGAAAAAATGGCAGGAATACATGATGTATTTCATATATGCAATCTCAAGAAATGTCTAGCAGACGAATCATTGGTGATACCTATTCAAGATGTAGAGGTAAATGAGAAACTAAAATTCGTTGAGAAACTCATTCAGATTGAAGATAGAAAGACCAAGAATCTCAAGCGCAAGAGATTAGTTCTGGTAAAAGTAAAATGGGATTCAAAGAGAGGACCAGAATATGGGAGCTAGAGTCAGAAATGCAAAGAAAGTATCCACACCTATTCAAATGAATCTCGAGGACGAGATTTAAAACAAGGTGGAGAGGATGTAACAACTCTCCAAAACACCATGAAATTTACCGAAACGTAAAACCAGACACACAAATCGAGATGCGGCACGCAAAACGAGACAAGTCCACCTGGACTGTCCAGGCGCCACGCGCCAGAGACACCAGTCTCTGTCGCGACGCGCGGAGGTATCCAGTGACGTGTCACCGTTTCGCACCATCTGGCAACCCTACACTTGTGACCAGGCTGACCTAGCCTAGCTAGGCACCTCAGGCGCCACGCGAGAGGGAACCCAGATACCCGCGCGACGCGCGGGAGAGGTTAAATTCGGGTGTAAATAGAGCAATCTGGGACGAAGTCCAGTGCTCAATTGCGATCGATAAAATCGAACTTATACTCTCTTAATCTCTGTTTCTTCGTGCAACACCCCCCTAAAACCTAAACCCTAAACCGGCGAAGCGCTGCCCGCTGTAAGTAACTTAACCCTCGTTCACTAATTCACTATCCTACCCATTCGATCCAGAATCGCCAACGCATGTCTAGGCTCTGCCTGACTACGTTCGTTGAGTTCTGTCGAGTGTGTATGGACACCCTACCCATCGATCTAGAATCGCCAACGCATGTCTAGCTCTGCCCGACTAAGTTTGTTGGAGTTCTGTCGAGTGTTGTATGGACACCCTACCCAATCGATCTAGAATCGCCAACGCATGTCTAGGCTCTGCCCGACTACGTTCGTTGGAGTTCTGTCGAGTGTTGTATGGTTAAAGTGACTTGGGTTAACTTACTAACACATGTGCATTGTATGTTTTAATAGAAATCCCAGGAAGTAATCAAGAACTATCACCAGGAACTCCTTAGAAATACTTAAAGTGTTCAAGACGAGTACATTCTGTTTTTGTAAATCTTTTTTTGAGTCAAAATGTATTACCAAAACCTCAAATGTTTTAATTATGCTTAACAGTGATTGCGTATATGTATTCTACAATTACTGCCGGTATGTTGGGGTTTTGTATACATTGCTAGTCCAAAGTCACGATGTGACAGGAACCGTTACTGTTGGGTGACAGGGCCCAAAGTAATATGACCCACAAGTCAGAATTGACAGTACTGATTGAGTAATTGGGTAGATATAAACATTGTAAATGCATATGCTCCTCAATAACTGTAAAGTATAATTACTTGTTTTGATAAAACTGAGATGGATTCACCAGTATTTCTTGCTGATAAAATGTTTTTAAAACGCGTTTCAGGTAACTTAATGTGAAGCTAACAGAAGCCAGCTGGAGAGCACTGAAGGCTTAGAAAAGTGGCCATAAAAGTTACTAAATAAAAACGAGTTTCTGTTTTCCATAAATTAGAGTCTGTCCCTAAAAATATGTATTTTAATGGAAACATGGTTTTACCCCATTTGTTAAATAAAATAGTCTGGTGTTTTGAAACTCTGATATTTATTTTCTAACTACGATCCTGATGTCGTAATTCCGCTGCCAAATTAATAAACACCGGTACCACCAGCTCTGTGTCCCGCGGCCCCCGCTCCCGGGGTAGGGTCGGGGGCTGCGACATGTCAGCTGTGGAGTACCGAGCAATTCTCAAGTACCGGCTAATGATCCTTCAGTTTCCTGTTGATGAACCTTGTCCAGTTTGCCGCAAGGTTTGTTTAGATACCTTTAGTGAGCATGTTGTCCATTGCAAGGAGTTACATGGGTTTAAATACAAACATGATTTGGTTAGAGATATTCTTTGTGATATTCTAAAGCGGGATGAGATTTCGGCAAAAAAAAGAGGCTCCAGTGAACTTTCTGTCGGATCCGCTCGATGGAGGTCTACTCTTCGGCCAGCCGATATTCTTGTGTTTGGGTGGGCAGGGGGAAAACACGCTTGTGTGGACCTTACAGGAGTGTCCCCTCTTGCGAGGCTCAGGTATAGTGGGTTTGTTGCTGGTCATGCTGCACTGAAGGCGGAGTCAGACAAAGTCGCTAAACACGAGAAAGCTTGTTTGGAGAATCAACATGTGTTTATACCATTTGCTTTTGATACATTTGGTTCCCTAGCCCAGGAGGCCGTGGACTTCCTAAACAGAGTTCAGCGGGTCGTGAATTGTAATCTCTCGACCCCTAAGAGTCGATTTGTCTTTAGTAGGATAGGTTTTGAAATAGGTTGTGGCACAGCTTGTTGCCCGTTTACCTGTCATTTGCTTGTAGTTTGTTGTTTTAACGTTTTAATGAAAGATTATCTCCGAAAAAATTAGGGGCCTAAAAATTAGTTAGAAACAAAAGTTGTGACCGTGAGAGGCAATTTGATGTGACTTCTTCAATTTGTGTGTTAAGAGCCTAACCTTGAAATTTACAACCACCAATCATTGATAACTATGTTAAAGAGTAAGGCACTCGGTATGGACCACGGTCTGGGGACGGCGACAGGCTAGCACACCACCCCGGGTGGTGTGGCGTCGTCGTGACCATCGCCCAGGAGACATTGGGGACGAGCACAAAATGACAAAATTTTTGAACGTTGGGGCCATGTATCCGTTGAAGATGATGAATTGAAAAAAAAAACAATTTTTCCTTTAAAATAATTATTTAAGGTATGTGGGGTAGCCTTATCACCCATTTCCTTGGGTTTTTCTTGGAGGGGCATCCTCCATGGGATGACCTATGTGACGCCTATATGGCGAGTCATCCTCTATGGAGGCACATCCTCCATACCGAGTAGACTAAATTGCAATTATAGGTTAGTTTGCAGATGATGTCTTCTTTATGAAAGACGTCTTCACATCAAGAGGAACCAATAACAGGAACGGATGCTTGGTCAACTAAAGAGGTCGCGTCAACAGAAGGAGAATCATTCACATGAAAATCATTAACAACATCATCAATAGAAGGTGCATCACCTCCACCACCACCAATAAGCAGGCTTTCAAAGTCATCTCCAGTTCCAACAAACAATGAATCAATCGACGACACAAGAGGTTGCTCGTCAACACAAAAACGCCTCGAATCATATTCAACACCCTTTAAGCTTTCATCCGAAAGAACATCCAACAAACTCATCCAAAATCGTCCTTGAGGTACCAATTTTGCTAAATCGATCTAAAAAGTTTTTTTTCTCATTTGAACCACTGAGGTTTGTAAATTCTTGCCAGAACCATCCAAATCTTTAACACCATCAAAATTCAAGATTAAATAAGAGGCACTCTTGTTATTTTATCCGAGTTTTAAATTTATTCTTTATTCTTCTACGTTTATTTAATTTCTCCTTTTAAAGACAATATAGAATCATAATCAATATAGAGCCCTTTGATAATGTATTGGCATTCACATGTTAATGTTATTTTGGAGAAATAGAATAATAATTAATTTGCTGGCAAAACTATCGTTAACATTTAACAATAGTTATGGAACCATAACTAAAACAGATCACCATGGCTTGCAACACTCAACCCCACATCTTTATATGCATCTGCCATGGTCAAGTCATCAACATCTGAAAGAAAGTAAAAGTCAACGTCATTACTTTCCTCAATTGAGTTAGTGAGATTCTTTTGTGTTTAAAATGGGAAATTAAATAAGCATAAAAGAATAAAGAATATCCAGGTAAAATGATAGGACTATCCTTCTTAACCTTGAATTTAATGGTGTTAGATATTTGGATGGATTTGGTAACAATTTACAAACCTCAGTGGTTCAGGTGAGAAAAAAAACTTTTATGGATGGATCTAGCAAAATTGGTCAAAGCTCAAGGACGATTTTGGCAGTTTACTCAACATTAAAAAAAAGTTTGCAAATGATGTAATTTAACTTCAAAAAATACATTGGCATCCTTCATTTAAAAAGTTGAGTATTTTGTTCATTATACCAACTATTGTTAACTTTTTGTGTTAGTTTTTTTAAAAGTGATAATTATGCCCTTACTAACTTTTTGTGTTGGTTTTTTTAAAAGTGATAATTATGCCCTTACAAGTAAAGAATAGTAAATTAATAAGTTTAGTCCCGAAAGAATATCAAACTAATAAGATAGTTAAAATTTACAACCCAAAAACATAGTATTAAACATCCCATTGAGTTTTAATTATAGGCCACGCATAATTATGTACTCTGTCAAATTTTGTTTGTGAACCTTTCGTCTATACAATTAATGAAGGAAAATAAAAAAGACACATAACAACAAAACAAATGTAAGTAATACGATGTTATAAAAAAATTTCTAATGTTATAGCCTTCTTTATATGTATAAGTTAAACTATATACCTACTTGTGAGTTAAGCTCAGTATCTCTAAAATTTAAACGAGCTAAGATCAAGCATAGGCAAAATCGCTAATATACCTACTTGTGAGCTGAGCTCAGTATCTCTTAAATTTAATGAGCTAAGATCAACCATAGCCAAAATCAAGCTTGGCGCGATAGGCTTGTTTACAAATAATAATAATAAATGATCAATAAATTGGTGTTATATAATATAATATAAAGTGTAATGTACAATAGGGCTTATCGTACGAGCGTACGCGACGTGAAGTCGCATGTTATAAAAAAAAGGAGCCATGTATGGAAATTGCAAAATCGCATGTATGAAATTGCATGGGACATACTATTTCGCATGGGGTGTGTAGATGATGAAATCGCATGGGGTAAACACGAATCGAACGTTAAAAAGGCTCGCGTACGCAACGTGCGTTAAGCCCAATTGTACATTAACCGCCTTATATTATATATATATATATATGATAAGATCATGCGAGAACCACCTTTATTGTGAGAACCGCGAGAACCACTCATCACCACTCAAAACTAAAAAAACCTAAACCTAACACCACCCCACCCACCCCAAAAACCAACCCCCTCCACCCCTCCCCCCCCCCCCCCCCATCCCATTTAATGTTATTTTGGAGAAATAGAATAATAATTAATTTGCTGGCAAAACTATCGTTAACATTTAACAATAGTTATGGAACCATAACTAAAACAGATCACCATGGCTTGCAACACTCAACCCCACATCTTTATATGCATCTGCCATGGTCAAGTCATCAACATCTGAAAGAAAGTAAAAGTCAACGTCATTACTTTCCTCAATTGAGTTAGTGAGATTCTTTTGTGTTTAAAATGGGAAATTAAATAAGCATAAAAGAATAAAGAATATCCAGGTAAAATGATAGGACTATCCTTCTTAACCTTGAATTTAATGGTGTTAGATATTTGGATGGATTTGGTAACAATTTACAAACCTCAGTGGTTCAGGTGAGAAAAAAAACTTTTATGGATGGATCTAGCAAAATTGGTCAAAGCTCAAGGACGATTTTGGCAGTTTACTCAACATTAAAAAAAAGTTTGCAAATGATGTAATTTAACTTCAAAAAATACATTGGCATCCTTCATTTAAAAAGTTGAGTATTTTGTTCATTATACCAACTATTGTTAACTTTTTGTGTTAGTTTTTTTAAAAGTGATAATTATGCCCTTACTAACTTTTTGTGTTGGTTTTTTTAAAAGTGATAATTATGCCCTTACAAGTAAAAATAGTAAATTAATAAGTTTAGTCCCGAAAGAATATCAAACTAATAAGATAGTTAAAATTTACAACCCAAAAACATAGTATTAAACATCCCATTGAGTTTTAATTATAGGCCACGCATAATTATGTACTCTGTCAAATTTTGTTTGTGAACCTTTCGTCTATACAATTAATGAAGGAAAATAAAAAAAGACACATAACAACAAAACAAATGTAAGTAATACGATGGTTATAAAAAAATTTCTAATGTTATAGCCTTCTTTATATGTATAAGTTAAACTATATACCTACTTGTGAGTTAAGCTCAGTATCTCTAAAATTTAAACGAGCTAAGATCAAGCATAGGCAAAATCGCTACTATATACCTACTTGTGAGCTGAGCTCAGTATCTCTTAAATTTAAATGAGCTAAGATCAACCATAGCCAAAATCAAGCTTGGCGCGATAGGCTTGTTTACAAATAATAATAATAAATGATCAATAAATTGGTGTTATATATATATATATAAAAGTGTAACGTACAATAGGGCTTATCGTACGAGCGTACGCGACGTGAAGTCGCATGTTATAAAAAAAGGAGCATGTATGGAAATTGCAAAATCGCATGTATGAAATTGCATGGGACATACTATTTCGCATGGGGTGTGTAGATGATGAAATCGCATGGGGTAAACACGAATCGAACGTTGAAAAAGGCTCGCGTACGCAACGTGCGTTAAGCCCAATTGTACATTAACCGCCTTTATATATATATATATATTATATATGATAAGGTTCATGCGAGAACCACCTTTATTGTGAGAACCGCGAGAACCACTACATCACCACTCAAAACCTAAAAAAACCTAAACCTCACCCCACCCCACCCCACCCCCAAAAACCTAACCCCCCCTCCCCCCCCCCCCCCCCCCCCCAAAGCTAAATGCTAAAAAACTAAACCATAAAGCTAAACCCTCCATAAAATCTAAAAATAAAACCTAACCCCCCCTCTCCCACAAAAGCTAAATGCTAGTAACTACAACCCCCCCCCCCCCCCCCTTAAAAAAAAAAATCTAAACACCATCCAAAAAATTTTAGTTTTTTTTTTTAACATTTTTACAAAAAAAAATCGCTACTTTTCGTCAAAAAAATAGATTTTTAGTTATTTTTGGTTGTGTTCACATTGGTTATCGCGGTTTTCGGAATAAATGGTGGTTCCTAACGGATCCTTCTAATATATATATATATATATAGAGAGAGAGAGAGAGAGAGAGGAAAAGGATATATAGAAAACCCACTTGTGGTGAGAAAACCTAGGAAACTCAAAGCCCCCGACATTTTTTTATTTTGAAAAAAAATACACATGTAATATACACGTTTTTAAGGATTTTGAGCAAAAAAAAATAAAAAAAGCGCCGACCAGATTAAAAAAATAAACAAGTTTTTGTGTAACATATGTTAAATTCATGTGTAACATATGTTACAGTCGCGTTGCTGAAAACTTGTTTATTTTTTTAAAATATCCACTTGGCGCTTTTTTGATTTTTTTGCTCAAAACCCTTAAAAACATGTATATTACATGTGTGATTTTTTTCAAAATAAAAAATATCGGGAGCTTTGAGTTTTCTAAGTTTTCTCAATTACAAGGGTTTTCTCCATATACTTACATTATATATATATATATATATATATATATATATATATATATATGGTGAGGTTCATTAGTGAACAGCTTCATTGATTGTGAACACTAGTGAACTAATCCTAGCCCTTGATTATCAATACACAAGTGTAAATCAATGGCCAAGATTTGATGATAAAAATACACTTGTATATTTTATGATTTGATGATTAATCAATAGTCAGAATTTGTTCACTCTGTTTACAAATACACTAATGTTTACTCTAGAACCTTACCCTATATATATATATATATATAATTGAGAAAGTACAAAAAGTATATAAATAAATAATATGTTTTTATAAAATAATTAAGTTGACTAATTTAATATAACTTTGTTTAAAAAAAAGTGATAAAAGCCAAAAGTAAAGTAATGAGTAAAAGTAGAAAAGAAAAGAATCGTAAAAAAACCATTTTGTCCTTTATGTGTAAAGACAAAAGTGTCATTTAAAAAAAATAACATAAAAAAGTCAACAATAATTAGTGTTAAATAGGCTCAATCTATTTACACATCCCTACTGTCTATTTGGACACATTTTATACACTAGACGTCTCGTCTAGCCTATACAGGTGTCTAGACACCGAATTCAAGGAGGAACTGAATAAGATGTCTGGCACAAAATTTAAGGGGTCTAGATGCCAGTCTAGACCTAGACGACCCGTCTAAAATATATGATGAATTACCATTTTACCCCTGTATTGCCCCCAGTCTAGACCTAATTCAGAGGTAATATAGTAATTTAAGGGGTCTAGACGCCCAATCTAGACCTAGACGACCCGTTTAAAATAAATGGTGAATTACCATTTTACCCCTCGTCTAAGTCTAATTCAGGGGTAATATGGTAATTAAGGGATCTAGCCCTAGACATAGATGACCCGTCTAGGCTTTCAAAATTACAATTATAGCTCTGAATTAGGCTTAGACTAGAGACAACTCAGGGGTAAAATGGTCTTTTGGATAACTATAGACGACCAGTCTAGGCCTGTACGAGTCGTATATTTATATAATTTTTTTATCTATTTGTTTTTATGTAAAAATCATATTAATTGTACAAAGGTCATATTAATTATACAAAAATCATTCTCCTGTTTCACTGTCGATGAAATTAATACTCGGGTTTGGATTTGGTGCGGATTCATTATCGATGCATACCATACGATATGAAATTAATACTCGGGTTTGGATTTAGAGTTATTATAATTAATATGAGTTTTTTTATAATTAATATTAGTGTTATTGATATGAAAAAAGAGAAAACAAAAAAATAAAAAATATACGGAGCGTCTAGACCTATACGGGGCGTCTAGACCCCTTAGATTTTGTGCCCGACATCCCACTCAGAGCCTCCTTGATTTCAATGCCTAGACGCCCCGTCTTGAAGGTGTGAAAATAGACACTTGAGTGTTATGAATATATAGACCCTTTACATAACAACTTTTTAAATAAGGACACTTGGTATTAATATAATATATAAAAAAGAGAAGATTAATGGTGTTCTACCACATATAATGCATATTTTAGAAGTTCATTAATTTTTTGTCCTTTATTCTATTTCGTCATTTAGTGTAAACTTTTTGATTTACAACTCATATAGTTTCACTATTGTATTTTTCTTTTACTTTAACCAAATTACTTTTCTACTACTAAATAGTTTTTTTAACGAACACGTAAATGTCATTTTAGACATATTTTTAATTTTTTCTTTTTCTTTGCTATAACGAGTATGACAAAGATTTTTTTTAGTTTAATATTTTTACCGAATACGCCGATACTCTTTCAAACATATTTTTTTAACTTTTTTTCTTTGCTATAACGAGTGTGCCGAAAACCTACCAAGTTTCTATCGTTTTTTTCGTTTACCTTGTTTTTACCTTTGTTATTTACTATATCATTTTACCTTTTGTTATAATTTTGACGTTCAGAGCTGAGTTACGACGCAAATAGCATTACCCATTAATATATCATTTTAGTTAATTTTATAAATTTTTTTATCGGTTGTCATGGTGTGCTATATATTCTGAATTCCAACCGCGTCCCTGTGCAACGCACGAGTAACTATGACCATAGTATAAAAAGTCATAAAACACCGTAATGCCAACCATAAAAGACCCTCAAAACACACAAATAACATAGTGGAGATTACTAAAACATCATATTTGTGGGTTTTGTGTTGTGTTTTGGATTGGCTTTCATTATCGAATGACTAACATTCGTGTGTTTTATGTCGATTATCATTTGTGTTTTATATTCATAGTTGTACGATGGTGTGTTTGAAGTTTTTAAGGACTGTTAGGGTTTGGATATTTGTTTTAGTGATCTTCACTTATTATTTGTGGGTTTTGAGTGTGTTTTATGGCTGAAATTGTGGTGTTTTATGAATTTGTCCACTTTGTAGACAAAATGGACTTTGTAGCCGAACCCCACTATATCCTATAAACTGACCTATAATTAATAAAATGTAATTTACTCTTTCATATAGGAAGTGAAGTTTGTTATGATTATGATTAGGTAATGTGGATAATCGTCTTAACTATTTAAGCCCGTGATAGAAATGAATATATTCTTCAATTTGAGGATAGTCATTATTAAGATCATAACCAAAATAACTATTTTAATGAAAAGAGTAAACTACTAAAATCGTCCCTGTGGTTTTATCAATTTTGCTAAATTCATCCAAAAAAGTTTTTTTTCTCATTTGAACCACTGAGGTTTGTAAATTCTTGCCACAACCATCCAAATCTTTAACACCATCAAAATTCAAGATTAAATAAGAGGCACTCTTGTTATTTTATCCGAGTTTTAAATTTATTCTTTATTCTTCTACGTTTATTTAATTTCTCCTTTTAAAGACAATATAGAATCATAATCAATATAGAGCCCTTTGATAATGTATTGGCATTCACATGTTAATGTTGTTATTTTGGAGAAATAGAATAATAATTAATTTGCAGGCAAAACTATCGTTAACATTTAACAATAGTTATGGAACCATAACTAAAACAGATCACCATGGCTTGCAACACTCAACCCCACATCTTTATATGCATCTGCCATGGTCAAGTCATCAACATCTGAAAGAAAGTAAAAGTCAACGTCATTACTTTCCTCAATTGAGTTAGTGAGATTCTTTTGTGTTTAAAATGGGAAATTAAATAAGCATAAAAGAACAAAGAATATCCAGGTAAAATGATAGGACTATCCCTTTTAACCTTGAATTTAATGGTAACGGTCAAACAAAGTAGGTGAAATGGGCGACCGAAGACCAAACGACGGAAGAACGGACAAGGAGCTCAACCATTCAAACCAAGCCGGAATGTTAAGTACTACATTACCAATCTCTCGGATGGTTGTAGTGGATCAGATTTGGTGCGGATGCTGAAAGATCATGGTGAAGTGTTAAAGGTTTACATTGCCAGAAAGAGAGATAAGATGGGTCGACGATTCGGTTTTGTTACTTTCAATGTTCCCAGAAACAAAGACGACTTGGACGATAAGATGCAGAATTTATGGCTTGGATCGCACAAACTTAGAGCCAATGTGGCTAGATTTACAGGAACAGAGGAGGGTAGTCAAGATACTAAGAACAAGGCGGCGAGTCTTCCTGCAAAGAAAGTAGAGACTGTTCCATTGATTCCTAATCCGGTGGTTGATCGGCTTTTCCAACCCGACGGCAAAGGAAGCTCTTACAAAGAGATGTTGACAGGGATTAAAAGAAGCTCTTTCAAAGAGATGATGACAGGGATTAAAGATGATAATAAAGAAGAGATAGTGGTTGTTATTCCTGATGTGGTTAACGAGTTCAGTGACGAGCATGGAAGGGCGTTGGTTGTCTCGGTGTTTGATGTCGACTGTTTAAAGAAGATTCCTTTGGTGTTACAAGAGTTATATAATGATGAAGTTTCGATACAATATTGTTTGTCTGTGCTTCTTAGTTTTCAGAATGTAGAGGAAGCCGAAAATATGAGGATTAAGTGCCTTCTAAAAACCGATTTATTTCAATCGGTTGACGTTTGGAGAGGTCAGTCACTTCCTTTTGAACGAATAGCATGGCTCAAGATACAAGGTATTCCATTGAACGTGATGTGTAATGAAACTTTAAATGGGATTGGGGCACGTTTTGGTAAGGTAATTCATAAAGCCAACGTTAAGAAAGGTGATAATGATTTATCTTATGAGTACATAGCAGTTCGTGTTGGGGATGGGAGGAGGATTATGGATGAGGTGACTTTACATTGGCCGCAGCGGAAGTTCCGGGTTTGGGTCATGGAGGAGTTACGCGACTAGATACCGGAGTTTTTATTCAAAAAAGTTAACGGCGTGTCAGTTCCGGCGTCCGATGAAAATTCCGATGTCTCTCCGATGAAAGACAGTGATGGCGAGATTCATGAAAATAATTTGGAAAGTGCAAAACTGTCGGATACAATTATGGAAAAAGTTTGAATGAAGGAATTAATATGCAATCATTGCCTAATGATGGAAGATTGGATGACAATAATATCTCTTTTCAACCTTTGATTGACAACTTTCAATTTTCAAAAGATTTTAAGGATATTGCTATTCACACACGGATCAACTTATTTTCACAGCTCAAAGCGTTTCGCTTTGGGTAAAGCGGAACGATTAGGGTTACTTTACCAGACAAAAGTGAAGTGACTGATGTCTAGTGACATAATGTTGTCCCGTGACCCCTAAGCGTCGCGCTTTGGCCAAAGCGCGGCGCTTCGGCCCCAAATATTTGCCTTTAAAGCTTGCCCGGGAGAAGAGTTAACGCACTCGAATTCGAAAACTCATTATATTGTTTCTAGACATACGTGGGGTTTTTCTGTGTTACTTGTGTTTCTTCAAAATAACGCACGGTTACGATGTCGTGGTTAAGCAACTATCTTTTCGGTGAATATTCTAACGAGTCAGTTGTTCCTGATTCTTACGAGGGGACCGCTATTTCCGACACGATGAGAAACCGGTCTTGTCCAACTTGAGGGAGGAGGAGGAGGTTGTATCTGGCATTCGTTATCGGGATAACACGATGGAGCTAGATTTGAATATCCCTGTGGAGGACCCGTACGCACAACAAGGTTATTCGAATTACGGATACGGAGGCGAAGCGTATCCTAGGCTGAATATTCGTACGGTCTTCCAAACTATCCCGATTTTGGTCACGGTTGTGAGCAGAGCTTTGAACATCAAGTCTATTCGGAACTCGGTGATGATTGAGAGCAGGAGGATGTGTCAGTTGACGAGGAAGGTTGTTACCCGGTTACATTTTCGTTTGATACAACGCAGAAGTTTTCGTCACGTAAAGAGCTGGTGCGTTGGGTACAAAACACGGCAAAAGACAATGGTTACCTCATTGTGATCAAGATGTCGAATAAAAGAGGAGAGAATTACAAGATTTGGTTCAATGCACTCTTGGTGGGGAGCATAAGAGCATAGCTACACAGAGGAAAGGGGGTAGCAAGAAAATAGGCTGTCCGTTCGAGATGATCGGGTTTTTGGAATCAAACGGTAAGGTTAGAAGATCGAGGTGACGAAGGCGAAGCACAACCACACTCCTATCGAAAACCTAAAAGGTCACGCGTATGCGGGGAGGCTTTCTTCGGATGACAAATTAATGGTTGAGAATCTGGCCGAGCAAGATATTCCCAACCGCAGTATATGGCGAACCTGACGAAAAACAAACCGGATAGAAAGCTTATTCCGAAAGATACACACAACGCTGTTCAGAAGATCAATGTCAGAAAAAATGTCGGTAAGTCTCCGATGCAAAAACTTGAAAACATTTTTCGTGAAAAAGATTACACTTATTACATGCGCACGAATAAGATATTGTCACACCCCTAATTTCCACGTGTAACCCGGTGTGCCCGGTTGGGGAATATCGTGACGTAAGTTGATATCATAATTACCAAACAATACAATAATACACAGCGGAAGTCTGGATAGTTACTATTACGAATGTTTGAATGTTCAAAGTTCAAAATAATAAATACAACGCTTGTAACTAGATCAACAGGCGGATCGAAATGTGAATACAAAATGAAACTTGACAGACTAAGGCCATCTAAGCAAAGGGTTGCAATTCCTCTTAAGCTTCGCCGAGTATTTCCAGCCTATATACGTATACTTGTCACCTGCGCTTAGTCTTTTGAAAATACGTCTGTTTTCACTGGTAAATACATTTAACCGACTCATTTTGAAAACATTTCGAAAACATTTAGTGTACACAATGGTACTTTGTTTTATAAATAACTTGGGATAAATAATTTCATGTTATCAGTTTTACATGCTAATAATACATTTAGAGCCCGAAAACTATGTCGGGATCCTGATTAATCAAACACGCCACTTTAACACCTTTAATAGGTGCACCCTTATTGGGTAATACTTTATTTTAGCATCTGACGGGTGTATGCCTACACCCCGTGCTTAAGTGGTGGCCATTTGCAATTAAATGAGCCGTGGATACCCAGGACACGGTCGTTTTAACCCCAAATGTTTAATATTAAGCAATACGAATTAAAATGGATTATTTGAATTCCGACTCATTGGTCTTTGATCCCATATCCAACCATGCGGTATTATTATACCGTATCCCAAGCCCGTATAAGGGAAAATAAGTTAAAGTATTTACCTGGTTTGCAAAATCTTCTAAATAATAAGAAAATAAGCAAAGCACAGCCGTAATCAAAATAAACTAGCTTGGCGACAATCTACCGGAAGTCTCTAGTTTGGAATAGATGGTATTATTAACCGATTAGTTAGTTAGCGGGTCTTTATTTAGTCATTGACTTAGACCGACTAACTTAAAATAAAGATAACGGTATGAAAACGCTAGATTAAGCGATGACCGAAAAAGAATGTATTTTGGACCCGACAAGTACTAGGACTTGTATAATATGGGTTACCATTTTACATTCTGGAATGTGAGAATATTTTGATATGGTTAAACCCGCTTTCGGTTAAGTTGCGTAAACTAGTCACGTAGGCTTAACCGTACGCATATAAGCGAAACTGGGTAACCGGGTGAGTCCTATACAAGTTCCATATGCCATTAAGTTTAAAATATGTTATTATAACAGCAGGTTATTGATATGACGGCTCGTTATGGTTTTAAAAGCAAACTATGCCTTAAAGGGCGTTTTCGTCATTTAAAATATAATAAAACGATCTTATAGGTAAACTGATGTTATTAACATAAACATTCTGTAAAAATACTTATTTTATGATGTTATATTAATAGGACATCAATTATATGCGTGGTTTATAGTTTAAGACCAAACTATGTCCCGAAAGGATAATTTGGTCATTTCACATATAAATGATAACTTTATTTGAGAATCTGAGTTTGGGACATGTACCCACTGTTAATAGGTTGAAAATATGTTTTGAAATTAGTAGGTATCAAGTCTTTATACTCTAATATGGTTTTAAACCATATTATGCGCCAAGGTGGCGATTAAGTCGCTAAATGACGATTTAAACGGTATTTTAAGTGAAACTGTTGTTGTGACCAGGTTTGAATGACCAAAATATGTTAAGATATATAATACATTAGTAGGTACAAGGTTTTGGTTTATTTGAATGTCTAAAACTTATTTTGAGTGTCGAAAGGGTAACATCGTCATTTAAGGACATAATGTGCAAACTATAACTTAAACGTAGTTTGCAACCTGAATGAATATCCCATATAGTCCTAATAATGATATTACATCAGTGGGTATTGAGTTTCGATGTCAAAATTATGTTTAAACCATTTTATGTGTTAAAAGGGCGTTTTAGGCATATTTAACGGATACTTGTGTAAAAACTCGGATTACTACATGGCCATGTCCTATAACTCCAGAGGATTATAGTATACTATAACATGGTCATAATGCAACTTAGGGACAGTAGCTAATGTTGCTAAATCGGGTCAGAACTGAAAGTCAAAGCAAAAGTCAACTTTTGCGACTTTTGGTTGCGAACCGACCTTAGACCTGGACTTGACGGGCCGAACATGTTTATACATGTTCTAATGCTTATTACGAAGTTATTAAAGTATCAAAATGTATTTTATAACACCTACATTATCATATATGAATTTATTTTAAAAAACTGAACCAGTTTGACTTTTTTAATAGCTTTGACCCGTCAATTGACCAAGCAAATGTGGTAATCAGGAGGTGCCTCTTGAGGGATTAACACCTACCTAATTACGATCACGTAGCCACGTTCGTACCGAACAATGGCTGGAACGTAATGGTCTTAGCTCGAAGTCAAAGCGTTTTTACGTCAACGCTTTTACTTTGGCTTAAAGCCTAATAAAAATGAAAAGAAAGGATTGGAACACTTACAAGTGAACCAAGGATGACTTAAGAAACTCAGGGGATTGCTCCTTGAAGATTAGGAGCCTTCCAAGTGAGTGATAGAGAGAAGAGATTTTGAGAGGTGCAAGAAATGGGGTTGATGAACTCCCCTATTTATACTTGAAGTGGGTGATCTAGGATTCTGACAAGTGTTATGGGAACACTAGAGATCACTCCAAGTGTGCTAGGAGGTGTCCAAAACCAAATTGAGGCCATGGTTTCGAGCTGTGAGAGTGCAGGTGGGTTTATAGGTGGACAAGCATGCAGATCAGCAGCTGGCATGTTGTTTATGCGAAGTGACCTCTCCCGCGCGTCGCGCGGGGACACCTAGTCCCTGGCGCGTGGCGCCTGAAGTGTCAAAACACAAAATTTCCATTTTGGCCCCTGAACTTCTCCAAACTCCCATATTTCGACATAAAAGCATGTTTTATTCAATATGGCCCCTGGTTAGCACTCTCGGGAGTATAACGGAACATCTTTAAGCTCCGGGTTCGTTAAAAAGTCACTCAGAGGCATAGATTTAGAATGGTGACATGTTTAACTCTTCGACTTTAATATTCACCACTCGGAGGTTATAAAATAACATGTTGGCGATTTTTGTCTCTCTCGTTTAGCACGTGGCAACCAAAGATTTCGGGACACGTGTCGGAATTTTATTGGATGAAATTTTTGAGGTGTCACATCTTCACCCCCTTAATAAAAATCTCGACCTCGAGATTTATTCGAATAGATAAGGGTACTTTTGTCACATATTGGACTCGACCTCCCAAGTATATTCGGGACCTTGACGGGCATCCCATTTGACCTTCACAATAGGTACGTGCTTCCTACGAAGCTTCTTAACTTGGCGATCCTCGATCGCAATTGATTTTTCTTTGAAACACAAGTTTTCATCAATCTGTATATCCTCATGAGGCATTGCTAGCGACTCATCCACGAGGCATTTTTCAAATTGCTGACGTGGAAAACATCATGGATTCCACTAAGCTTTTCCGGTAGCTTAAGCCTATAAGCTACGGTTCCGACACATTCGATTATTTCGAATGGTCCAATATACCTCGGGCTTAGCTTGCCCTTCTTCCTAAAACGCATTACACCTTTCCAAGGTGATACCTTTAACATAACCTTGTCCCAATTTGGAACCGTAAAGGTTTACGCCTTTTGTCGGCATAGCTCTTTTGTCTATCACAAGTTGCCTTAAGTCGATCACGGATTTGCACAATCTTTTCCATGGTTTCGAGGATGATTTCGGTCCAGATAGTTGGGCTTCTCCAACTTCGGCCCAACACACAGGCGTCCTACATTTTCTTCCGTATAAGGCTTCAAAAGGAGCGGCCTTAATACTTGTGTGGTAACTATTATTATAAGAGAACTTGATTAGGGGTAAGTGATCATCCCAACTTCCACCTAAATCGATCACACAAGCTCGAAGCATGTCCTCCAAGGTTTGAATGGTACGTTCACTTTGTCTGTTCGTCTGCGGATGGTAAGCCGTACTGAAGTTTAATCTCACGCCTAGAGATTGTTGGAAGCTTTTCCAAAAGTGAGATGTGTATATTGTATCTCTATCAGATACAATTGATACCGGCACACCGTGTAAGGACACAATCTCATCGACAAAAAGCTTTGCCAACTTATCGGAATCATATGTTTCTTTAATTGGCAAGAAGTGAGCGGATTTGGTTAATCTATCCTCAATAACCCATATTGTGTCATTCCCACGCTTGGTCTTAGGTAACTTAGTGATAAAGTCCATAGTTACAATTTCCCATTTCCATACTGGGATTTCAAGTTGTTGTAGAAGTCCTGACGGTTTCTGGTGTTTTGTCTTAATTTGAGAACACGTCAAGCATTTTGCTACATGATTGGCTATATCTTTCTTCATACCCATCCACCAATAGTTGGGTTTAAGATCTTGATACATCTTGTCGCTACCCGGGTGAACCGAGTATTTAGAGTTATGTGCTTCCTGGAAGATTACACCTCTAAGTCCTCCGTAGATCGGAACCCAGATCCGATCATTCATCCTAAACATTTCGTCATTTCCATATGCTAACAGATCGATGGTTGCACCTAATCCTTCCTTGGCAATGTTGTCCTTAGACATTGCTTGTTTTTGTGCATTTAGCAGTTTTTCATTCAAGTTGTTCTTCAGTTCAATGCTCTTGGCATTGATCCTTAAAGGTTTGATTCTTTCCTTGCGATTAAGCGCATCAGCGACTACATTCGCCTTTCCTGGATGATATCGAATCTCGCAATCATAGTCGTTGAGTGTTTCCATCCAACGACGTTGCCTCATGTTCAAATCCTTTTGATTGAACAAGTGTTGCAGACTTTTATGGTCAGTGTAAATGATACACATTGTTCCATATAAATAGTACCTCCAAAGTTTAAGTGCGAATACGACTGCACCCAATTCTAAATCATGGATGGTGTAGTTTCTCTCGTGCACTTTTAGTTATCGTGATGCATAGGCAATCACTTTGCCTCTTTGCATAAGCACACATCCCATGCCAGTGTACGATGCATCACAATAAACCACGAACTCCTCCACACCTTCTGGCAGGGTTAACACCGGGGCATTGCTCAACTTATGCTTTAACGTCTCAAAGGATTCTTGTTGTTTTGGACCCCAGTTGAATTTAGCATCCTTACAAGTCAGGATTGTCAAAGGAGCGGCTATTCGTGAGAAGTTCTCAATGAACCTTCGATAATAGCCAGCCAGTCCTAAGAAACTACGTATCTCGGAAGGTGTCTTTGGGGCTTCCCAATTCATTATTGCTTCTATCTTTGCTGGATCTACTTGGATACCATGTTTAGTTACTATGTGACCAAGGAACTGAACCTCACGTAACCAAAATTCACATTTGGAAAATTTTGCGTACAACTTTTCTTGACGCAGAATTTCGAGAATACACCTCAAATGTTTCTCGTGATTAGATTGTTACGAGAGTAGATGAGTATGTCGTCTATGAAAACAATGACAAACTAATCTAAGTATGGCTTGCAGACTCTATTCATGAGATCCATGAATGTTGCAGGTGCATTAGTGAGTCTGAAAGGCATCACTAGGAACTCGTAATGTCCGTATCTTGTTCTGAAAGCAGTTTTCGGGACATCTTCATTTCTAACCTTAAGCTGGTGATATCCCGATTTAAATATATTTTCGAGAAGTAGCTTGCACCTTGTAATTGATCAAACAAATCGTCGATCCTGGGCAAAGGATAACGATTCTTGATTGTTATCTTATTGAGCTCACGGTAATCAATGCACATCCGCATTGATCCGTCTTTCTTTTTGACAAAAAGGATAGGAGCTCCCCAAGGCGAAGAGCTAGGTTGAATAAAACCTTTCTCTAATAGTTCGTCCAGTTGGGTTCTCAGTTCCTTCATCTCGGTTGGCGTTAAATGATACAGAGCTTTAGCTATGAGAGCTGCTCCAGGTATGATGTCAATTCGAAACTCTACCTGCCTATCAGGAGGTAGGCAAGGTAATTCTTCTGGGAACACGTCCGGGTATTCAGAGATGATAGGGATATCCTCAATCCTCAGTTTGGGTTCATCAACGGTGACTTGTGCCATGTAGATGACACATCCCTTCGTCATACATCTAGATGCCTTAAGTAAAACTGCCTTATCAGGCAATCCAAAATGTTTGTCTCCATGAATGGTGAGGATTTTACCAGACGGGGATTTGATCTCGATGAGTTTCTGATCGCAGGCAATGCGTGCTTGGTTATGCGATAACCAATTCATGCCTAAGACTACATCGAATCCCGCTAGTTTCATGGGTAAAAGAGAGACATGGATAGAATGATTCTTGATGGATATGAAGCATCCGTCAAGAATGGAAGAAGCCGTTTCTATAGCTCCATCAGTGAGCTCTATTTCATAGGTTATGTCTAGAGTTCTTACGGGGCAAGTTTAATAGTTCTCTAAATTTATGATCTACAAATGATTTATCAACGCCCGAATCGAAAAGAACTCTAGCAAAAGCGTCGTTGATAAGGAACGTACCCGTTATGACATTGTTATCCTTTATTGCTTCCTTAGCATTCATTTGGAAGGCTCTAGCAGTGGCCTTCTTTGCCTCTGAAGTTTTGGGTTTACCCACGGTATTTGCCTTTGGGCAACTTGTTTTGATGTTGCCCTTCTCACCACATCCAAAGCAAGTAGCATCCTTTATATTACGGCACTCATGAGACCGATGCCCGTTTTTCTTGCAGATGTTGCACTGCCTCGGCTTCTGGTCTAGGCGACACTGCCCATAATGTTGCTTCCCACACGTTTTGCACGTGGGTTTGTCACCTGATTTCTGACTGCCTTGTTGAACCCATGCTTACCCTTCTTGTTAAACCTCTGGGAGTCATTATCCCCCGTTTCCTCTTTCCATCAGTGTTAGTCTTAATTGACAATTGCCTCACATAATCCTGTGTGAGGGAGAGGGATAACTCCACAGCAGACTTGTAGGTACCAGGCTGCACCCCTTTAACCATACTCCTGATTGTAACATTTGTAAAAATCGGGTCTCCAAAACCCGCTCCGTTTTGTAATCAAGTACCAAGTTATGAAAGTACAGTAATTATTTATGGTTATTTTGAGTTAAAACGTTACATAATTAATAAATAAACTAAACTATAAAAATTATATTTGATAAAAAGTTAAAATAAAATAAATAAAAACAATTGAAGCTGCCGGGACTCGAACCCGGGTCAGCTGAGTCTCTAAACGACTTATCATCCCTTCTCTTAACCACTCCGCCACAACGTATTTCCTGTTAACACTAGGAAAGCAAAAGGAACTTATATACAAACTCGATTTAACCGTTGATGCTCTCTGGAAACCGATAATCGGCAAACCAATCGTTAAATCGATTGTTTACCTCACAATTTCAGTTATAACCGATGTGCGACGGTTTTTAATTAAGTCAGAAGTGATTGAACTTAAAGTTTCATCTTTTCGGCTTTTGAAACCGAATATTTCTTCAAGTTCTGGTTTAATTCAAGTTTCAATCATTTGCACGATTCAGAACTATCACAACAATATCCAATTTCATTTTCGTCGCATTTGTGAACCTTAAGATCATCTGAAACAGTTCGCCGGAAATTTTCTGCAAGTTACCGGAAAACCGGGACTCACATTCTCACGGTAATTCCTTCGACTCTTTTTGTTTAAAACATGTGTTTAGTCAATCTCTAACACAACTCCATCATCAGAATCAATCTTAGCCAACGTTCATCGGAAATCTTATCTTCGCCGGAAAGTTTCTGAGACTGCCGGAATCCATCTGTGAACCGGTAAGATATCCAAAACTTCTTTTAAACCTTGTTTAAGTGACACAACGTTATGAGTAATCGATCAACGCTGTTAATTGGTTCAACAGTCGGAGTTCATTTCCATTACCGACGAACCTTCGCCGGATTTCTGTGAATATCTTCAATCGGTAAATTCTGTTCCTTAAACTCTCTCCATTCCTTACCCTTGATTTACTGTTAATGTCTAAGAGCTTTGTAAATCACAAAATCAAACTTAACCAGTCGAATTATGCTGACCGTGTAATTCGACGAAGAAGATGAAGTTATATCAGAGTATAAGAGTAATTAAAATCCGGATTATAAACGGGTTAGACACACAGTCCAGCGGTGGACTGTGTGCAAATTTCATATTCACGTCCCGAGTTCGATCCTTGCTACGCGCACGTTTGTGTAATAACATTCCTTTTTTTATCATGAACTAACCCGGGTTAACACAAGTAGTTGTTAAGTATAATATAAATCAAGAATATAACCGGGTTAGACACACAGTCCAGCGGTGGACTGTGTGCAAAATGAAGTTCACGTCGCGCGTTCGAATCATGTCACGAGCACCGGTCCAGTTGAATTAAAACGTTTTTGTAAATAAAGGAATTTTCGGTTAATTCAAATAAGCATATAAATATAATTAAAACCGGGTTTATAACAGGTTAGTCACGTAGCTCAGTTGGTAGAGCTACGTGCACGTGAACAGAAGGTCACCGGTTCGAGTCCCGCCCGGCGCAGGATTTTACCGCTGACCGAACCGGTCAACGGTCAACGGTCAACAGTAAAAAAAAATAATATTTTTTTTATATATTTATTTGTTTATTTTAATTTAAAAGTCAATTAAAAATACTTAAAAATAACATTTTTAAAGATAGAAAATAGCCATAAACTCACAAAAATATATCTAAAAATCCCATTAAAATCCTTAATAAAATCCATCCATTTAATATACTTTTCCATTATTATCTAGGTTAGTATTCCTCGTCGATCCGCTCATCTAAATCGTGCGCATCTCACCATCTTCAATTCATCGCACCCAATGTGAGTGAACCTTTCAAATTCCCCGTTTTAATCACGTTTTTGGGGTGTATCATGTGTCTTTGTTTATTTACATATTATAACGAAATTATTGTGCATACATCATATCATGACATGTGTATTAGTTTGTTGCTGTTAAGTAGTTACTATTGGATGCAAATTATTATTTCAGTACATGCATTTGCCGAGGCCGCAGCTCCCCATCCATCGAGGTTGAGCTTGATCCCTACTTTATTATGCGGTTGATCTGTGGCGTGCCCGCACGATCGGCTCCGTTTGATTGAGCCTTGATCGGTCATTTCATTTTACATTTCAATACATGCAATACGCCCGGCTCCGTTTGATTGAGCCTTGAGCGCACAGTTCAATTTACATTTCCAGTTCATGCAATACGCTCGGCTCCGTTTGATTGAGCCTTGAGCGCACAGTTCAATTTACATTTCCAGTTCATGCAATACGATCGGCCCCGTTTGATTGAGCCTTGATCGCACAGTTCATTTATGTTAGTTATCTTATGATATTGGTATGCTCATGTATGCTATCAAGTGTTATTGTATGTTATAATTGTAACTGCTATTTGCCAATGCTTGATTACTTACATTTGCTCTTTTATGATTATGCACAATATTTTATTGATAAACTAACCATAAAATCATATTCAAATGTTTATCTAATAAGGTTCACTCGCCAACTTATGTTGACCCAAAACCTCCCATTTTACACATGATACAGGTGAACCAGCAGCAGCTAGGAACACATAGGACCTGGATTAGAATAATAAAACGATTTAGTATTTGGACTGTTATGTTTGGTTATTTTCCCTTGTATTGAATGAACATGTTTGGATGTTTGAAAATGTAACTTTGACTTCATTAATTATGAAACATAATAGTAAATGTCATGTGCTTTGGTGATAACCCAATTATGCCACGACTCTTATTTCCGCTGCGGGTCGGGGTGTGACAATGATTTCAGGAGCTAGCCCATTGATGAAACGTGCGATACGTTTGGGCTCCGGGTTAACTAGATAAGGCACTAGCCTGGAGAGAGAGTTGTAGTCGGTGACAAACTTCTGACAATCCATGTTTTTCATGGTCAGATTTAGAAAATCTGACTCGATTTTCTCCACCTCATGAGGTGGGCAGTAGGTATCCTTCACAAGATCTACGAACTTGGACCAACTCAAGTTATAGAGATGAACCTTGCCCGTGGACTGGACTAAGGCTTTCCACCAGATAAGGGCATCGCCCTTGAATGATTGAGATACATACTTCACCACATTTTTATCAGCGCAACCGCTGATATCCACCACCGTTTCCATCTCATCCAGCCATCTCAAACATTCTACTGCTCCTTTTTCCCCATTAAAGTCTCGGGGTCTACAAGATACGAAGTACTTGTAGGAGCAACTGTCGCCATCAACACTCGGTTTCTTGGGATGCGCATCACTCTTCGCTATACTTTTCACATTCGAAGAGTGTGCCTCACTCTTTTTCAGTTCAGAGGGGTTAGGATGAGACTTAGGTTTGGAAACAGGCTTGGAGCAAGAAGCGCTCGACTCCGGTTGACGATCAGATCTGTCTTTTAAGGCCTTGCCAACTTCTGCGGCAATAAGTTCTCTTAAATCGTTCTTACTAATAAGGATGTTCTCGTTGGCATCATCGTCATTATGCTTGCTGTTTACTTCATTTGAATCAGCCATTGTTGTAGCTTACTTCGATAGATCAAGATGAATTCGGTTAGTCGCTATGGTGTACCCTTATTCATGACAAGGTTCTATGACCATATAGAATTTAAATATTTAAATGTGGTATATTCATGTATAACCTAGGTCTCGAAGGACCATCATAGGCATTTATAGATTGGACATAGTCCAGAATTTATCAGTTAGTGCATCAAGTGTCACTACTGTATTTTGCATATTGGCTTTACACTACTATTAAGTGTTTGAATAATTTAACCAGGATCTCACTGGATCACTTAGGCGACAGGGTGTGAACATTGTCATTTACCCATTTGACTAATGTGGCAATGATTGTCACGGGAAATTAAGGGTAACTCCTCATTGAGAGTTACTATAGAGAAATGATAAATTTGGAAGTTGAACATTCTTCACCTTTGCTAGACAGAAGGTTACTTCCGAAATTTTCATTTGCCAATTCCTAGTTAATCATAGTCATTGGCTAATAGATCTTGGGATAATATAGCGGATCAATAAAATTTGATTAAAAATCATGATGATTGATTAAATAAAATACATAACTAAGGAAATCTTACTAAAAAGGACATTACATAACTGCCTAATATATAGGACTTGGAAATAACAAAATGGTTCACGCAGGAACCTAACAGGAATAATAATGTCCTCGCAGGGACTGAAAAGGAAATAACATTGTCCACGCAGGGGCTTTTGGAATTTAAATTACATATATGAAAATACAATACTAGTCATCCTTCCTCCCTTTCACAGCCTTGTAAAGTTTCTTGATAAATTAGTCGTTTTCTTCTCCGACTTCTTGACTTGTTGTCGCATTTCTTGGACCTGATCCAAGGCTTCGTTAATAGCCTCAAGTGGTGCTTGTGGTTGAGGCTGAGGTGGAGGTGGTTGCGGCTGAGGCGCAACTGGATACGGATACCTGTAAGGCGGATATCCGGTAGTGGCATAAGGAGGTGGGTAACTAGGGTAAGAGGAATGGTATAGGTTATTATGAATGACTGCATCATAATAAGGGTCCTGCTCCATTCCATGATGGATATAGTTATATAGACCAGGAGGGTCGACAGTGTGAAACCCTGATGGTCCTGTATATGTAGGTATTGGATTGGCAAAATCCGGCGGTGGTAGAGGTGGTTGAGGCAGAGGCTCAACAATTGGTTGTGGTGGAGGTTCCACCACTGGTGATGTGTTCGAGGGTCCACCCATGTGGGTCCTCAGGGATGATGGGGAAGAGGATGGCAAAGGTGGTAACGAACCCGACCTTTGACCAGCACGTACTGACATACGTGCTCCACGCCTCCGGCGTGATGATGATTCAGGTGGTGGCTGAGGTTAGTCCACCTGTTGAATTTCAACATCCTCGGCTTGAGGATGTGGTGATGGGGGATGGTGATAGGGAGTGCTGTGGTAGGAGGGCGTGTTTACAAACACATATTGCGCCCATCGTTGCTCATAATCATCAGGACCTCGGAACAGAGATCCTACCAAGGAGTTCGAGCCACTAGACATCTCGATAGGGTGACCGTACGATCAGGTTTGTGGAAATTCCTCCGGGTCGGAATCTTCCTCCATATGGGTCGGTGAGTCAACTGGAGGGGTTTCGGGTGAGGGTTGGTTGACTGGGTTATCAAAATAGGATTTGAAGTATTCTTGTTGGGAATGGGAGTGCGAATGGTGAGATTGATGGGAATGGTGTGAATGGTGAGAATGGTGGGAGTGTGATTGAGGTGGGGAGTATTCATGTGAAATTGAATGTCGGTAAGGTTCAAAGGGGGATGAAGAATCTCTGGATCCTTCGTAAGGGTTGTATTCAGGTAAGTTGGCTGCTCCAGCTAAGGAGGGTCGGTATGGAGGTCTAAAGGATGGTCCAGTGAAAGATGGTCCAGTCTTGAGGGTCCACCCCTCATGGGTCCTTTGCCTTTTCCTCCTCGTCTGAACTTAGGCGGCATTATTCCTGCCTCAAAAACAAGTTAAACAAAATACAAAGCTAGAATAATAAGATGGAAATGATTAAACCTAGGTCAAAGTCTAGAATCAAAAAGATGTGTGTTATTATGTATTCCCGAGATTAAACACAAAAGGCTAGTGTTTAATTCCCTCGAGAGTTGGCTCTGATACCAACCTGTCACACCCCTAATTTCCACGTGTAATCCGGTGGGCCCGGTTGGGGAATATCATGACGTAAGTTGATATCATCATTACCAAACAATACAATAATACACAGCGGAAGTCTGGATAGTTACTATTACAAACGTTTGAATGTTCAAAGTTCAAAAATAATAAATACAACGCTTGTAACTAGATCCACAGGCGGATCGAAATGTGAATACAAAATGAAACTTGACAGACTTGCAATTCCTCTTAAGCTTCGCCGAGTACTTCCAGCCTATTTACGTATACTTGTCACCTGCGCTTAGTCTTTTGAAATACGTCTGTTTTCACTGGTAAATACATTTAACCGACTCATTTTGAAAACATTTCGAAAACATTTAGTGTACACAATGGTACTTTGTTTTATAAATAACTTGGGATAAATAATTTCATGTTATCAGTTTTACATGCTAATAATACATTTAGAGCCCGAAAACTATGTCGGGATCCTGATTAATCGAACTGCCACTTTAACACCTTTAATAGGTGCACCCCTATTGGGTAATACTTTATTTTAGCATCTGACGGTGTATGCCTACACCCCGTGCTTAGGTCGTGGCCATTTGCAATTAAATGAGCCGTGGATATCCAGGACACGGTCGTTTTAACCTCCAAATTTTTAATATTAAGCAATACGAATTAAAATGGATTATTTGAATTCCCGACTCATTGGTCTTTGATCCCATATCCAACCATGCGGTATTATTATACCGTATCCCAAGCCCGTATAAGGGAAAATAAGTTAAAGTATTTACCTGGTTTGCAAAATCTTCTAAATAATAAGAAAATAAGCAAAGCACAGTCGTAATCAAAATAAACTAGCTTGGCGACAATCTACCGGAAGTCTCTAGTCTTTGGAATAGATGGTATTATTAACTGATTAGTTAGTTAGCGGGTCTCTATTTAGTCATTGACTTAGACCGGCTAACTTAAAATAAAGATAACGGTATGAAAACGCTAGATTAAGCGCTGACCGAAAAAAATGTATTTTGGACCCGACAAGTACTAGCACTTGTATAGTATGGGTTACCATTTTACATTCTGGAACTTGAGAATATTTTGATATGGTTAAACCCGTTTTCGGTTAAGTTGGTAAACTAGTCACGTAGGCTTAACCGTACGCATATAAGCGAAACTGGGTAACCGGGTGAGTCCTATACAAGTTCCATATGCCATTAAGTTTAAAATATGTTATTATAACAGTAGGTTATTGATATGACGGCCCATTATGGTTTTAAAAGCAAACTATGCCTTAAAAGGCGTTTTCGTCATTTAAAATATAATAAACGAGCTTATACGTAAACTGATGTTATTAACATAAACATTCTGTAAAAATACTTATTTTATGATGTTATATTAATAGGACATCAATTATATGCGTGGTTTATAGTTTAAGACCATACTATGTCCCAAAAGAGTAATTTGGTTATTTCACATATAAATGATAACTTTATTTGGGAATCTGAGTTCAGCACATGTACCCACTGTTAATAGGTTGAAAATATGTTTTGAAATCAATAGGTATCAAGTCTTTATACTCTAATATGGTTTTAAACCATATTATGCGCCAAGGTGGCGATTAAGTCGCTAAATGACGATTTAAACGGTATTTTAAGTGAAACTGTTGTTGTGACTAGGTTTGAATGACCAAAATATGTTAAGATATGTAATACATCAGTAGGTATAAGGTTTTGGTTTATTTGAATGTCTAAAACTTATTTTGAGTGTCGAAAGGGTAACATCGTCATTTAAGGACATAATGTGCAAACTATAGCTTAAACTTAGTTTGCAACCTGAATGAATATCCCAAATAGTCCTAATAATGATATTACATCAGTAGGTATTGAGTTTTGATGTCAAAATTATGTTTAAACCATTTTTTGTGTTAAAAGGGCGTTTTAGGCATATTTAACGGATACTTGTGTAAAAACTCGGATTACTACATTGACAGGTCCTATAACTCCAGAGGGTTATAATATACTATAACATGGTCATAATGCAACTTAGGCACAGTAGCTAATGTTGCTAAATCGGGTCAGAACTGAAAGTCAAAGCAAAAGTCAACTTTTGCGACTTTCGGTTGCGAACCGACCTTAGACCTGGACTTGACGGGCCGAACATGTTTATACATGTTATAAAACTTATAACCAAGTTATTAAAGTGTCAAAATGTATTTTATAACACCTACATTATCATAAATGAATTTATTTTAAAAAACTGACCCAGTTTGACTTTTTTATTAATAGCTTTGACCCGTCAATTGACCAAGCAAACGTGGTAATCAGGAGGTGCCCTCTTGAGGGATTAACACCTACCTAATTACGATCACGTAGCCACGTTCGTACCGAACAATGGCTGGACCTTAATGGTCTTAGCTCAAAGTCAAAGCGTTTTTACGTCAACGCTTTGACTTTGGCTTAAAGCCTAATAAAAATGAAAAGAAAGGATTGGAACACTAACAAGTGAACCAAGGATGACTTAAGAAACTCAGGGGATTGCTCCTTGAAGATTAGGAGCCTTCCAAGTGAGTGATAGAGAGAAGAGATTTTGAGAGGTGCAAGAAATGGGGATGATGAACTCCCCTATTTATACTTGAAGTGGGTGATCTAGGATTGAGACAAGTGTTATGGGAACACTAGAGATCACTCCATGTGTGCTAGGAGGTGTCCAAAACCGGAATTGAGGCCATGGTATCGAGCTGTGAGAGTGCAGGTGGGTTTAGAGGTGGACAAGCATGCAGATCAGCAGCTGGCATGCGGTTTCTGCGAAGTGACCTCTCCCGCGCATCGCGCGGGGACACCCAGTCCCTGGCGGGTGGCGCCTGAGGTTTCAAAACACAAAATTTCCATTTTGGCCCTTAACTTCTCCAAACTCCCATATTTCGACATAAAAGCATGTTTTATTCAATATGGCCCCTGGTTAGCACTCTCGGGAGTATAACGGAACATCTTTAAGCTCCGGTTCGTTAAAAGGTCACTCAGAGGCATAGATTTAGCATGTTGACACGTTTAACCCCTCGACTTTAATATTCACCACTCAGAGGTTATAAAATAACATGTTGGCGATTTTTGTCCTTCTCGTTTAGCACGTGGCAACCAAAGATTTCGGGACACGTGTCGGAATTTTATTTGATGAAATTTTCGAGGTGTCACAGATATCAAACATAGTTGAAGATATCTTCTTTGTTCACAAAAAATCATTCACTATGTGGTGTGCCTTCCCGCATGTGCTAATGATTGACGCCACTTACAAAACGAACATGTACAACCTGCCGTTTGTTCAGGTCGTAGGAATGACGTCGACAAACAAATCGTTACGGCTGCTGGTGCGGTAATTTCCGCTGAGAAGTTAGAGAACTACCTATGGGTGCTGCAGAGGATCAAGTCTATGTTGGCAGGCTGTATGGAGCCGCGTGTGATTTTAACAGATAATGAGTTTGCGCTAATTAACGCGTGTGAACAAGTTTTTCCAAAAGTGCAGAAGTATCTTTGTCGGTTCCATATTCAACAAAATATTAACAAGAATAGCAAGAATAAATTCTCTGACAAGCAGTGGAAATAATTCGTACGTTCATTTTGGACATTGTGCGAATCTACGACCGAGGAAATATACAGGTATAACTTGGAAAACCTTGAAGCACTGAAAGAAGATGGCCGTGAACGTGAGTATTTCTTACATAATTATGTTCAACCGACTATTTATGTTTTTATATAATAAAAAAACTCACTATTTACGTTTTTTAATTTCAGAGGTTTTTGATTATTTGAGGAAATCCTGGTTGGATCCATACCATGAAAAGTTTGTATCTTATTGGACTAACAAAACTATTAACTTTCACCAAACTACGACCAACAGGGTTGAGGGCATGCATGCAAGACTAAAAAGTCTCTTTCCAAGTCATCGCAACACACTGGATAAACTTGTATTGTATGTTGATCACGTTGTTGACATACAATACGCCGAGATTAGAAGTAGCTTTGAAACAAGCCTCCAAAAAGTGATGAACCACCACAAGGATCATCCCATGCTTGAAAATGTTCTCAGAAAGGTTTCAATATTTGCGATTGAGCTTTTGAATATGGAGCTAAAACGTAAGGAAGACGGGTTGAGAGCCTACGGTTCAAGCTGTGGTTGTCAACTTTTTACCAATTGTGGTTTGCCATGTGCCTGTCGCTTGGAAAAGTTGGAAAATAACAGTAATTAATATTTTTAACCTTTTGCCGTTTTTGATATTGCCACCTAATTTTTGTTTCCGTCCATAGGTCAGCAAATCCGTATCAATTCGATAGACGTGTTCTGGAAGAAGCTTGACTTCAAGCCGGCAAGGAATAATATTGAGGATATCGATGTAGACGCGGAATTTGAGAAATTGAAAAACAGATTGATCCAACACCTCCTCAAGTGAAAAGGAGCTTCTTTGAAAAGTTTCAGCAAATCCTCAATCCAAGCAACAGTAATAAAAAACCACCCGTTGTTTTGATGAAAACTCGCGGTCGCCCAACATTGAAAACGCAGGAAGAAAGAAAGGTTGAAGCTGCAAGAAAAAGCTCGTATATTCCGTCGGAAGAAACTTGCCTCAAGTCCTCATACGATCTCCCCCGTCACAGCTCGTATGTATCATCCCAAGACTCTGGAAGACAAAAGAAAACCCAACCGCTCAACGAACACCCTGATTTCCCGATGATCAATCTCGGTCCTATGACGGTATATAGCGATTCGCAACTACGCATCTTAGATTCCTGAAGTGATCCATCCATACATCGTGAGAATAAAGGACGTGAGACCAGATAGTCATTGTGGGTTTCGATCGGTAGCTGTTGGGTTAGGAAGTAAACAATCAAAGTATTTGACTATCCAGAAACAACTTATAATGGAGCTACGTATGAATGAAGTGCTTTGGAGGCAGGTTTTCGATCCGGAAAACATAGGACATTATGAGGCGTTAGTCAGACGGATTCATTTCGAGGGGGTGGGACGAGCCCCAATCGAAAATTACATGACAATGCCAGAGACGGGGTTTCTTATTGCCCAACGATACGGTGTGATTGTTCACACATTCGATAATCGTGGGAGCGATACAATTTCCCTCTATTGGGCGGGCCAGACGAATCCGAGCATACTCACCAGGTGGTTGCAGTTGTGTTTGTCGACGATGGGCATTTCATCCATGTAGAGCTTGGAGGATGGTATCCAATGCCACCCCCAAACCCCCTGTGGACAGCGAACAGATCAGAGAGCGCAGCAGCTTGGCATACATTATATAGGGAGCAGATCATGTCATACGAAATGTTTACGCACAAACCCCCGGACCTTAATGTAACGCCATATGTTCAAGATGTAGGTTAAATGGGTGTAAAAATAATCGTGTTAATTCATTTATAATCCAAGAGTACGTTTATGTTTGTTTAATTACATGCCTTGAGTCATTTACAATGGAATCAATAATACGCGATATAACCGAATGTCTCCGACACGAACGGTACGACCAACATACGCGAAAAAACCGAATAATACATATAGGAAACATTATAATACAACTTTTAACGACAAAATGCTATAAAATCTGATCCCGTATGGTGCGCATACATGCAATACCGCCCGTCGGACTACAAGTGAAATCAAAAGAGAATCAAACGAAATCGTGAATACAACACTCGAGATGACCGAACTTACCCGGAAATTGAGGTATAGACCACAAAGTCCCAAAAAATACATAAAATGGCAAATTACGTCATAATACGACATGTATAGGTGCATTTTCGAATTAAAATCAATATAAAAAAAATTAAAAAAGGCCAAAGC
This sequence comes from Scalesia atractyloides, assembly GCA_947069175.1. Taxonomy (NCBI): domain Eukaryota; kingdom Viridiplantae; phylum Streptophyta; class Magnoliopsida; order Asterales; family Asteraceae; genus Scalesia; species Scalesia atractyloides. The sequence continues at coordinate 55,102,997 of CAMTDV010001634.1, read as the reverse complement.
GGCCTGCTTTGACCTAAGCGGGGCGTTCTAATTTAAAAATGTTTAACTTTTAACCCAAAACGCAGGCGTTTGGTGTTAAAAGTGAAAATTTTTAAATTGAAACACCCCGCTTAGGTCAAAGCGTGGCGTTTTGGACCCACGTTTTAATCCAAAGCGCGCAGCTTCACCCCCACACTCACAAAACATTCAAAACACACACACCAAGGTGCGATTTACACACACTTGGCTCGTTTGATCTCGTTTGAAGGCCATTTTCTGCAACTCGACTATCATTAGGTAAGAATCTTGGCCCTCTACTCATTTATTCTATTAATTCGAGTATTTGAGTTGTGTTTGGTTCGTTTTTTGGGGGACTCCGGCCGGCTGCCGGACTTCTGATAAAAAAGAAGCAGGCAAAGCGCGATGCTTGGCCCAAAACGCCCCGCTTTGCCTGATTTTTTTTTAATTTTACTTATTTAATTAATTAATGTTATTAATATTTATTTAATAATAGTTATTTTTATTTATTGATTGTTTATTTGTTTATTAGTTGTTATTCTTATTAATATTTGTTTAATAATAGTTAATATTTGTTTATTAGTTGTTATTCTTATTAATATTTGTTTAATAATAGTTAATATTTGTTTATTAGTTGTTATTGTTATTTGTTTATTAGTTATATTTGTTTATTAATATTAAGATTAATAATAGTTATTTTTATTAATTGTATATTAATGATTGTTTTGTTAAAACGCAGATATGGATATGGATGATTTTGATGTTGACATGGATGCGGGGTTGGAGGATCAGGGCGCTGATCCAACCTTGAACCACCAGTATCTCACGTTCCCGGCAGGTGAGGATAGTCATGAGAGGTGCGCGCAGTTGCACGTCATGTCGATAGGGGCGCACGTCGGGATTGACTGGGGCTTGTTGGAGACCGTAGAGGAGGCGGCTAGGGCGAGGGAGATTATAGGATTGGATTCCCCGTGGGCGTGTTTGTTCCAGGGGCAGCGGAGGACTCGTACCGTGAGCTTACGGTCGAGTTTATCGCGTCATTTGTACTCACTCCGCATCCGGCGGATTACGTGGAGGACCCGACCCATCCTCAGCACGAGATTACCTTCCGCCTGGGCAACCAGGAGTTGGGATGAGTCTTAGGCAGTTCGCCGTCCATGCAGGTTTGTACACCGCTCCTGAGCTTGATACAGATTTATATACGCAGGGGGTTAGAGCCATGGACAGGCAGACCCTTATTAGTTTCTGGAGGGCTATTGCGAGGGTTCCCCTTGGGAAATCCTCGCAAAAGGCCTCCACCATCAGAGACCCCCTATACAGATACCTTCATCGCATTATCGTGTCCTCGATCGTGCCCCGGTTTCATAGGCGGGACAAGGTCAACAAGGGGGGCCTTTTTTCCTGTACTGCCTGCTGCGGCCTCACCCGTGCGCGCTGGCTCACTGCTTGGCCGACTACTATGCTTCTGCTTATCATAAGCAGGAGCGCGGCAGGCTTTTTGGCGGCTGCTACGTCACCGTTATCGCCCGATCTTTAGGGCTCGTGCCCGAGAGTGATCCGCTTTTAGCCCCGCCCATTCCGTCGACTTCATTAGGCCGGGCGTCAGCGTCGTCCATGGGCATACTGCACCAGTTTGACGTTGGCTACCGGTTTCGGGGCCGCGATGGGGTGTTAGGGTGCCGGAGCCGCCGTTGCCAAAGGTGATCCCCGTATTTGTCGAGATCACAGACGGTATACTGGCGCCTCCGGATGTTCAGGCGGCGGCTTACCTGGCTCAGCTTGAGGCTCTGGGTCTGCCACCGCCTCAGGATGACCAGCCACCGTCGCCGCCGCCGCCACCGCCTCACGATCAGGAGCAGCAGCCGCAGGGTGACCCGCCACCGCCGCCACACCCATGTCATTTGTGACTTACGTCCTGCTGCGCAGGCGATGGCACGGGACATCTACAGAGAGCTCCGACGTACTCAGCGGCAGCAGACGTGGATTATCCAGACTCTCACGGCTATCAGTGCTCATTTGGGACTGCCTGATATTCCACTGCCACAGTCTCCACCGTCGGAGGATCAGCCAGAGGATCAGTAGATTTACTTTGTATTGTTTTTTCCTGTATTAGACATTATGTTTTGTTTTCTACGTACAAACCGACTTTTTATGTATATATGCAGTTGATCTTTTTATATATGCCTGTATGGATTGTCTGCGCTTATTTCATACGTCTCATTCGTGACATATCGTACGATATTTTGTACACGTAAAAAAAATCTACAACTTTTCAAAAAAAATGGGACAACATTTATTCAAACAACTTTAAATAATATATGCTTATAAGAAATAAAACAACTTTGTAATAAAAATGTTTTGTAAACATAAAAAAATCTACAACTTTTCAAAAAAATAACACAACCAAATACAACAAAAACAATCAACCAACAACCATTTTTACACCAAAACCTAACCCATTCCACCAAAACCAACAACCATTTTTTCACCAAAACCTAACCCATTCCAACAAATTAAGTCTGGCAGCCCAAAGCGCCCCGCTTTGCACATAGCGGGGCGTTTCAGTCCAAAGTCCACAGACAAGGAGTGAGCCTGTCAGTCCTTGTCTGTTGACTTTACATTGAAACGCCCCGCTTTGCCCATAGCGGGGCGCTTCGGAGTGTGTAAATAGATTTGTGCGTGTGTGAATAGACCAGGCCAATTTTAATCCTAATATTGAAGTGGGCCGGGGAGTTATGTCGGGGACTATATTGGGCCATCAGATTAAGCCCGATAATAGGAAAGAAAAGAAGTTTAAGAAAATTAATCTTATGCCAAAAATGGTTTCTATTGATGAAAGGCCCAATCCTCCTAAACGGGCCAGATTAGATTTTGATCCAAATGGTGTGGATCCTTTTGGTTTGGATGCCTTATTGAGTTTGAATAATCCTGTTGAAGTTGTACAAACACACGTAGGGGATAATACAGAAGCTGCTGTTAAGGTGATTTCTCAATCTTTTGTGGATGGTTTAGGCAGGAATCTTGATCTTAATTCCCAACCTGAAAGGAGTGGGGATTCGATTGTTGATGCTCCAAAAGACCCAAAAGCTAATCAAAATTCCAGTGACTCAACAACGATTCAAGAGGAGGTGAACGAGACGGTGATGTTGGGAGAAAAATGGGAATTAATCTGAATAAGTTTGAGAAATTGGTTCGGGAATCGGTTGAGGATGAAGGCTTTAAACAAGGTAATCAATGAATTTCCTCTCCACAAATGTTAAAGGGATTGGGGCGGATGGGAAGATTGGTTGGGTTAAAGGCATAAAATCTAAGAATGATGTTTCCTTTTTGGCGTTACAAGAGACTCAAATGGCTAACGCTGGCTCGGTTAACATTGATCGTTTATGGGGTTGTAAAGGTTTTAACTTTGATGTTGTTGAAGCCGATGGGAGGTTGGGTGGTTTAATTAATGTTTGGGATGAAAAGGTCTTTTCAAAAATGTTATCGATTCCCAATTAGAATTTTTTGGTTTCTGTTGGGCATCTTGTTTCGGATAACTTGCTTTGAACATAGTGAATGTATATAGTCCCCAAAATGTTGTGCAAAAGAGGAGCCTTTGGGGTCAGTTGATGGAGATTATGAAGCAGCATGTTGGTTTTCGGATATTGTTAGGAGACTTTAACGTCGTTAGATTTCCTGAAAGACGTTAAAATTAGGGTTTCAACTCGGTTAGTGCGGGCGATTTTAATAATTTTATTGATATTATGGGGCTTAAAGAATATACTATGAGGGGGAATAAATTTACTTTCATGGTTGGGAGTGATAAAGGTTTTAAGTTTAGCAAGATTGATCGGGTTCTTGTTTGCCAAGATTTTTTGAATAAATGGCCTCAAGCGGTGTTTCAAGCCTTACCAAGAGAAAGATCCGACCATTGTCCGTTATTATTATCCTTGGTGGATTCCAATTTTGGGCCAAAGCCTTTTTGGTGGTATAACTCGTGGTTGGAACTGGATGGGTGTGAAGATCTTATTGTTAATATTTTGGATGGTGAGCTATTCGAAGGCTCTCCTGATGTGGTGATTGCAAATAAATTTAAAAGGATTAGAGATGCTTTGAAAGAATGGTGGATATGTCACACCCCGACCCGCAAAGGAATAAGAGTCGGGCATAATTGGGTTATCACCAAAGCTCATGATGTTTACTAAAATGTTTCATATTTATTAAATTCGAATTACAACTTCAATATTCAAAACAAGTTCATACAATTTCAAGGAAAAAGAAACTAAGTAAAACAATCCAAAGCCTAAACTGATTTATTCTTCTAGGCCGTCCTATATGTTTCTTGCTTCAACTGAATCACCTGTATCATGTGTAAAAATGGGGGATTTTGGGTCAACAAAAGTTGGCGAGTGAACCTTGTTAAAAACATTTGTTATTGATTTCTTGTTGTATTTAATATGGAAAAATTGTGCAATAATCATATGTGAGCAAACGTATATAAACAAACAAACACAAACCACCTTGAATGAGTATATGACATGAATGATAATGTATATGTTGGCAACGTCACGTTCCGCTCATAGGTAATGGGGAACGGACGAGCGTATGATGATGTATGTGAGATCAAGGCTCAATCAAACGGAGCCGATCGAAATGAGGCACCTGTACTCAACCCGTCTCCCACGAGGAGCTGTTGGGCCTAATGCAATGTATGTACTGAAAATGATAAATTTAATCTAAACATTAACCACTCAAACAATTGATACATATTGGATACACATTTGATCATGGATATGATGGATGCACAAGTGTTTAAATATAATAAATAATTAAGCGGCACATGATACACCCCAAAATGTGATTAAACGGGGAATTGGTAGAGATTCACTCACATTGGGTGCGTTCTTTTGATGATGTTGAATGCGCACGAGTTTTGGGATTTGATCGACGAGGAAAGACTAACCTATAATAATAACGAAATGGTACGGTAAATAAGTGGATTTTATTACCAATTTTAATAGGATTTTTAGATTTATTTTTGTGAGTTTAAGGTCATTTTCTAACTTTAAAAATATTATCTTTAAGTATTTTTAATTGATTTTTAAATTAAATAAATAAATAAATAAAATAAAAAAAATTTGACTTTTTGGTTGACCGTTGACCGTTGACCGACCGTTGACCGGTCGGACTGTGGTCTGAGTGTGCACTGAGTGAGGTTCGAACCCGGGACATCTCGTACGCGTGCACGCAGCTCTACCAACTGAGCTACGTGTTTAACCCGAAATATTCTATGTTTTAATTATATATATATACTAATTAAGTGTTAATTTATTTGGTTTATATTAAAAGGATTTTAAATGTTTGAACCGGTTGCAGGGAAGCCGGATCGAACTCGGGTCCTTTGGTTTGTAAGCGCACAGCCCAACCATTTGGGCTGTGTGTCTTATCTGTTTAACTTACGGTTTATATTAATCTTATAAACATACTGGGACCTGTTCTGATTCAGTTTTAAAAAAATTGGTTTTAATTCGGAAAGTCTGTGCGTTTGTAAGGTTCGAACTCGTGACGTGCGCTATGTGTTTGCACACAGTCCACCGCTGGACTGTGTGTCTAACCCGGTTTAATATCTTGTTTTAATTACACTTATACACAACGTTTGACTTCGTCTTCTTCATTCAAGACCCAGACAAACGATATCCAACTGTTCTGGTTTAAATCGTTCGTCGATCATATAAGTGATTGAAATGTAATGAATAAATAGAGTTACGGAATCGAATGTACCGAACAGAACGCTTTCCTCAGAATTCCGGCAATGGTCGTCGGCTCTGATTTGTGATTTCCGTCTGATTGAATCAATTAACAGTTTTGATCGATGAGTTGTGAAATTGAGTTACTAAACAAGGATTATCAGAGGGTTTAGATGTTTGTACCGAGTCACAGCGTGATTTCGTAAATTTCCAGAGATTTTCCGGCGAGTGCAGATTATCCGGCGAGTGCAGATTATCCGGCAACGTCGTCTGGGACCGATTCTGGTTGAAGGATTGAAGTTAGTATAAGTCTAACAATGGATTGAAAATGAAAGAATCGAGAAATTTACCGATTTGATGTATGTCTCGGTTTTCCGGCGAAAGTCCGGCAATACAGAATATCTCCGGCGAGTGTAATTGCTTCGAGAAATTGTGCGATTTTGAGCGAAAAGATTACCAGAGACTTGGGTGTGTATTTATAGGGAAGAATCAGGATGAATTGAGTCCGAATTTGGTCTTGATTCATGGTCAAGGTTTTCTCCGGCGGTTATGACTGAGATCGCGGGATTAGACATCGGTTATAACCGATGTCGAGGTTAATACACGTGTTCAGTCAAATGAAACCGTCGATAATTGGCGAAATCGTCTGTAATTCCGGCGACTGCGGATTGGGCGCGCTGATGACTGTATTCGATTTCGAGTTTTATTATAAATGTTATTTGTTTTAATAGATATCACAAATGAGTCAAGTGGCGGAGTGGTTGGGTGTTGCTTGTTTCTTCCGGCTGACCCGGGTTCGAAACCCCGCAGCCTCTTTTCTTTTTTATTTAATTTATTTTTACTTTTTAATAATTATAGTTTTTAAATTCTAAAATGTTTATTAATTATGTATTGTTTAAAATTAATATTGATCATAAATACGCAACGAAATCTTATAACTGATTATTCGATTAATAAACGAAGCGGGTTTGGAAACCCGTTTTTCGACGGATGTTACAGTATCCCCTACTTTTTGAAATTTCGTCCCGAAATTTAAGTAGTAGTGGTAACAGGAAAAAGATGTGGGTATTTCTCGCGCATTGAGTCTTCACGTTCCCAAGTAAACTCAGGTCCTCGTTTCGACTCCCAGCGTACCCTGACAATTGGAATACGACTTCGTCTTAAACGTTTCTCTCCGAAGTCCATAATTTCTACTGGTCTTTCAATGAAATGCATAGATTCATCGACTTGAATGTTTTCTAGAGGAATATGGAGGTTTTCATCGGCGAGGCACTTCTTCAAGTTTGATACGTGGAATGTGGGATGAATTCTGTTGAGCTCTTCTGGTAGGTCACGCTTGTATGCTACAGGTCCTACTCTTTCGAGTATCTTGAAAGGTCCTACGTAGCGTGGTGCTGGCTTGCCCTTCTGGCCAAAACGAACCACTCCCTTCCACGGTGATACTTTTAAAAGTACTTGGTCACCAATGTTAAACTCCAAGGGCTTTCGTCGTTTGTCTGCATAACTCTTTTGATGACTTTGTGCCGCTAGAAGATTGTTTCGAATTTGATGGATCTTGTCTGTTGTTTCTTGAATTAATTCTGGACCGGTGATTTGTGCTTCTCCAATTTCGTGCCAACATATCGGTGATCGGCACTTACGACCATATAAAGCTTCGAAAGGTGCCATGCCGATACTTGAATGATAGCTGTTGTTGTATGAAAATTCAACTAACGGTAGATGAGCGTCCCAATTCCCTTTGAAGTCTATGACACATGCTCGAAGCATGTCTTCAAGAGTTTGGATGGTGCGTTCCGATTGTCCATCAGTTTGAGGATGAAAAGCGGTACTGAGGTCTAATCGTGTACCCAAAGCGGCTTGTACGGCTTGCCATGTTCGTGAAGTGAAACGACCATCACGTTCTGAAATGATGCTTAAAGGTACACCATGACGGCTTACGATCTCGCTGATGTAGATACGAGCTAACTTCTCGTTCTTGAAGTCCTCGCGAATTGGAATGAAGTGAGCTGATTTGGTAAGACGATCAATGATTACCCATATGGTGTCATACCCACTGGAGGTGCGAGGTAACTCGGTAATGAAATCCATGGTTATGTTTTCCCACTTCCACACAGGTATTTCGGGTTGGACTAGAAGTCCTGAAGGTCTTTGATGTTCAGCCTTTACTTTGGAACAGGTAAGGCACTTGGAAACAAAAACAGCAATATCCTTTTTCATGCCAGGCCACCAGTAGGTGTATCGAAGGCCTTGATACATCTTGTCGGCTCCTGGGTGTACAGAGTACCGTGTTTTGTGTGCCTCATTCATAAGGAAATCACGAAGGTTATTGTGATCGGAAATCCATATGCGATCTAGATAGTACAGAATACCGTCGGATTTGGTTTCGATTTTAAGTTCTGCTCCACAAGACAGCTCATTGCGTACGTCGTTTTCTGTTACAGAAAAATGTTGGGCTTCTAGGATTTGATCCTTGATGTCGGTTATGATTTGCGAACATAGAAGACGAATGGAGTTTGCATAACCCTTTCGACTGAGCGCATCGGCCACCACGTTTGCCTTGCCAGGATGATACCGAATTTTACAGTCGTAGTCATTAAGAAGTTCGACCCATCTTCGTTGCCTCATATTCAACTCCTTTTGGTTAAAGATATGTTGGAGGCTCTTGTGGTCAGTGTATATTTCACACTTGGTACCGTAGAGGTAATGTCTCCATATCTTGAGAGCGAACACAACGGCTCCAAGTTCCAGGTTGTGGGTAGTGTAGTTCTTCTCATGAACTTTGAGTTGCCTAGAAGCATAGGCTATCACTTTTCCCCTTTGCATTAATACACAGCCTAGTCCTTGCCCTGATGCGTCGCAATATACTACAAAGTCATCGCAACCTTCGGGGAGTGTGAGGATAGGCGCGCCAAAAGCTTTTGCTTAAGGGTTTGGAAGGCTTCTTCTTGTTTAGGTCCCCATATGAAGGGTTTTCCTTTATGAGTCAAAGCCGTGAGTGGTACAGCAATACGGGAGAAATTTGCAATGAAGCGGCGATAGTAACCAGCCAAACCAAGAAATGATCTTACTTCGGTAGGGGTACGTGGCGCTTGCCATTCTTGTACTGCTTTGATCTTTGTGGGGTCAACATGTATTCCCTTGTCATTGACGACATGTCCAAGGAATTGTACCTCTTTTAACCAGAATTCGCATTTGGAGAATTTGGCGTAGAGCTTTTCATTCCTTAAGAGTGTAAGGATGAGTCGAAGGTGTCCTTCATGATCAGATTTAGACTTTGAGTAGATGAGGATGCGTCGATGAAGACTATGACAAAGCGGTCGAGATAGGGTTTGCATACCCTATTCATTAGATCCATGAATACAGCTGGGGCGTTGGTTAATCCAAATGGCATGACCATGAATTCGTAATGACCAAAACGAGTTCGGAAGGCGGTCTTTGGGACGTCTTCTTCATGTACTCTGAGTTGATGATATCTAGAACGAAGGTCGATTTTTGAAAAACAGGTGGCGCCTTGAAGTTGGTCTAGAAGGTCATCGATGCGAGGTAATGGGTAACGTTCTTGGCCGTTAACTTGTTGAGTTCTCTGTAGTCGATACACATGCGAAACGTTCCATCTTTCTTCTTCACAAACAGAACAGGTGCACCCCATGGCGATGAGTTAGGACGTATGAATCCTTTGTCAGTCAGCTCTTGCAGTTGACTGGCCAGCTCTTGCATTTCTGATGGGGCTAACCTGTAAGGAGATTTTGCGACTGGTGTAGCGCCAGGTATAAGATCAATGCGGAATTCGACTTCCCTCATGGGAGGAAGTCCTGAGATGTCGTCGGGAAAGACTTGTGGGAATTCTTTCACTACAGGTATATCTTCTAGTTTATTCTCCTTGTTTCCCTTCTTGACGACGTGAGTTAGGAATACGACATAGTTCTTGCAGAGATATTTTCGGGCTTGAAGACAGGACATCAATTTGAGTCCTTTCGAAGGGGTTTCTCCAAAGATTCGTAGGGTTTGACCGTCTGCAAGAGGAATGCGAATGAACTTTTCGCGGCATACCACTTCAGCATGATGTTGGCGGAGCCAGTCCATACCGATTATAATGTCGAAACTTCCCAACTTCATAGGAATGAGGTCAACTGGAAAATCGTGATCGTTTAAAGTGAGGGTACAATTTCGTATAATAGAGTTTAATGAGACCGGTTTTCCGTCAGCAACTTCCACCGTTATGGATTCCATGAGATTATCACGAGTTTGGTTGAGGATGGGTTCAAATTCTAAGGACACAAAACTCTTATCCGCGCCAATATCAAATAACATGGATGCATAACTACCATTGATGAGAAACGTACCGTTAACCACGTTGTTGTCAGCCCTAGCTTGATTGGCGTTGATGTTGAAAGCTCTTCCTCTAGCAGGTGGAGGAGCTTGGTTAGCTTGGTTCACCGGATTTGCTTGAGCTTGGGCATGAATGATATTCACCAAGCGTGGACAAGTGTTTCTAAAGTGGTTTGGGTCTCCACAGTTGTAACAAGCCCGCATGGGTTGCATCATGGGGTAGTGGGGTTGGTAGTAGGATTGGGCCGTATGTTGTGTAGGTGGTAGAAGTAAGGGTTGTTGGGCTTGACCCACTATCTGATGGTGGGTTTGGGTTGAGGGTTGGTTGCGGTTCATTCGCTGAAGTGTGCGACAGGTTTGGATGGTGTGACCTGCACGGCCACAGCTAGTGCAATGTTGGCAGGGGTGTTCAGGAAAGTGATGGTATGGGCAACGGTTGCATTTTGGGTATGGGCCGGAGTATGGCATTTTTATATGGTGCAGCTGAGGGGGCAATTTGGGTGATGTGTGCAGCAGTGATTGGGGGGTTTGTTTGAGTGACAGCAAAGTTTCTGTTGTTTCGCTTCCTTTTACCAGTAAACTTCAAAGAGGAGCCAGAATGGTTTGAATTTTGAGCCTCAATGGGGGCTTTCTTTTTCTCTCCTTGAATTTACCGTTTCGGATGCGATTCTCGGTAAGTTCGGTAGCTAGTTCCATTGCGGCTTCAAGTGTCGCAGGCGAAGTGCTTAGAACTGAGTCTTGAATTTTCGAGGGGAGGCCTCGAATGTAGTGTTCAACCAAGCGGTACACTGGGGTGAACAAGTTGGGGATCATTTGGTTTAGCTCGAGAAATCTTTTGTTGTAGGAAGTATGATCTCCTTCCTTTTGCTTTAACGAGTGAAATTCATCTTCTAACTTTTTGATTTCGCTTCTTGAACAGAAGCGTCTTGTCATGATCTCCCTTAACTCTTCCCATGTTAAGGCCATTGCATCTTCGATTCCTCTCTTGCCCTTATCTGTGTTCCACCAGGTAAGGGCTACCCCAAATAGTCTCCCAGTTGCGTAACGTACCTTGCGATCCTCGGGACAATCGCAATTGAGGAAGGTGTTCTCCATTTCCTCAAACCAGTGGAGGAGAGCAGTGACACCTTCGGTCCCTTCATACTTTGGGGGATCGCAAGACTTGAAGTGTTTGTAGGAGCACCTTTTGGAGGGAGGGTTGTCAACGTTCTGGTCTTCTTGATTGGGAGCGTTGATGGGATTCGCGGTGAGAGCTTTGGACTTGAATTACGATGTCAGGAAGCACCGCGGCCATTTGTTTTGCAATTTGGGTGGCCAAGCGTTCGTTTGACCTTCCTGACTTTCTACCTCCACGTAGTTGCCTATCCGACATCTACAGGAACATACATAGGAAGATAGTGAGTTTAAGAAGTTTTTAGGTGTCATGTGTCGTTAAAAGTAATAAAATAACATAATCATAAATAATGCAACTACATCCATAGGATGTCTTGGGTTTGCTCATGTTTGGGCCTCCAATGTCCCCCATACCATCGCCTGTATAGTCATGTGGGCCCCCATGACTATTGGCTTAGTAGGATTCACATTGGTGTTGGCGGTTTAACACTCGCATCACCCGAATGAAAACCATGAAATATGTTTGCGAGATGTATGGTAGGAGGGTGTCCAGGTATAGACACAATGACAACTCAAAGTGGGGTTAGCTCACACGACGTTTGGTATAGCATGCTTTGGCCTAATAGGTCCTTCGTACTCTCATCGTTAGTCCCCAGGTAGGCAAACTGGTCCTTTATTTTGGATTTATACGAATGCCAAGCCTAGACAGGACGTTCCGACTACCGGTACTCGTACCCTTCCAGTTACTACATGCCCGTCATGAGAACTCACTTTGATGTGATTTGAAAATACAAAAATTGTTGCAAAAATCATAGGAATTGTGAGGTGTGTGCTCTCATGGATATGGTATGTTATGAGGATATGATTCATGATAAGCATTGTATAATAATATGTACTTATGAACATGCTTGCATAACATTGAATGTAACAATAAACACAAAGCATATAAACATCATGAATTTTACATGTAACACATAAACAATTTAAAATTTTTAATCAACTATAGTATAGGCTCTAAGGGTCTAATAACCTATCCTATATCCCTATAGTCATGGCTCTGATACCAATCTGTCAAACCCCGACCCGCAGCGGAATAAGAGTCGGGGCATAATTGGGTTATCACCAAAGCTCATGATGTTTACTAAAATGTTTCATATTTATTAAATTCGAATTACAACTTCAATATTCAAAACAAGTTCATACAATTACAAGGAAAAAGAAACTAAGTAAAACAATCCAAAGCCTAAACTGATTTATTCTTCTAGGCCGTCCTATATGTTTCTTGCTTCAACTGAATCACCTGTATCATGTGTAAAAATGGGGGATTTTGGGTCAAAAAAAGTTGGCGAGTGAACCTTGTTAAAAACATTTGTTATTGATTTCTTGTTGTATTTAATATGGAAAAATTGTGCAATAATCATATGTGAGCAAACGTATATAAACAAACAAACACAAACCACCTTGAATGAGTATATGACATGAATGATAATGTATATGTTGGCAACGTCACGTTCCGCTCATAGGTAATGGGGAACGGACGAGCGTATGATGATGTATGTGAGATCAAGGCTCAATCAAACGGAGCCGATCGAAATGAGGCACCTGTACTCAACCCGTCTCCCACGGGGAGCTGTTGGGCCTAATGCAATGTATGTACTGAAAATGATAAATTTAATCTAAACATTAACCACTCAAACAATTGATACATATTGGATACACATTTGATCATGGATATGATGGATGCACAAGTGTTTAAATATAATAAATAATTAAGCGGCACATGATACACCCCAAAATGTGATTAAACGGGGAATTGGTAGAGATTCACTCACATTGGGTGCGTTCTTTTGATGATGTTGAATGCGCACGAGTTTTGGGATTTGATCGACGAGGAAAGACTAACCTATAATAATAACGAAATGGTACGGTAAATAAGTGGATTTTATTACCAATTTTAATAGGATTTTTAGTATTTTTGTGAGTTTAAGGTCATTTTCTAACTTTAAAAATATTATTTTTAAGTATTTTTAATTGATTTTTAAATTAAATAAATAAAATAAAATAAAATTGACTTTTTGGTTGACCGTTGACCGTTGACCGACCGTTGACCGGTCGGACTGTGGTCTGAGTGTGCACTGAGTGAGGTTCGAACCCGGGACCTCTCGTACGCGTGCACGCAGCTCTACCAACTGAGCTACGTGTTTAACCCGAAATATTCTATGTTTTAATTATATATATATATACTAATTAAGTGTTAATTTATTTGGTTTATATTAAAAGGATTTTAAATGTTTGAACCGGTTGCAGGGAAGCCGGATCAAACTCGGGTCCTTTGGTTTGTAAGCGCACAGCCCAACCAGTTGGGCGTGTGTGTCTTATCTGTTTAACTTACGGTTTATATTAATCTTATAAACATACTGGGACCTGTTCTGATTCAGTTTTAAAAAAATTGGTTTTAATTCGGAAAGTCGGTGCGTTTGTAAGGTTCGAACTCGTGACGTGCGCTATGTGTTTGCACACAGTCCACCGCTGGACTGTGTGTCTAACCCGGTTTAATATCTTGTTTTAATTACACTTATACACAACGTTTGACTTCGTCTTCTTCGTTCAAGACACAGACAAACGATATCCAACTGTTCTGGTTTAAATCGTTCGTCGATCATATAAGTGATTGAAATGTAATGAATAAATAGAGTTACGGAATCGAATGTACCGAACAGAACGCTTTCCTCAGAATTCCGGCAATGGTCGTCGGCTCTGATTTGTGAATTCCGTCTGATTGAATCAATTAACAGTTTTGATCGATGAGTTGTGAAATTGAGTTACTAAACAAGGATTATCAGAGGGTTTAGATGTTTGTACCGAGTCAGAGCGTGATTTCGGAAATTTCCAGAGATTTTCCGGGGAGTGCAGATTATCCGGCAACGTCGTCTGGGACCGATTCTGGTTGAAGGATTGAAGTTAGTATAAGTCTAACAATAGATTGAAAATGAAAGAATCGAGAAATTTACCGATTTGATGTATGTCTCGGTTTTCCGGCGAAAGTCCGGCAATACAGAATATCTCCGGCGAGTGTAATTGCTTCGAGAAATTGTGCGATTTTGAGCGAAAAGATTACCAGAGACTTGGGTGTGTATTTATAGGGAAGAATCAGGATGAATTGAGTCCGAATTTGGTCTTGATTCATGGTCAAGGTTTTCTCCGGCGGTTATGACTGAGATCGCGGGATTAGACATCGGTTATAACCGATGTCGAGGTTAATACACGTGTTCAGTCAAATGAAACCGTCGATAATTGGCGAAATCGTCGGTAATTCCGGCGACTGCGGATTGGGCGCGCTGATGACTGTATTCGATTTAGAGTTTTATTATAAATGTTATTTGTTTTAATAGATATCACAAATGAGTCAAGTGGCGGAGTGGTTGGGTGTTGCTTGTTTCTTCCGGCTGACCCGGGTTCGAAACCAGGCAGCATCTTTTCTTTTTTATTTAATTTATTTTTACTTTTTAATAATTATAGTTTTTAAATTCTAAAATGTTTATTAATTATGTATTGTTTAAAATTAATATTGATCATAAATACGCAACGAAATCTTATAACTGATTATTCGATTAATAAACGAAGCGGGTTTGGAAACCCGTTTTTCGACGGATGTTACAGGATAGAGGTGAATGATAAAGAAGGGGTTGAATATTCTGAGATGAAGTCCGAGATAAATTGTTTGGAGTCAAAAATGGAAGAGGCCGATTTGGAAGAAGAAGAGTTATGTGTTTATGAAGAATGTAAAAAAGGCGTGAGTTGGATTGAACACCTTCGACCTCTTGATGTTAAACAAAAATCGCGTATCCGTTGGGCGAATAGTGGTGATGAAAATTCGGCATTTTTTCATTGTGTGGTGAATGGGAGGAAGGCAAAAAATAATATTCCGGGTCTTATGGTCGACGGGATTCGGGTTTCTAAACCGGCTTTGGTTAAGAAACATATTTTTCAATTTTTTCGACATTTGTTTGCTTCTAATGGTTCAGGTAGGCCGATGAATTGCGATAATATAAAAATGCTAGAAGCCGGATACAAAGAAGGATTAGTTACCAAGTTCTCAAGAGAAGAAATCAAAAAAGCGATGTTTGAATGCGGAGGAGATCGAGCCCGGGCCCGGATGGTTTTAACTTTCTTTCTTGAAGAATTTTTGGTCGTTTTTTGAGGATAACTTTTTCAACTTAATGGCTCAATTTTATAACACGGGTTCGATTAATCACGGGTATAGTGCGGCATTTATCACTCTTATTCCGAAGATTAAAAACCCAATAGACTTAAAGGATTATAGGCCTATAACGTTGATTGGGATTATGTCTAACGTTATATCCAAGATTTTGGCGAATAAAATTAAAAAGGTGATGCAGTTTATTATCTCAGATTCGCAAATTGGTTTTCTATCGGATCGGTTCATTCTGGACGGTCCTTTAATTATCAACGAAATAGTATCTTGGTTGAAGAAGAGAGGAGATAAAGCTTTTATGTTCAAGATTGATTTTAAGAAAGCATACGATAATGTTGATTGGTGTTTTTTGATCTCCATCATGAAACAAATGGGCTTTCTGGATCGTTGGTGCTTATGGATTGAAGGGATTTTGAAGTCGGCTCGCTCTTCGGTTTTGGTCAACGGTTCGCCTACGTTTATTTTTCATTGCGAGAAAGGCTTGAGGCAAGGTGACCCGCTATCCCCTTTTCTTTTTCTAATTGTGTTATGGAAGCTTTCACGTGTTTGATTAATAAGGCTTCGGTTATTGGCGGATTTGATGGCATAAAACTCGGAAACAATGGGCCGCTTATTTCTCATCTTCTTTACGCGAATGATGCGATTATTTTGGGAAAATGGTACGTTGGGAACTTCAAGAATATGTTATGCCTTCTCCGCATTTTTCATCTTTGTTCCGGTCTTAAAATTAATCTTTAAAAATCGAACATCTTCGGGATAAATAGCTCGGAAGAAGAGATTAAAATTCTGGCTAAAATATGCGGATGCAAGCATGGTTCAATGCCTTTTGATTATCTTGGTATTAAAGTTGGGGCCAATATGACTCGAATCCGGAATTGGGACATAGTTGGCAAATGTAAGTCGAGGCTAAAGTCATGGAAGGCTAAGACCCTTTCAAATGGTGGTCGTTTAATTCTTATTAAGTCGGTTTTATCTAGTTTGCCTATTTATTATATGTCGCTTTATAAGGCCCCGGTGAAAGTTATAGAAAATATGGAAAGTATTATGAAGCGATTTTTATGGGCGGGTGATGAGAATATTAAAAAGATCCATTGCGTTGCTTGGATGTGGTTACGAGTCCTAAGAAGCTTGGTGGATTGGGAGTGTCTAATTTAGCCGATGTTAATATGTCCCTCCTCGCCAAATGGGTTTGGAGATATAAGGTGGAAGGTTCTTGCCTATGGAGGAAGGTTATTGATGTTTGTCACGGTAACAACAAAAATTGGGATATCCTTCCGTGTAATAGAGCCGTTTCGGGAGGATGGAAATCGATGGTTTCTCATCTCAACAAAATAAAGCTGCAGTCCAGAAATATAAATTGTCATTTTAGAGGAGTTGTAGGGAATGGCAAAGATGTGAGATTTTGGTTGGATTAATGGCGCGGCGACGTTTCTTTTAAAGACGCTTTCCCTAGTTTATTTCGCTTGGTTGTTGATAAACAGGCCTCGGTCCATTTTTCTTGGGACAATGATGCCGCTGAGCTGTTGTGCAGCTGGAAGAGGGGATTTATGTCGGCTGCTGAAGTTGACGAATTTGAGCAGCTAAAGAGGCGGCTGCAAGGACGGTTCTTATTGACTCAAATGATTGCTGGAAGTGGGATGGAAATGATGATGGGACCTATAAAGTGGCTGATTTTAAGAAGTTGTTAATGCTAGATCGAGTGCAGGGGAGGCAATTTTTCATGCGATGGATCGCCTGGGTTCCTCTAAAGGTTAAAATTTTCATTTGGCGTCTCGAAATGGACCGTATTCCGACGAAGGCTGCACTTCGTAGGAGGCAGATTTGCGTTCCGGGTGACATCTGTGTCTTATGGGACGTTGAGGAGGAGTCTTCTTTACACGTCTTTACCAGTTGTGGTTATGCGTTTGGTGTTTGGTCGACTATAGGGTCATGGTGTAAGTTAGACCCTTTTTTTTGCTTTCGACATTAAAGATTTGTTACAGATGGTTCCTGGGAATCGAAATAAGGAAGCTACAAAGATTGTCCAAGGGATTATAATGGTCATGATGTGGGTTATTTGGAGAGCGCGGAATGATAAGATTTTTAGAGGCATAGAGTTTAAAGTTATAGAATTAGTAGCCAAAGTTAAGTCCTTATCTTTCCTTTGGTTAAAGGCTAGGTCCAAGTTTAAAAAATTGGTTTGGAAGGACTAGGCTTTGTATCCGTTGTACATGTTGTAGGTGTTTCCTTTGCTTCGGTCCTTTTGAGGGCCGTTTGCGTTTTTTAATGAAGTTCACTTTTCAAAAAAAAAAATTATTTGGATGGATTTGGCAACAATTTACAAACCTCAGTGGTTCAGGTGAGAAAAAAAACTTTTATGGATGGATCTAGCAAAATTGGTCAAACCTCAAGGACAATTTTGGCAGTTTTGCCATATAAACTATTTAAGTTGTCCATGTTTTGCCATTTTTTTTCAAAGATTTTCAAACTTAATATGAAATTAACAGTTTTTTTGGACTAGTTTGATTAGGTATATAGACACTTCAATTACTAGCCCCAGTCTAACTAACGAGAAAAATAATGTGTTTCATATATGTAACATAGCGATATGTTAAGCGACATGATATGAGGAAAACGTATTCAGTATAGAAAGAAATGGGGATGTGGCTACTGCATGCAACACCATCACATGTGGTGCGGTGCGAACCGAAATCAGGAACGTGAGTGATGGTTTCACCAAACATACTGAGATCACCCATGTAAGACCGTGGGGTATGGTGGGACGGGAGTTTGGGGCATAGGTCGACACGTAGATTGGGTGGGCGTCGCTGGGCTGACCCACATAGAAGATGGTATGGTGGGGCGGGGGTTTGGGGCGTGGCCAACCCAAACCTTTTTTTTTATTTTTTTTATTTAATAATAAGTAAATTTTAGTTAAAAAAATACATTAATTTCCTACAATTAATAAAAATTACTTAACAAAAAAACCTAAAATTAATAAAAGCTTCCTAGTGCTTAGCATATTTTTTCTTTATTTCTTCTTTCGTCTTCAACATTAGTTCGAGTTCCTCGCCTGATAGGCCATCGGTGGACTGGGCTAGAAATTTCATATCTTCTCGTCTTTGTTTCAAGGCATCCCTTGCTTCTTTGCTCTTCCTAGCTTCTACCCGTTGTTGTTGGTATACGTTAAATGTATCTAGCTTGCTTGCAATGTCTTCCAACTGATCGCTATATACACCCCTATGTAAGCCTGAACTCCCAATTGAAGCCGATGGGGTACCCGATCTTGATTTTTGAGCGCGCTTTTTGGAGGCGTCTCTTCTGAGTTTCGGTCGGCTAGGCGACACATCCAAGTCTTCGAAGTTAAGATCAAGCTCTTGGTCTCGTGCATCTGATTGGGTTTGGGACGAGGGTGTCCTCGTCCTTTTGGACGACATTGTAGTTTCGCTACCAGTTGGGATATTCGCCCATTTGGGATGAAACTTACAAATGTCCCATAAATGTATGAAGTTGAAGTCATGACCCACATTATTTTTTAATGCAACCAATGCATTCGTAACAAAGTCGACGTCGTTTTCACTACTTTTTGGGTTTTGCCTTGCATGATGTTAATAACCACTAAATTTGGTTATTTGACCACCAATCTCGGACCACTACGAGGAAAGGCTATCGTTTTCACGATAAAGCTCCGTTTCCATTTCCGCGTGGAATGCTTTATTTACCGCGTCCCATAGCTGGATTCTATGTTGGGAATTTCCTATTCATAAAAAAATTAATATATTAGAAACATTTAATATATTACAAGTAAAGGCTACAAAATTTTAAAAAATACCAATAGCTGGATTAGTTGATTTCTCAACCCAAGCTCTCGCCAATGCGACTTCTTCTTTAAGGACCCATATTTGCTGTTTTCGTTTGCCGCTTTCAAGTGCTTTTTCGGCCTCGGTTTTTTTCTTGTGGCTTCTCTTCTTGGGTTTGGTTGCTGAAGAACCCTCCAATGGGGATTGAGTTTTCGGAACGGTTTCGTTTTGGGAAAGGTTTATGAAGTTTTGTTGAATCGGGCTTGGTATAGAGTCGCTAGTGTGAGGAAAATTAGTGTACAGACGATTTGCGATAAATGACGCGTAACCAGCCACTTCTGGCATCGAAGACTGTATTACAAAGGAAGGAATTTGACGATTGGATGGTGGGCTAGGTGTAGGCGTTTCGTGGAATCCCCACGGATTGTTCGGATCATAACCACGATTGTGAGGATTCATTTTTCATCTCGTGTCGAATAATATAGATAGAGATGAGTATAGAAGAGGTGGAGTATATTTGGTAAAAAAATTTGGATGGTTGGGTTAGTATTTATAGTAAAAAAAACTTTTTTTAAAATTTTCACACATAGCCGTTCGGCAACGGCTAGCCCAACGGCTAGTTAAGCTTGGCCAATCAACATCCGCCATGTCACTCGAATAGCCCCGCCCAACGCCCGGTCTGAAACCCCCGTCTAACGGACCACGCTGAAACCCTAACCCACCCGGGTGGTGCCTTGGGTGTTTCCCCCAGCCCACGCCCCAACCCCGCAGCCTAACAATATCCGTATAGTTTATTTTATTCTACGCTGGATTCCATGTAACAAACCTTGATAACCTTACATAAACCATAATTACAAACTTGATAACCTTAAATTATTGAAATGTTATCCTTTTTTTTAAATTATTATACAGTTTAAATACTTCGTAATAAATTAAAGAAAATAAGAAATAATCTTTAAATACTTCTTAATAAATTAAAGAAAATAAGAAATAATCTATTGAAGTTAAAACAAATTGAATGTGGGATGATTGGAAAGGAAAAGATAGAATTGAAATTTAGTGTTGGGAAGCTTGTGAGATGAAAAAGATGGATACTTTATTGCTTATCTCCATTTCCATTCATCAATATTTTAAGCTAAACATACTTCACATTACATTATGAAGTCGATTCCATAATTCAAGATGCATGTGACTGAAAAAAAATAATAAAAAAATAAAATAAAAACAACTAAAAAAAGAGGAATATTGTGTAGAATTTGGTTGAAAGAACTAAATGCTAATAAAAGCTTTCGGTGATTCTACCAGCTCTAAAGCCTTTACCACTTGTTAAGCTTTTTTAGTGAGGGGGAATATATATAGATGTAGCCAAAATCTAGTCTTTTGTGTAGACGGCTGGTGTTGAATTATTCGAATTCATACCATATTATTCAATTTCAAATAACACCCAACATAAAACGAGTATCTATAAAACTAGATATATGTTTCTCTAAGACTAACCATTAATCTTCAAGGGAAGGTCAAATTTAATTCTAAAAATTTCTCAATTTAACCCAACCCTACATCCACTTATGAGCACTTGATTACTCAATATATGTTGGGCTCACTGGTTTTTATACGACACAAAACATAAGGGTATTATTGGCGGCATAATACCTCATTAAAGGTTGTTAGACCATCTATAGTCATGTAAATTTTGGCGTTTTTCATCCCCCAAACACGCCCTCCCCCCACCCCACTAGGCATTATTGGACGTTTTTGTTCAAAAAAAAGGCCAACGCGTTGTTTAAACCACACTTCTACTTCAATTTGTTGGCCAATCACATTTAATCTTCCATTTTTAGTCAAATAGCTTTTTTTGTTGATTTTTTTATTTTTATTTAATTCCTTACACCTTTTTAACCTAATGCTCACATCCCCACTACACTCATTTTAGAAAAAAACACCCAATAATGCCCCTTGCTGATTGTACTGTCACATGTTGGAAAACGCCCAAAGGTGGGGGCATTATTCACCCTCACTACGCGTGGTCTTATCGACGATGGTACTCCGTAAATATAGTTGTGGTTAATCTAATTTCAACAACCGGCGATGTTTTCGGTAGGCTTGTCACCAACATATTATTGACGCATTTGGCAACATTGTCTTTAAATATTTGTTTCGACATATTGCCGACAAATCTTTTCTCATTGTAGAAGTTTAATCATCACAGAATTTTTATTGTTGATGTTCTTTTCTCTTGTAGTGTTAGGAGGGTGTGCCACAGACAAATTAGAATTAGACGGTTCAAAGAAGAGGGAAGCTATTACTTATTTTTTATACTTCTGAAACTCCTATACAATTAATTATTGAAATTTTAATCACCTGCGATCTAAAACTTATTTCAAAACTCAACTTGAAATATCCATCACTCAAGTACAGTTCTGAACTCATAATAATTTCAAGTACCTAACGGTTTTCCAACTCAAATGTTTTTGATAAATTCCTTAATATCGTACAACACATTAATATATTAAGTTTGGTACGAGTAACATGTATAGTATCAGTTTTAGGTAATCGATGGGATATCACCTAACGTCATACTTAAATAGTCGAATACTTTAAAGTTAGATTTCTTTTAAAATCCAATATCTACTAAAGGTCACTTCATGTGCACGTAACCTTTTTAAAACCCGTTTGATCTAATAAACTATTATCTAGAGGATCTAAATCATTAAGAAAAAGGAATAAAATATGTGCCAAACCACCTAAAGTGTATCTTAATTGGTACAATGTTCAAAACCGTTTTAATACAGATTTTCTATCATAATTAATTAAACAAACCAATTCTTATAAAAAAAATAAATAAAAAAAAGAGAATTTCTTTTTACTGCCAAACCCGACTGTTTCTACAGCTAAAAATGCACTCCCTCTAACGCAAATCGACCTCTTACCAAACCAACCCTATTGCCACCCTCTATAGTCCCCCCAAAAAGAGAGCCCCGTCGAAGTCTTTTCTTGGATGGTATTATCATGCAATTGAAACCCGTCATCCTTTATATACTGATTCAGCCCATATGAGTTTATAGTAACAAAACTATTTTGATCAAGATAATAATGAAATAAATTAATTTAAGCACAAGGCCGGGGAGGATAAAGCTCCCAAAGTGCCACAGTGGTGTCTTCAGATGCCGAAGCCATTTGTTTGCAGTCTGCAGTGAATGAAATGGCATTGCACTGCAACAAGGAACATAAACATTTGATGGTTATGACCCGTTAAGGATAAAACATAACCTACGTCGACGCCTTTTATAAGTAAATGGGATATTGGATTCAAAATAACCCTAACTTTCATCAATTGGGCGATAGCACTCCCCACTTTCGATTTGTACCACACCACTCCCAACTTTCAACTTATTGGCCGATAGCACTCCCAAATAACCTATGATGCACTGGGATGGGTACGGGAACGGGTACGGGTACGGGGACGGGTACGGGAAACGGCAAAACTAAAAAATTCAAGAAGCGGGGACGGGACAGATACGGGAATAAAAACATATAAAAAGTAAATATATATCAAAGATAATGTAACACAAAACCCCAAAATAGTTATATATTGATGTAAAGCTCAAAAATCTCATTTCTTCCTAATCTAATGTAAGGTATTGAAAATAGGGGGGGTTAAATGTTAAACTACAAAAACTAATTTTACACTTTTTATGTAAGTTTTACAAGTTTTAATGACTAAAAGTAACCTAATGAAAGATAGAGGGGTTAAATGTTAAAACCCATAAACTTATTTAACCCTATAAGCAAAATTGTATTATATCTATATAATATAACAAATTTTTTTTGTAAGTTATATTAATGGCTACATACCGTGATAAAGCTTTCTTGTTGACAACACGAGGGTGAGTCTGAGTTACTCTTCCCACATTAACATCACCCAAAATTCTCCGGTTATCGCCTCGGAAGCACGGAAACGCCTGGGAGGTGCCATCACAAAAAGGCAGCCGCTCTTCTTCTTCACAGTTTCCAGCAAGTCTCCAGCAAGTTTCCGGCAGAAATTGCAGGTTTCCGGCCAGAAGTCATCGTCGGAATCCGCTATTTTCACGCTATTCAGTCGAACTATGACCGGAAACTTGCAGGAAACGTTTCCTGCGCGTCCCCATACACCGTCCCCTTCTCCTGCACGCTTCCTGGCCGTTTCCTACCTGTCGGGGACGTTTCCCGGCCGTCCCCGTGCCGTTTCGTCCCCTAGCAGTCCCCGGGACGGGAGACGGCACCTCCCAGGCGTTTCCGTGCTTCCGAGCAAATAACTGAACCCTAACCCAGTTAGATTTTTCCTGATGTGGCACTTGTGTGTTGACATGGCATCTGACATGGAATTTTTTGATGACATGGCATCTGACTTGGCTTTTTGATGCATGGCATCTGACTTGGCTTTTTGATGACGTGGCAGCTGATGTCAACAAACTGGGTTAGTGTTGGGTTAGTTTGAGAGTGTTATCGACCAATAAGTTGAAAGTTGGGAGTGGTGTGGTACAAATCGAAAGTGGGGAATGCTATCGGCCAATTGGTGAAAGTTGGGGTTATTTAAATCCAATATCCCTAAGTAAATGGGTCAAATGTGGTGTACTAAGTAATGGCTAATGGCATACCGTGGCACGATGATACTTCAAAATTGCCAAAGGATTTCCATTTTTGTATTGTAAATCCTGATCCTGTCATCACATAATTACCAAGGATTAGATCATTGATGAAATTAGGAAGGCCCTGGGAAATTCGTTAACCAGTGATCCACGACTAACATTGTTGTACGGTTTGTTGATTCTAATATATTATGTTTTCCACATCGACTTAAAAACCATTTTTAACGTTTGTTGGTGTGAGGGACCAAAACTGTTTGGTTTGGCAAACGGTTGGGACCAGATCTATTAGCATCTTTGTAATTAACTCAAATTGTTATAAACAAATTAAACATTTGAGCACATATATGATTCTAACACAATATAGATCAGATAAAACACAAAGATACTACATATAATATAGTTAAATAATATGGAATTTTTTTCTATGCCTTGAAAGCATAGAATCACTCCTTGTGTCAAACAATTTTGGTTACTTCAGAAGATATATGATTCAAATGCAAAATTAATCAATTTAAACTCAACCTAAGGCAAGATGGTGTCATTTCATTCAACTAATAAAACCACAAATCATACCGATCAATTTAATAAGTTTTGAAGCGGTGTTTAACTAAATGAGAAGGTTTGGTAATGGTTCACATTATTATTTGTAGACACAGACCAAAAAGACAGTCCGGTTGACCCATCCATATTTTTAATTCTATAAATAGTTCTTGTTCTTGTATTAATCATGAAATAAACCACATTATTAAAATAATGATCTGACATTTTCAAACGAAACAATTTAGGGTTTTGGATGCACTTTATGTGAGTGTGACACACTCGAGACATTTTCTTTCAAGTAGTTCTCCAATAGTAAAATTTACTCGCCTGATAGCTTATTGATAAATCACAACACAAATTAACCGCTTTCATATGAATGGATTAAAATTTTAAATTTTAGACTCTAGTACCAACCGGTGATCCAACCAGCAGTGCCAAAAATTTTGCCATCTGCACGAATTGAAGTTCCGGCTATGCCAGGTCGCTCCAAACTGATTTCCTTCTTCGCCACACATGAACCCTAACACATGTCAAACAAAACTATATTGTTGTGTTTTTGGGGGACCAAGAGAGTATATTTTCATGCAACCCGGTGAAAAGGGAGCAATATATAGTAGAGGTGGAAAAAAATGGACGTGTTGGGTAGCTGGTCAAAAACATACAATAAATATAGAAGTTGATTTCAACATAAATATGAGCTTCCATACCAACAAATGATCCAAAGTAAACATGGCGATTTTGTCATCTGCGCCTCCTGAAATGCCCCCACTAAACATCTCATCCATGGACAGGCTTAAACTAGTAAAACCAATCAATCCATATGTTAGTATAATCATTACAAATAACATGGCTACACAAACGAGCATTTGGTTATAAAAAAATGGTAATCTGGGCTCGCAATGAAAATTCACGTGTCGGTCATCACAAACTTGGCTCTGAATGAAACCTTACAGAAGTCAACGGGGCCCCGGGATTCCTTAAATCCCACCAACCCATTGTTCCGTCCTCATAACTGCATACATTATGATTGACGCTGTGACATCCCGGCTTTTCAGGTATCTTAAACGCGCTACTTTATTGTTATTCATTCCTATGCTGATTTAATTCGGAGAAATAAATTACGCGCTCGCAATAACTACGCTAACTTTAGTATTTAGGGAATACACAATGTTTGGAAATTTTAACGGGTTGTATCTGAATTTATGTGCTACGTGTTATTAAACGCTTGTGAATAATTGTCGAGTCGTATTATGTGTAGTTATTTATCAGATTATAATGATCGGTTAGTAAATTCTATTTATAAGCCGAACCGAACCAAGCCTGTGAAGCGTTTCGACTTCGCGACCAAGCAAACCCAACCCACCACTCCACCCCCTTGCGGCCCACACTCCTTGCGGCCCAAGGATAGCCCAAACACCCCCCCCTAGCCTCTATGTATGTATACGTATGATGCATAGGGTGCTAAAAAAATAACAAACCCTAAACTCTTCCCCTTGTGGTATGCGACGGCAGCAGCCCCCCCCCCCTCTTCGGTCGCGCAAGCAGCCCATATCCCGCCCCCGATTCCAAGCTTGTCCCGGTTCGCTAATTGTCATCGTTTCAAGGTTAGGGTTTAATTGTATTACGATTCACACTAGGTTTTGTGTAGTCTTGATCATGATTATGTGCTTGTATGATATTATTATGAAAAAGTGTTGTGGTGTATGACTAGTTCGGATGAATATGCGAATCCTTGCGGTTGTGATGATATGTTTGAGTATTGAAATCGTAGGCTGCGTTTTATCTATAAAGATCATGATATTGCTTAGGGTTTGCATGAATACTGATATATTAGATGATATTTGACAAGTTAACCTGCTGTTAATCGATATAACTAAGCGTCATGGCCGTTTACACATGTTCTAATGCGATAAAGTCGAAAACAGTAAGCTGATTGACATTTACAGCCAACTGAAGTTGGCTGTAACCTGATCATTATTTATCGAAAAGTGGATTTTCTGAAGCCTAAAACGTGTATTTTTGAAAAACGCTTCAAATGGCGCTGGATTCATATTTTTCTAAGGTCGTTTGCTATTTTTAAATGGTCATTTAGTGCAGCAGCTGAAGCTGCGTAAATTCTGCAGAATTTGCAGGTTGTTTATTGAGTCGGATATCATAGTTCTGTATGGGGTTAGGTCACGAAATCTGTATAACTGAAGAGCTCGAGGAAGAGCAAGATGAGAATAAGAGAGTTCGAAGCATTTTATCTAAGGACCTTCGTGCTGAGCAACTGAGGGCTGACTCGCTCGAAGACAGAGTTCTTGAGTCCAGTTGGAGGATTCACGAACTGGAGCAGAACCAAGCACCACCTATCCCAGTACCCGTACCAGCACCGGCCCCTCCAGTGCCGGTAGAAGACGAAGAGAGGATCCAGAGGAAGACCCGGAGGAGGATCCGGAGGAAGAAAAGCCGGAACAGGAGCCGGCTGTTGAAGCTGAAAACGCTGAAGAGGAAGACGGCAGTGATAGCGACTTGGGGGATGGAGACATAGATGACTAACTCGTCTCGCCAATCTCCGTTTTGTTTCCTTTAGTTTGTTTGTTTCCACTTATGTTTGAACTTGGAAATTTTATAATTGAACTGATATGTTTGGTTGGTATTTTGTGAGACATTACAATTTATTTAATCGAATGTTCCTTTTGATTGTTTAACTTGTTGGGTTGACATAAATTGTGTAATCATTGAAGTGTGGAATATGATAACTATATTGGATATATACTTATCGGTGTGTGTTTGTGTTGTCTTGAGAAGATCTGAAATGGCAACCGGTCGTCACGGAAATCTCAACATGTCAGCTGAAGAATTTGCCGCTTTAATCCAACAACACGTGAATGCTGCTCTGGCAGGTGTTCCTAACCCACCAGCAGGTAACCATTATTAAATTTTCATGGAAAATCTAATAGTTTGGCTAGTAGACTTTCTCGCTGACTACCTTCCTCTATCCTCAGGAGGGGGTCTTAACCCCTACAAGATGTTCCTGGATGCGAAACCGAGCAAGTTCACGGGAGTTGAAGGACCCATAGGACTGGTCATTGGGTCGAAAAGTTTTAATCGGTTTTCGAAATGGGCAATTGCCTCGAAGCTAATAAGGTCAAGTATGCTGCCTCAACGTTGGAAGATGGGGCATTAACCTGGTGGAACGCACAAGTCCAACCGCGTGGACTTGCTGCGGCGAACGCAATGGCCTGGACCGAGTTCAAAGCTCTAATCAAGGAGGAATACTGTCCGCGGGACAGAGTTCAGCAATTGGAACAAGCGTTATGGAACCACAAGATGGTCGGGTCAGAAATTGAAGCGTACATGGCAAGACATCATAATCTGGTGTTTCTTTGTCCCGATTTGGCTAACACCATCGTTAAACGACTTGAGTTTTATCTTGGGGGTCTGGTCCCTGAGATCTAGGGCATGGTAATGTCTAGCAACCCTACGACGGAGCAACAAGCGATTAGACTGGCACATAAACTCACCGATAAGGCGGTGGAGCAAAGGAAGTTGCCACCTAGGGGTGCGACTGAAATTGTCCCTGACAACAAAAGGAAATTTGAAGACTCCCCTGCTCGGCAGTCTTCATCAACCCAGCCACAACAAGGAAACCAGAAGCGGTCCAACAACTTCAACAACAATCGGGGTCACAACAATCAGTCTGCCAACAACACCCAGAACTCGAGCGGCTATGCAGGACGGAAGCCGCAATGTAATCGTTGTAACCTCCATCATCACGGCGCCGGAAATCGCTGCCAACAATGTGGCAAAGCAGGACACGCGGCAAAGGATTGTCCCGGGGAGATTATGTCACGACAAAATCAGAACCAGCACCAGGGTCAGCAGCAGGGTAATAACCAGGGTTGCTATCAGTGCGGTAGCACTGCCCATTTCAAGCGAGACTGCCCGCAACTTCGCAACAACAACAACGGTGGGAATAACAACAACAACAATAACAACAATGGCAACAATGGAAATGGTGGCACAGAAGGTGCCAAAGGACGTGCATTCACGCTAGGCCGTGGGGAGGCTCGAAACGACTCGAATGTGGTCACCGGTAAGTTTCCACTTAACGATCATTTTGTTACTGTACTTTTTGATACAGGTGCGGATAAGAGTTTTATATCTGAGTCTTTTAGGAAGAACCTAAATCTCACACCTAAACCCCTAAAGACCCCTTACGTCGTAGAACTAGCCGATGGTAAATTTGTAGATGTGACTCATCTAGTGACCAACTGTCAACTTAAACTCGTGGGTCACACCTTTACCATTGATCTGATGACAACTACTCTGGGTAGTTTTGATGTGGTAGCCGGAATGGACTGGCTATCCGAAGTCCGAGCTGAAGTTCTCTGTTTCGAGAAAGCTATCCGTATTCCGCTCTCTAACGACGAAGTCTTGATGGTGCAAGGCGAGAAGGCAGGCGTCGTCACGAACATCATCTCTTATATACAAGCCCAGAAGTACCTTCGGAAGAAGTACTCTTTTGCTTTGCTCGCACTGGTCACCGAGCAGTCTAAGGACGAGAAGAGGATTGAAGATATCCCCATCGTCCGTGACTTTCCCGATGTGTTTCCAGAGGAGTTACCCGGTCTTCCACCACATCGACAAGTAGAGTTTGAAATCGAATTGGCGAGCCATGCGACTCCTATCGCCAAGGCCCCGTATCGCCTAGCTCCAGCAGAGCTACAAGAGCTGTCTACCCAACTTCAGGAATTGTTGGAAAAAGGATTTATCTGACCCAGTACTTCGCCATGGGGAGCTCCGGTCCTTTTTGTCAAGAAGAAGGACGGGATCTTCCGCATGTGCATCGACTACAGGGAACTCAATAAGGTTACCGTCAAGAACCGGTACCCCTTACCTCGCATCGACGATCTTTTCGACCAGCTTCAGGGGTCAAGCTACTACTCCAAGATTGATCTACGGTCCGGTTATCACCAGCTACGCGTCAGGGAGGAGGATATCTCCAAGATGGCATTTCGCACTCGGTATGGCCATTACGAGTTCTTGGTCATGCCCTTCGGTCTCACCAATGCACCTGCGGTGTTCATGGACCTCATGAACCGAGTGTGTAAGCCGTATCTCGACAAGTTTGTCATCGTGTTCATCGATGACATACTCATCTACTCTAAGGGTGAGGAAGAACATGCTGAGCATCTGCGGTTATTGCTGGAACTACTTCAATAGGAGAAATTATATGCCAAATTTTCGAAGTGTGATTTCTGGATTCGGGAAGTTCAGTTCCTCGGGCATATCGTGAATGAAAAGGGTATACACGTTGATCCCGCCAAGATCGATGCTATCAAGAACTGGGAAGCACCCAGGACACCGACAGAGATCCGTCAATTTTTGGGTTTGGCTGGTTACTACAGACGTTTCATCGAGGGATTTTCCAAGATCGCACAACCGCTTACCACTCTCACTCAGAAGGGCACCAAGTATGCTTGGGGTGACAAACAGGAAGCAACATTTCAATTACTGAAGCAGAAGCTTTGCAGTACGCCTATTTTGTCCTTGCCAGAGGGGACGGAGATTTTGTGGTATATTGTGACGCTTCCATTCAGGGATTGGGATGTGTGCTCATGCAACGTGATAAGGTCATCGCGTATGCATCCCGACAGTTGAAGGTCCACGAGAAGAACTACACGACACATGACTTGGAATTGGGAGCAGTTGTGTTTGCACTTAAGATTTGGAGACACTACCTATATGGAACAAAGTGCACAATCTACACGGATCACAAGAGCCTCTAGCATATTTTTGACCAGAAGGAGTTGAACATGCGACAGCGTCGCTGGGTCGAACTCCTGAACGATTATGAATGTGCCATTCGGTATCACCCGGGAAAGCTAACGTGGTAGCTGATGCCCTCAGTCGGAAGGAGCACTTGAAACCTCGTCGGGTACGAGCACTACAGTTCACAATTCATTTTGGGTTACCCGAACAGATACGCGACGCGCAGCTAGAAGCAGTTAAGGAAGAGAACATCAAGGCCGAATCTGTGGGAAAGATGGAACGCGATTGGGAAGTGAAACCCAATGGTACCCGGTATTTCATGAACCGTATATGGTACCTCTCTACGGAAACCTCAGAAAGCTAGTTATGGACGAAGCTCACAAATCCCGATACTTTGTCCATCCTGGTTCGGATAAGATGTATCAAGACCTTAAAGTCGCGTACTGGTGGCCCAACATGAAAGCGGATATAGCCACCTACGTGAGCAAGTGTTTGACTTGTGCGAAAGTCAAGGTGGAATACCAGAAGACATCAGGGCTACTTCAACAAACTGAAGATCCCAGTGTGGAAATGGGATCAGATCTCGATGGACTTTATCACTAAACTCCCGCGGACTCCTGGTGGTTGCGATACCATCTGGGTGATCATGGATCGTCTAACTAAGTCTGCACACTTCCTAGCGACAAAGAAATAGATAAGATGGATAAGTTGACTCGCATCTACATTAAGGAAGTAGTTTCTCGGCACGGGGTGCCAACGTCCATCATTTCAGACAGAGATGCTCGTTTCACGTCCAATTTTTGGTGGTCACTTTAGAAAGCGTTGGGTACACGCTTAGATATGAGCACAGCTTACCACCCTCAGACGGATGGTCAAAGTGAAAGGACCATTCAGACCTTGGAGGACATGCTTTGGGTATGCGTGGTAGACTTGGGAACAGTTGGGAAATCCATCTGCCTTTGGTGGAATTCTCGTATAACAACAGTTATCATACGAGTATTCAGGCAGCACCGTTTGAAGCATTGTACGGTCGCAAATGTAGATCACCGGTCTGTTGGGCAGAAGTCGGTGACAGTCAACTCACAGGTCCTGAGTTGATACTTGAGCCTACTGAAAAGATTGTGCAAATCAGAAACAGCATGGCAGCGGCACGGGATCGACAGAAAAGTTACGCTGATTAACGACGCAAACCGCTCGAATTTCAAGTAGGTGACCGTGTCCTACTGAAAGTGTCACCCTGGAAGGGTGTAATTCGTTTTGGGAAACGAGGCAAACTAAATCCACGGTACGTAGGCCCATTTGTGATTTCGAAGCGTATCGGGCCCATAGCTTATCAGTTAGACCTTCCTGCCGAATTCAGTTGAGTTCACAACGTTTTTCACGTGTCCAATCTGAAGAAGTGTCTATCAGATGAGACCCTAGTCATTCCATTGGATGAGATTCAAGTGGATGAGCAACTGCATTTTGTGGAACAACCTATCGAGATCATCGACCGTGAGACCAAGACTCGAAGGCACAGCAAGATACCGATCGTCAAGGTTCGTTGGAACTCTAAGCGTGGACCGGAGTTCACGTGGGAAAAAGAGGACCAAATGAAAAGCAAATATCCACACCTTTTTGCAGCTGAGCAGCAATCTGATGTTACCGTCAACTGAATTTCGGGACGAAATTCTTTCAACATGGGGATGATATGACAGCCTGGGATTACCTTGTACCATTCTAACAAACTGAACTTTTGTGCGTTGCATTCTAAACCGCGTTTACTCAATTTTCGGGACGAAAATTCTTTCAACATGGGGATAATGTGACATCCCGGCTTTTCAGGTATCTTAAACGCGCTACTTTATTGTTATTCATTCCTACGCTGATTTAATTCGGAGAATTAAATTACGCGCTCGCAATAACTACGCTAACTTTAGTATTTAGGGAATACACAATTTTTGAAATTTTAACGGGTTGTATCTGAATTATGTGCTACGTGTTATTAGACGTTTGTGAATAATTGTCGAGTCGTATTATGTGTAGTTATTTATTAGATTATAATGATCGCTTAGTAAATTCTATTTATAAGCCGAACCGAACCAAGCCTGTGAAGCGTTTCGACTTCGCGACCAAGCAAACCCAACCCGCCACCCACACCCCTTGCGGCCACACTCCTTGCGGCCCAAGGATAGCCCAAACTGCCCCCTAGCCTCTATGTATGTATACGTATGATGCATAGGGTGCTCAAAAAAAAATAACAAACCCTAAACTCTTCCCCTTGTGGTGTGCGACGGCAGCAGCCCCCCCCCCCTCTCGGTCGCGCAAGCAGCCCACATCCCTCGGATCGATTCCAAGCTTGTCCCGGTTCGCTAGTTGTCATCGTTTCAAGGTTAGGGTTTAATTGTATTACGATTCACACTAGGTTTTTTGTAGTCTTGATCATGATTATGTGCTTGTATGATATTATTATGAAAAAGTGTTGTGGTGTATGATTAGTTCGGATGAATTATGCGAATCCTTGCGGTTGTGATGATATGTTTGAGTATTGAAATCGTAGGCTGCGTTTTATCTATAAAGATCAGATATATGCTTAGGGTTTACATGAATACTGATATATTAGATGATATTTGACAAGTTAACCTGCTGTTAATTGATACAACTAAGCGTCATGGCCGTTTACACATGTTCTAATGCGATAAAGTCGAAAACAGTAAGCTGATTGACATTTACAGCCAACTTCAGTAACCTGATCACTGTTTTATCGAAAAGTGGATTTTCTGAAGCCTAAAACGTGTATTTTTGAAAAACGCTTCAAATGGCGTCAGATTCATATTTTTCTGAGGTCGTTTGCTATTTTTAAATGGTCATTTAGTGCAGCAGCTGAAGCTGCGTAAATTCTGCAAAATTTGCAGGTTGTTTATCGAGTCGGTTCTCATAGTTCTGTATGGGGTTAGGTCACGAAATCCGTACAGTAACTGGAGACGAGAGTTTCCGAAAATCTCCCACTGGAATTTCGTTAATCGGATGAATGGTGATTTTTAAATGATTTTTCTCGTGGACTGCAGTCAGAAAGCGACGAATCTGACTGCAGCCTAGTACATAAATGTTTATAAATAATTGGTAAAGATTTAGGATTTGAAATTTTTACACAAAATTCTACAGTCTAATTGACACCTCCTTTAAAAAATTGGAATTTTTGGAACGTTAGAACTATTTTATAAAAATTCTCGAAAACAGTCCAGTTATGAGTTTACAAGCTGAAACATGATAACTTGCGTTTGTGTGTATCCAAGTGTTGTATGAGTTATCATGTGTTTATGACAAGTTGATTTGGTCGTTATTTTGTATGGTGATACTTTGCATGCATGATTATGGTTTCGAATTGGTTATTACGTGTGCCGTACTGTGTGTTAGTTATGCGTAGGGTTTTGTGTCAGTGTGTTCACACACTAACTTTGAATCGGTTGACATGTTAGGACGCGATTAGCGGTTCCATCATTTGCTTCTTTTGCGTTTATCTAACCGAGCAATTTAAGGTGAGTTCACGGTCCCTATTTTATCCGGTTTTCAACAACAGGGGGAGAAACATGTATACGCTCTACAACTCAATCTTTTACGTTATGCGAAACTAACACCGTTAACTATTCGGTAACTAAGTTAATGTTAATGTATGTTATGGTCAATAAGTAGCTTTATCACGGAAGTCCTCAACCAACTCTCGGATCGTTAGTATTGGGTTAGATAGCGGGAAATTATAGTAGTACTACTGGGCCCGACAAGCCCCACCCGAGATAGTCGCGCTAGCCGACCGGAATGGTCAACGGGTGATTAATTTGGCCTAACTTTCGCCATGGTCAGTGATAGACCTGGCAACACAGAGGCAACAACAGTCAGCTTCGATCGCGAACTCTTACGTGACGTAACTTTAGGCTCGCTACCTACATGTTAACATTGAACTTATTTACGAACCAACATTATTATTCCAGGTTAGGAATAATGGAACTATGTCGTTATCCCGGGTTAGGGATAACGGGGGAAAACAATCTTTTAAACCGAACTTATGAACTTATAAAAACATGTGAACTCACTCTTCTTTAATGTTGACACTTGTTTCTTTGCATGTTTCTCAGGACGCTAGGAGCGCTAGGTGCACCCACTTTGCATTAAATCAAGACATGTCATCGAGTCTTTATTAACAATTATTTTTTTGGGATTTTGGTTTTGGCGTTTATGTTGGCGCCCGTTACTTTATTCTAATGCTTCCGCTAAACTTTGAAACTTTGGAACTTTGAAAATGAATATGCATGTTTACAATAAATGTTTTTGGAAAACGTTAAAATAAATCATATAGAGTCGTTCGACGTTGCTAGTGTCTGAGATTCTGGTTTGATCACACGCCTCGCGGTAATACTCCGCAAGTGGAAATGGAGAGTGTGACAGACGCGGTTTATGTTTTATTTGTAACGGACCAAAAGATAAAGTTATAAAAGCTTAAGCTAAAAAGAAAACAGACCAAGCAACCAAATATGGCCCAAAGCGTATTTAAATGCATAAAATCCCCATTGTTCAATTTTATTTAAAAAAGATATTATTAAGAAATATATTTGGTAATCATATTTTACTCGCTGATTATTTATTAAAAGTTAAAGAGTAAAATGGCATTTTCGTGACTTTCGTCCAATGGTTTGTTTTTCCGCATCTGGATCCAAAAGGTTTGAAATCTTGCCATTTTCATCCGGCTCGTTAACTCCATCTATTTTTCTCCATTAAGTCAGAGGTATTTTGGTCTTTTTTGTTAACTTAAAGGCAAATCCGTCTTTTTCACTTTATGTACAAGTATTTAGCATAATGTACAAGTATTTAAAATACCCTAACTAAACGAAAAAGACGAAAATACCCTTGACTTAACGGAGAAAAAAAGATGGAGTTCATGAGCCAGACGAAATGACAAGATTTCAAACCTTTTGGGTCCAAATGCGGAAAAACAAACCTTTGAACGAAAGTCGCGATACTGGCAAAACCTCAGGACAAAATGGCATTTTACTCAAATTTAAAAATAGCATATTTAAATTGCTTAAAGAAGGGTAAAAACTAGGATAAATGGAAATAAGAACAAAGTAACAAACCCTGCTAAGACATGTAGAAATCCCTGTGATCCGGAAGGAAAAAACGCTTGAATGCCATGCACATACCTGTGAAACAATAATGACACGGATTACGAGGCAGGTGAGGTTTGGCGAGTTTTATTATTTAAGGAATCAATTAAAAATGACCAAAAAGGATAATATTGTGAAAAAGGTGAGATCTTTTGTTAAATGAGAGTACACATCTGTCAAGTTAGATTTAGAACGAGGGTAGTTACGTAATTTTGGTGTCTTGACCCTAAATGATCAAATAATTAGACGCATGTAAGTACCTTTTCCTTTGGTGAAATCATTTGTAGAGGAACCAGAAGAATGCGGTAAAGTTGCAATTCTTTCTGCAGCATTGAGATCCCATATTTCAACCTTTTATTTGATATTTAACGTAAAAATCATGTGGTAAAATGAGTATAAAACAAGAAAAGGTATTTAAGAATGAAATAATGAAATGGTGGTGAAGTGAATACCTCTGAACGCTCACCACCAGCCATGGCGACATATGGACGTCCTTCCACACAGTCATTGATATCAGAAAATTATATGAAAAGCTGATTAATAATAAACCTTAATATGCCATTAGCAAATGGTGCTTACAACTTATAAATGGTTTGATTTGGGTTGTGGTTTTTCTCGAATGGGACAAACCGAAAAAAATAGCTAAAAAGGGAACTAGTCGAACATTTGGATAATTATCATAATAATACTTGGAGTCAAATGCTATTATTCTCCCTGAGGTTTGACTACTTTTGCGACTTTCGTCCAAGGGTTTGTTTTTCCGGATCTAGATAATTTTTGCCATTTTCATCCGACTCGTTAACTCTATCCATTTTTTAACGTTAAGTCAGGGGTATTTTTGCCTTTTTAGACATTTTTTGTGATGATTAAAGGTTTGGGTGGAGAGAAAGTCAACAGTGGTGGATCTTTATTTCATATAGAGCTTTTTATTTTAATAAAATGTCTAAAAAGACGGAAATGCCCCCTCATTTGACGGAGATAAATGGATGGAGTTAACGAGTCGGTTGAAAATGGCAAGAGTTCAAACCTTTTGGATCCAGCAGATGCGGAAAAACAAATCTTTGGACAAAAGTTGCAAAAGTGGCCAGACCTAAGATGAAAATGGCATTTACTCTAATACTTATATATAATCATACATAACTAACGCAACATATATTTATTCTTATATAAAAATAATACATATTCCAGCCCAGCCCATTTCATCCCATACCAAGAATGTCCCATTTCAACCTGAACTCATTTTGGCCCATTACCCAACTTGCCAACCCGCCCATCTTGACACCTCTAGCAAACCATCTACAAATGGTCAAGAAAATAAAAACGTACGTCTAAATACGCCGGAATTTTCTGCCTCCTCTTGGTTGCCATGAGAAAGTTCTTGACTAGAAGCTTCTGTTACTTCCTCTACGTGATGAGATGTCGGTTTTTCAGCTTTTTTTTTGTGTCAGCAGAAGGCCTCTTCACTACCAGAAGTGGTAGAAATTTGCATCAGTTGAAGCTGAAGGTATTCTGTTCAGATAAAAAGAAATCATCTTCTACGTTAAGTATTTTGAGTTTACATAATTTAAGTGAGACAACTAATTCTTTGTGTGACTCAATTTTGTATCTTGACAACTGAATATCACGTGTTCATTGGCACACATTTGTAAGATTTACAAGGTTTATTTCAGAAAACTTCAAGACATTTTTTGTCAAATACGTGAGGAAAAAAACTGTGGGTTTGGGACAATATTATTATTCACGTCATTAGACAAGACTTATACAAAAAAAAAAAGCTTTTTGGACATTGAATCTTAAATGTGATTCTCATGATGTTGAATCTTGAACGTGTTGTTCTCATGATGACATGATGTTGAATCTTAAACTTGTAGGTATTAATCTTAAACGTTGGCTAATATCGCTCTCCCTCGCACACACATATAGCAGATTTACAGTTTTGCTTGTTCAAAT
The DNA here is from genome assembly GCA_947069175.1 of Scalesia atractyloides. NCBI lineage: Eukaryota > Viridiplantae > Streptophyta > Magnoliopsida > Asterales > Asteraceae > Scalesia > Scalesia atractyloides. The sequence goes on along the minus strand of CAMTDV010001634.1, from coordinate 55,065,824 downwards.
CTCAGATTGTTTACAATTTCAAATTATGTTTATGTTTTTTTTCCAGAAATTAAGGCTCATGGGCTTGTTAACAAGCTCACCAATGGCATCTAGATATCAGTTCGATATTTGGATTATGGTTAGACTGTCATTTATCAGATTACAAAACTGACCCACACATAAAGATTGCTAATTTATATGTGTAATTAGTGACATTCCACGCGCTTCGTGGCGGGGTTTTAGTCAGTACCAATTCGATTAGGTACAGTTTCAATACAATACCGACAATCGATATAGCAAATGAAAAGAGACAAAAACTAATAATGATCTATGTTGTTAATATACCGATATATCACCGATATATCGGTTATCGGTCCCCTGCCGAGATATCAGTGTAAAATATCAGTCAGAATATCGGTACCAATAATATTGGCAATATTGACCGATATATCACCGATTTTCCCGATATCAGTACCTTTCTTCGTACTTCTACCATTCGTCTTTCTTCTTATTGCTGCTATTAGTGTTTTAAGTCTTAATTGTTAGTTGTTACTATTAAATGTTAGTTTTTAAGTCTTAGTAAGTTCCTACTTGCTACAATTGTTAGTATTTTGCAAGTTGCAAAAGGTTAATTTGAATGGTAGGAGAGTATACTGAATTGTTAGTGTTAAATTGCTATATATATAAATTTAGCATGATATTAAAATTACTATATCCCACCAGTATCCCACCGTGATAACCGATATCTCAAATATCGTTCCTTGACCGATATCCGATATTTTACGGCATTAACTACTTAGATACTGATGCAAACACAACTCTGTCGGAACGTCGATAAAACCTAAATAACGCATACATATATTGATTTAGTTCAGATTTTCGGTTCGTTACAACAAATAACAAAAATTAGGTACATTGCATTTAAAAAAAATTAAAGTTAACGGCTAAATTTTAAATTCCAAATTTTAGTGGTTAAATTATGGAAAAGAGAATATACTATTAGTTTAAAAAGAAACTTTTGTGCTTATGTTAAAAAGAAGAAAAGTTATAAAAAAACCCGTAGAACAACTTAAAGTTTAAAAAAGAAAAACAATAAAATTTGAGCATTCACAATAAGGCATTTTTAGCCTTCATTTTTTCTCATTTTTCCACCTCCTACCTATTGTGGACTCCATTTTTTGGGTTCATTTTTAATATCCATATTTCCTCACAAACATGAAAAAATAAAGAAAAGGTGGGGTATGTGGCAGATGGTGGGGCCGAGAGGGGTTTTTTGATGTACCGGATGATGTTGATGTGGCATTTGGGTTTCCTTATTGGGTGTGTTTTTGATGTTTTTAAAGAATTGAATGTTTTTCTGATGTGGCAGCTGACTAGGCATGCTTTTAGGTGTTCTTGACATACCTTATTGTGGATGGTCTTAAAGATATCAATAAAGCTTAAAAAAGGAAAAACAATTACTATTTAGAGGAGTTGGTAATTGTATATATGTATATTGTATAATTTATAACTCTCAACAACCATGATCATAATTCATAGAGACGAGAACAAATACCTTGACAATTCCCCATGTTCAATATCCCAACACCTAACGGTTCCATCCTTGCCCTGGCTGCAACAAGTATTACCACCAACAAGGCTTAAACACATACACTTTTGAAATCTGAGAACATGAAATAGAATAAAAAGAACCTGATAACTTTGTGTTTCCAATCGACGGGCCGTTGAAACACTTATATTCCCATGTGCAGCACTATGTACCCTGCATTAAACATCCCTCCTACCATGTAAAAGTCATATAAAAACCAAACAAAATACAAAACAAAGCCAAGAATTCACAGTCACACCATGCCGATGAAATAGTTCGATGCTGCACACTGTCCCAAATTCTTAACTCACCATCTGAAGACCTGCAGAAAACCCCCTTATAAAATCATGTAACAGTTAGCCTGGTAACATACTATCTATGATGAAAATACTTACCCTGAGAATACCAAGTTCTGAGTAGGATGGAAACAAACATCCATAACCGAAGCACGGTGGCCTCTCAGTACAGCCACTGGATCAGGGGGTGGTCTCTTGCTCATTCTGGTCAAATTCTGTCATTCAGACATTTTATCAAACACCTTATGGGCACAATTTTGGTAATGCTTAATAACCCCAGAGATTATTGTATTAATGACTCTTTTTTTTCTTATGGAGTTTACAATTCATGTTAATGTGGACTCTAATTAAGCTGATGTTCAAATAAAAGGGTGTCAAATTCTGGAACTTGTGGAGATAGATTCTTACTGGCTTTTCTCTGTACTAGGAAGGTCGTCGGAAAAGATTAAGTGACTACCGGTGGTGTTTGTTGTCTTACTGATTAAACCAGTGGAAGGCAGAAGAAAACCCGTGGGAGGGCAGCGTAGAGTGAGAATAAGAATAAAAATGTTCAACTGCTTGAAATGTTTTAGACCCAAGTCAGTAACCTAACCTTTATAAGGCCCAAATCGAAACAAAATTTTGAGTCAAGGTGTGTGTGTAAATCATACTTTATCCGGGTTTAAGATGATCAACAAAAACTAACTAGCTGTTCAAGAAGCTCGCGATTCATTCAAAAAAACCTCGGTTATAAACGAACTGGCTCGGCTCGGCGTGATTTCTAAATGAGCCGAGCTCGAGCTAGGCATGGAGCTCGCAAACCTTTTGGTAAGGAGAGAACAAGGTGTTATTTAATTGTGGGTTGTGTAATTCTTTTCATTTACTCTTTTATTGGCGTGATGCATCAAAACGCAAAAAAATCGTGTGTGCGAAGCATCACAGTATACTAGAAAGTATCATACCCTACGCAAACTAATCTTGTGTGCGAAGCATCACAGTATACTAGAAAGTATCCTACCCTTTTGGATAAGGAGATAACAAGAGTGTTGTTTAATTTCTGTTTTAGAATCTTGAAGGATTCTTTTTTGCTTAGGCCCCTATTTAAATTTCGTATTCTTGTGGGTTAAGGCAATCAAAGAAGTGACTAACCTAGAAAGTAATATCATGCCAGTCTTAGGAAACTGCATATCTCTGTAGATGATTTGGGTGTTTTTCAATTGGTATTAGTTTCAATCTTTAGCAGGATCAACTTGAATATCACGCTTACTTATCATATGTCCTAAATTGCACTTCTCTACGCCAGAATTCATACTTAAAATTTTTTGCATATAGCTTCTCTTCTTTAGCAACTCAAGAATACATCTTAGGTGTTTCTCGTGATGATCTTTATTGTGTGAGTAGATAACTATGTCGTTTATGAAGATAATGGCAAACTTATCTAGATACGGTTTGCAGACCCTGTTCATGAGATCCATGAAAGCTGCTGGAGCATTAGTGAGTCCAAATGGCATAACTAAGAACTCATAATGTTCGTAGCTCGTCTTAAGACAGTTTTTGGAACATCTTCACTCCTAACCTTCAGTTGATGATAACCGATCGAAGATTGATTTTAGAAAAGAAACTTGTTCCTTGCAATTGATCAAATAGATCATCAATTCTTGGCAAGAGATAACGATTCTTTATCCTTATCTTGTATAACTTATGATAATCAATGTACATTCGCATTGAACCGTGTTTCTTCTTGACAAATAAGATAGGAGCTCCCCAAGTAGATGAACTTGGTTGTATAAAACCCTTTTCTAATAGTTATTCCAGCTGCACCTTCAATTCTATCATCTTGGTTTGTGTCACACCCCAACCGATGGCGGAAATATCGGAGTGAGATGAAATTAAGATTGCTCGAGACTTCATAACCACTAACTTGTGACAATAATTTAAATAACGATTTTCATTTCATTTCAAAAGATTCGAATACATTGTTTGGAAGCAAATAACAACAACATAACAACTAAAACAAAATTTAAAATAAGGCGTGTTTCTAGTCCATTCTACTAGATTTCTTTTCAACGCATCATCATCATATTTCTGCAATATATATTAAAGTAACAGTCAACACATAAAGCATTCGTCAGCATACAAGTTTGGTTTACTAGCATACGTATAAAAGTTTAACAAAATCCACATGGCAAAATCTTATACTAAGGCATAACTTAACATGAACTAGCATGCATCACATACGTGTCAACCCAAAGATTCCACTAGCGTAATCTCGTCTCCATAGCGACGAGAACGTTTACGATGGAATACTTAACAATGACCCACTGTGCTACTCCTATAACACTATACATGTTAAGGTTGGCTCATGAAGTTAATGACAATATATTCGTGCAAGAATGGCTTTTAGCATGCAAGTATCCTAGTATATAATGTATTAAGCATGTATGTGCGGATTTGTTTGATCAAATCATGTGAATATTTTGTGTATGTGTAAGTTTGATATGCAATATATATATATATATATATATATATATATTGCACCCCAAAAGTGTACTTAAACTAAAAAAGGAGTCACGTATACTCACGGTTTGCAAAAGCATCCAAAAACGTGAGCAAAGAGTCTTGAGAGTTTACGAACGCCGAGGTTATCCTACAAGGATTAACGAGGCGTATGAGTTATGGAGTTCGGTATGGAGTTAGATTAGGGTTTCAAGATAGTATGAAAGTATGTATATTGCAAGAAAATACACCTTGTCTAAAAGCACTCATTATGGACACTGTTTTGGTCGTGATTTCATGGGTACCGATTAACCCATTAGAATCCATAGTTTGAGGAACTTTAGTTAAAGATGAAAATGACCATAATACATAACATTCAACCATGAGTTTGGTTGGTGTTATGATTCGGGTCTAAGGTATATGTACACACACACACATACATATATATATATATATATATATATAGTATCTGGTCTAAGTCATATATGTAATGCCCAAAAAATCTAGTATTTAATAAATATGTCATTTACTAGATTCTGTGTGAAGTAACTTAACTAGGTTTGACTAACTAATATTAGTTAACCTAGTTTGTTTATCTATCAGTCACAAGAAGGAAATAAATAAATTATCAAAACTACAAGGGTTGATCTTGCACATTTTAAAAGGAAGTTTGGTTAAGTAGTTGAAGACCACAAACTGTGACAACCGGTAATTTTTGAGTTTTTAATTACGCAAATAACAAACATTAAGACAATAATATGTAGCGTAATTAGACGTAAATTAACTTAATTAGGCTCTTGGAAAGCCTGAGAACGTCTATCTTGCTTTAAAGTACACATATGTTAATTTGCGGGAAGACTACTAAACGATAAGCGGTAATGAACTGACACCGAACGAAATACTGACAACGAATAAAAATACAAATTTTGTGCTTATATTTATCATATATTTATAATTATTTGAACTATTCGAATTGCTAAATATCACACAGCGCAAACGCGGAAGTTACGCGGAAATAACAACTGACAATCAACAACGAAACGAAAGATCTGGATTACGTCTAGATATTGATATCTTTAGCATCGTTTTCAAATTTTAATAATAGCGGTTGAAACCGGATCGAAAAACGACAAAAGAAGCATTTACGGGATTTTAACGCAACCGATGAACGAACGCGTCAAACGTCGACTACTGACACTGTCTTACATATTTTTATCCTAAAATAACATTTCGACATTACATGATGTTCGCGTGCGAAGGGGCTTCGAAAATGCAACTGGGCCCTCTCAAAAACACTAAAACCGGGTTAATTGGCCTTGGCCTTGGCCTAACACACTTAAAATCCTATGTATTTAAACTAACCAAACCCTCATTCCCTCATTTCTCTTCTCCCAACTCAGCCGCACCCCTCAGTCTCTCTCTCTAGAACATCAGCTGGCGACTGCCGGCGAGTTTCTGACCACCGGCGAAGCTCCGGCATATCACGACAGGCCGACCACCGTGGGCGGTGGTCCGGAGAGAGTTCCGGCGGCAGCGCCGCCGCTCACGACGGTGGCGGCGGTGGATTTTCGTGGTGGTTCAGTGGTCGACCCCCCTAAAACAAACCTCCTGAACGCGAATCCGACGTTGCTTTTCCAAATAGAGCGATGGCGGCAGTGCTTCAAACTCCGGCAGTTTTGGTTCGAGGTTTCTCTCCGGTAAGTGCCTCTAACTCTTCCTCATCTCTTCATCTCCCAGATCTGTTAGATCCACCCTTCTCCGACTCATGCATGATGTTACAGGTGGTGGTTTCTGCCAAGGTAGTGCCGGCATAGGCGGTAAAGCCTATTATTCCAGCGGCCGGAGAGTGGTGGTACGAGGGTTTTCATTGGGTTTTGCTAGGGGTGTTTGACGACAGGGTTACGACCGACAAACTGAGCCACCGCGGCGGTAGCGAGTGGCGGTGGCACCTGCAACAGCATAACGGCAGTGATAGTTTGGCTCAACATTGTTCAGCTCAAGTTTGGGTTTGTTTCGGGTTCATCTCGGTTAAGTTCATTTTCGGCTCAGTTTTGGGTTCGGTTCAAGGTTCGGGCCCCGGTCAACATTCGTCAATCAGATTTGATGTTCGGTTCGGGTCAACAAGTAACGGTTCAGTTTGGAAGTTTCGGTTCGAGTTCCGGTCAACTCAGTCAATATGGGTCAAACCGAGTCAACTGTCAGGTCAACAGTTAATCCAAGACTCGGTAAACTGTTACGACGCGAAAATATATATTACATTAGTTATAATATCGTATGATCGCGGAACCGAGCTCGACCCGACCCGCTAACAAATATATATCGTCAAACTCTAATAATTACACCGATGATGTTATATCTCGACCCATTATATGAAGCTTGTCCGTATATAAAAATAATAATAACATACCTATATAAAACTCGAAACTTTGGTGTTATTGTCTAAAAACCGGATATAGAGTAATATTTGGTTGTATAGTGTTTGTATTGAATAATTGACCTTTAAAAATGTTGAGCTTTGACAAAATAACGACAACTTGAGCTGTCGGGTTATCTTAAAAATAGAGGAAACTCCGCCCGATTTTTGCGAAAATTTATAAATATGCAATGTGTTTTTCGTTAACAAACAAGTTTATAACCCCTCAAACGAACGGGGTTACTAAGTGGAGGAATTCGAAAATTAGATTTAAAACCTCAATAAATCGAACAACTCAGATACTTGTATAAACTAAATATAGTGTTTATATTCATTTTGAATGTCGAGATTTCCGAACGCATTTGTAAAATAAATATAATGTTTATATTTATACCGAACGCTGGGATTTCCGAGTACTTTTATAAGATAAATGTAATGTGTATATTTATTTTAAACGCTGGAAATTCGGACTTTATATTTCAAACGTTTCGGGAATTCAAAAAACATATAAAATAAATAGATTTACTTATATTTATTTCAAACGTCTACACCAAGTATTTTTATAAAATAAATATGTATGTATATTTATTTTGACAACGTTTTAAAACTTATAAAACGGGATTATTGCACTCCGACAAACACGAGTTACTAGTTAACAAAACTCGAAAACTTGTATCAATAAATATAATTATTTATATTTATTTCAAAACACCGAAAATTCGAATAACTTCAAATACCTTTATAAAATGAATATAATGTTTATCTTTTTATCTCGAACGTCTAATCGAACGCGACACGTACTTCACGATCATAACACTGTACTAACCGAGTTAGTTTGATGACAAGTATATATATACTATCATCTCACGAAAGCAGTGACGAGAGGTACATTTATCCATTTACGTATTTCTATTCGCGACAACAAACATGACTATGTAAGTATATTTATATTTAAATATATAAATATATATAACCTAAACCATTCGGAAGCTAAGTCGTTTCTGAGACTTAGTGTTTATCCCGATTATAAATGGGATCAAATAACCATAGATTGGTTATTTCAAATCAAGACGATGACACTTTCATAGAATCGCACGGTTAACAATTTGGTAGAGCTCGGACGCGTAGTTTAGCTACATTTAATTTGAAGCTTATAAATTATTCCTTGATTAAGAATGCTATAGTTGCACGCTAGCGAGTTCACGTTTTTGGAATGACATTACGTAATCACATTAAGCTAGCTTTGCACAAGGATATCAAGGTGGTTCATAACCCCCACTTTTTACCGTTTTACATTTTTATAAATGTTTTCGGGGGTGGAAAGACATGCAAGTTTTGCGAAAGCATACAATGTTTCGATAAACGAAAATCATATATTTCTAAACCATATTTAACACGTATTCCAGATAACATAAATGATTTATGAAAATTTTATGCCAAATATGTCGGTTTATACAAAAACATTCGCATTTTCGAAATATGCATGAGTTTTATGACTAGGGGCTAGGCCCCAATTTTATTAATGACATGGGCTAGGCCCAATAACACGGATGACAAGATAACATGGGCTAGGCCCAATAACACGAATGACAAGATAACATGGGTTAGGCTCAATGACACGCATGCAAGGTACGGGGACATATGAAGGGTGAGACCCGTTCAGACACATCGAAAAACAATTTATAACAATTGGTATGTAGCTATGGGATTAGACGATAACAGATCACTGTGCGTAAGTAGGATGATGACAAGAGTAACCATTAATCACTTGGTGACCAAGGTGCAAAGGGTATAGATCTATCAAGTTTGAGGCGCGCTCCACTCCGGGTTTGTTAACCCTTTATGAGTGCTTTTGTGTTCCCTATGATGTCAAAGTTGTCTCGGTTTGGTTATTTACTTATAGCACATAGGTCAGTGTGTTAGCTACACACTGATTGATCTTTAGGTCCCATAGGTATCCTACATACTATGATTTCAATACCGGGTTACAAGCACAACAAAAAACATGTCAATTCCGGTTTACAGATACGACAGAAAACATTTTATTACCGGTTTACAAACACAACAGTTACATGCATCGGTTTATAAACATAACAGAAAACATTTAATACCGATATACAGATATGATATTTCAAACGCTTTGGGATACTATGATCCCACAAACCGGTTTTCAAATGCAAAATTTTCAAATGTTTTAAGATTCATTTGATACAAAACAAACAAACTATGAACTCGCCAACTTTTTGTTGATCTTTCACATGTTTCTTAGGTTTCAAAAATCAAACTAAGGCACAGTTGGAATAGGAGAACCCTTTGAGACTCGAGTACTTAGCAGGCGTTCAACTTTCTATAAGTCTTAGCAAAAATTTACTTCCGCTGTGCAATGAAGATACAAGTCGATCACGCCGACTCTGATGTAATCGGTTTATCGGGGTGTGACACAAACATCAGACATAAGTCTGATGTTGTAACAACTCGTAAATTCGTTGTTATCCTTTTCTTTTATTTCCGTTGTACCTCATTGTAATTCCGAGATTTGATTATGAGAAAGTTATGTTAATGGAATTATATTTTATTACATCTATATCGCATTTAATCGCTTATTAATCGCTAATTCAACGCAATCACAAGTAACTATGTTACTTTAATAGCAGAGTGTGTTGTTGTACAATAACCACTTGTGCCATCGCATCGCTTATCTCACCGCATCGCAAAACGCAGTTATTTATGTGAAATTATGCTTTATGTGTATTATATTTAATTACGTTATGGTTTATTATCTCTAAAACGCTCGCACGATCACGTAACTCGCCCTCTCTCAAGCCAATGGTAATATAACGCTTAACGCTTCGCTAAAACGCTTAACATATCCATCTAATACCGAATCGCCAAACGAACTCCTAACGCGAGACAAACAAACAAAACTTCGCCAATAGGCCAAGTTCGGCCGAACTTGTGCATCACAAGTTCGCCCGAACTTGTCCAGGCCACCAGAACCCTTCAAAACACATCAAGTCCGCCCGGACTTACCTTAAAGCGCAGGAAACTAGCAAGTTCGCTCGAACCTGTAACAAGTTCGCCCGAACTTGATACAAGTTCGCCCGAACTTGATGTATCCAGCCTACTTTCCCACTTCACCTATAAATACTCAGCTCCTCTTCTCATTTGAACTTGCTGCAAGTTCGCCCGGAGCTCCCTAAAACCGAAACCTTTGTTTTCTAAGTAAGAATCAACCCGTTTTCAGGCTACAACAACGTTTTACAACGATTTGCACAAGGTTTTACCTTCGATTTCATCAAAACTCCTCTGTTTACGAAAATCTTCATCTTTTTATGCAAAACTTCTATTTTTCACTTAGATCTATGCTTAGATCTAAGTAAAACCTTTTAAACATCGATTTTTACACAAGATTCAGACTAAATGACGAATGTTTCGTTCACTTTGAAGTGGAACGAGGCGTTGTTAAGCAAGATCTCAGATCCGGAAGCACAAGGAAGAAATCGTCACTTTGCACAAACTGGACTAAACGTACGAACCTTCAAGTTCGCCCGGATTAGTTCGAGTTTCTGTAAAATGGCTAAAAGTGGCTCCAAAAGGCCTCTTCAGCATAGGTTTTGCTTAGTAGCCCAAAGTTGAAAGGATGGACACTCGATTTCCTCACAAACGACACGAAAACGCACGAATTTGATGCCAAAACAGTTACGTTCGCTCAGAAAATATCAAGTTCGCCCGAACTTGGTGACCAAGTTTGCCCGAACTTGTCACCAGATTGGTGACCAAGTTCGCCTGAACTTGATCAAATTTGACAAAAAATACACAAGTTCGCCCAAACTTGTACTGATTCAAAGGAATCAGGACAAGTTCGCCCGAACTTGTATCACTCTTCATCAAACAGGGCAAGTTCGCCCGAACTTATCTCGTTTCTCAGGAAACCAGACAAGTTCACCCGAACTTATACCTCCAGTAAGTTTAGACAGTCAAGTTCGCTCGAACTTGTACCCCAAGGTACAAGTTCGCCCGAACTTGTCTACTGCTCCTTCAACCTTTAACCGTTTCAGCAATTCGGAAGACTGATGCACTTCTGTTCGCTTACAGGTTGATCCGACGCTCTCCCCAACTCATCTCAGATCCCATCACTCTCTCAAATCGCACCGACAGTGAGTATACTTGAACCCCTTTACGCTTAAACGCACTTTTGGGTGTCACATATGTTCGTATATCAAAAAACCTCACACAACTCAAACGCTTATTCGCAAATCCCGCTATTACATGACTATACGTGAAATCTACTGAATTGTATGTATTACTTGATTGCTTGTTCGCCACCCGTAACATGATAGTATACTAGAGGTTGACTAGCCACCCGGAGGCCCGGGGTTGTTAAGGCTCGCATTTTCATTTCTCATTTATTTTCTCTTTAGGATGTGGACACTTGTTTGCATGCCTCGATCAATCACGGTTTGTTGGTTTACTTGAATCTAAGTAGTTACATAGTTCACAACTCTTACGTATGTCATGCGGTGTATATTTAAACGCTTTTATATCTATTATGTACGCAAACCTGTATGCTCACCTTTACTTAATTGCATTGACGTTTTATTTTAACATATGTGGCAGGTTGAGGATATTTGCTACGGATGCTTAGTTTTAGGTTTTGCCTTTAGAAAATCATGTAATAAATCTAGGGAAACTTGATTTGTATTAAGAGATATTATGTTTTATAATGATTAAACGTGAAATATTGGTTGATTGCATGGGAAGTTAACTGTTTAAGATATTTTCATGTAAATTGTTATGGAATTTTCTCTTGAGACAATCTGGTTCGCCTAGTGTCGCGCCCCGATGTTTCCGCCATCGGTTGGGGTGTTACAGATTGGTATCAGAGCCATAACTATAGGGAAAATTTGGTAGAACTGCCATGTTTGACCTAGTCTATAGTTAGGACACCAAATCAGACCGTTCGCATCGAATAAACGCCGAAACTGATAGAACAGACAAGTTCGCCCGAACTTGGGGCAAGTTCGCTCGAACTTGTTCAAGTTCGCCCGAAGACCCATTGGTGTCAGTCCCCTCAAAACATCTAAGCTAAGTTCGCTCGAAGATCATGTTCGCCCAGGGTAGACAACTTTGCCCGAACTTGATCACCTACGTTCTAACCGGACTTTTAAACTGCGTATGTTTTTCCTAAAGCTACCACAACACATGTGAAGAACGCTCGTATCACACAAAACGAGTGATCAAGTCGAGATTAGGTGTGAAAACCAAGAACTCTCGATGAGATCATTCACTCCGCGCATTCTTTCGCACGAGATATCTTCATTGAGTTAGGAGTGATATCCAAACCTCGACGAAAATCTCCATTTCTATCTAGTGGAACTCCCGATTTGATCGATGAGCATAACCACAACTAGGGATGAAGTTGTTAAGTTAGGGGTGAAACCCGCACCTTAATAACTAGTTCCACTCCTCGATTTTTTTTTCAATCTCACCAAAGTCTCAATTATTTCGATGACTCGGAACACGACGTAACTGGAAGGATAAATGCCGTTAACCGTTTTACGGCGAGAGCATTTGTCTATTAGGCCAAATAGTGTGTCCGAACTCAGAGAATTTTCGAATCACTTTGGGTACCCAAGACGCTCCCAATTGATTTAAGCATGCAATCGTCGATTTTACGCATCATTGAGTTTTTTTTTTATTATTTATGTGTTTAAGTTTATGGATTTTACGCTTTTTCGATTTCTCGCTCTATCGATTTCTTGATTTATCGCTTTTACGCTCTATCGATATATGCACAACTCGCACAGCTCTCGCAATCTAAAACACTAATTAATTCACCAACAAAACTAATCGCTCAACTCGCTTATGCTCATGAGGGCATACGTGCCTCATACGCAGCTTACTCACTATTTACGCTATTATGTCGCATCTCGTACGCGCTACGCATGATTTAGTATTGAAGATGAATACGTGCAAAATATGTGCTTATGTGGTTATGTGCCTACGTGATTATGCGCTTACGTGCTTATGTGTTTACATGTATACGTGCTTATGTGTTTCGTGCCTTAATTGAATAATAATAATAAGTAAACTTTTGAACAAAAACCTATTATAATCAAATCTCATCCAATAAAATCCTTCATGTAGATGTCTTCCATGGGATCTCACACAAGGAGGAACATCCAGCGTAACAACGCCGACAAGCGAATCGACTCACTCGTGGCCAAGCAGATGGCCTAGGTGATTCCTCAAATTGTCAGCGAGATCCATGCTGTCAGCAGCAACTCATCGGTGGATTCCAAGGCCGACACGCCCAAGACTTCGTTCAGCTTAAAGCAATTTAAAGCATGTGGACCTCATACTTTCTCTGGCACTGATGGACCAAGTGCTATGTTCCACTGGTTCGATTCCATCGAGGTTACCTTCCGCCAAAGTGGATGCCCTGAAGCCCTGCGCACTATCAACCCCACCGACATGTTCCAATCGAGGGCTCTCGATTGGTGGACAGCGGAGCGCAACAAGCGCGGGAACGACGAAGCTTACGGGTTCACTTGGGAGGAACTCAAGGAAATCATGGTTAAAGAGTTCTGTCCTCCACATGAAATTCAAAAACTGGAGAACGAATTTTTGGATATCAAACAAGACGATCCAGGAAACCTTGGCCTCACAACCCGATTCAAGCAGTTGAGTATTATCTGTCCCGGTCAGGTGGACACTACCGAGAAAGCAATCAATAAATACCTCCGTGCTCTACCAGATTGCGTCGCTGATTTTATTCAAGCAGCACGCCCCACTACCATTGAGGAAACTTATCAGCTCGCCGCAGAAATCAACGACAAAAGGTTCAGGCTGGGTACTTCAAGAACCACAGCAAAGTCACGAACCAAGCTATCACTAAGCCATGTGCTCCTACCGATCAGTCTCGAGAGTCAAATTCTAGTCGCCGAGGTCGCAAAAGGGAAAACCCGAGCAAGAACTGAGCAGCTATTGCACCACCGAACCCTCAGCCGCTTCAGTCAGCCGCACCAAACGCACCCCCAGCAAAGCGTACGTATACTTGTCCTCATCCACTGTGCTCGAAATGCACTTATCACCATGCGGTTGGAGGCAATTGCCACATATGCACCAACTGCAACATTTATGGCCACTTTACTGTCACCTGTCGTTCAGGTCCCCGTCAGCCAGCTCCTCAAGCACCCGCAGCACCAGCTCTACCAGCTCCACCTCGTACTCCTCAGGCCAACCAACAGCAGTTTCAGCAGCAAGCACCTATCCCGAAAGCCCGAGCTTGCTACACTTGTAGTGATCCAACCACTTCAGTAATGTCTGCCCAAACAGGGCCGTGAAACAAGCCTCAGCAGCAGCCCATACAGCAGCAGCCACCAAAGTCTCACCAGCAACAACCACAGGCTACGCATGGAAGAGCCTTTAATCTCAATCATCGCCAGGCTCAGAACGACAACAATGTTGTCAATTGTACGTTCCTTGTTAACGGTATTTATGCTTCATGTTTATTTGATACTGGTGCCGATAAGTGTTTTAATTCGAAAAGGTTTTAAAATGTAAACGCGCTAAACTCCAAAAGACTTTCGATGTGGAAGTCGCCACCGGAAGAACCGTTACCCTTAGCCCCGTCCTACGTGGTTGTACTCTCGATCTTAACAACCACATCTTCTCGATCAATCTCATACCTATGCAATTAGGTAGCTTCGATATCATAGTAGGCATGGATTTTCTTCGTGAAAACCATGCTGAAGTTGTTTGCTTCGATAAAATGATTCGCTTTCCTCTCCCTAACGGTAATCAGCTACATGTCTATGGCGAGACTCCCTCAAAGAAGTTGATGCTTATGTCATGTATCCAAGCGAGCAAGCATTTGCGCAAGCAATGCGTTGCATTCCTATCCCACATCGTGAACCGGAGAAGGAAAAGAAAACCTAGAAAGACGTACCCGTTGTTTGTGAATTTCCTAAAGTTTTTCCCGACGATTTACCCGGTTTACCCCCTACTCGTGATGTTGAATTCCGTATCGATTTAATTCCCGGTGCTACTCCCGTCGCTAAAGCTCCATATCGTCTCGCACCATCCGAAATGCGCGAGCTATCTAGCTAACTTCAAGAGCATCTTGATAAAGGCTTCATACGCCCGAGCACTTTGCCATGGGGCGCACCCGTTCTTTTTGTGAAAAAGAAAGATGGGACGTTCCGAATGTGCATCGATTATCGTGAACTTAACAAACTCACGATAAAGAACCGCAACCCTCTTCCTCGAATCGACAATTTATTTGATCAACTTCAAGGTGCTACTTTTTTTCTAAGATCGATTTACGTTCCGGTTATCACCAGTTACGCGTATTGGAAGAAGATATTCAGAAAACAGCCTTTCCTACCCGTTATGGCCATTTTAAATTCGTGGTCATGCTTTTGGTCTTACCAATGCACCCGCGGTCTTTATGGATTTAATGAACCGTGTGTGTAAAGCTTTCCTAGATCGTTTCGTCATTGTGTTTATCGATGACATCCTTATCTACTCGAAGTCGAGAGACGAACACGCGCGCCGTCTCTGTTTAGTCCTCGAACTTCTCCAAGGTAATCGTCTTTATGCTAAGTTCTCAAAATGTGAATTCTGGCTCGAAGAAGTCCAATTTCTCGGCCACATCGTTAATAGTCAAGGAATTCACGTTGACCCTGCAAAGATTGAAGCTGCTACAGTTGGATTACGCCAAAGAATGCCTCTGAAATCCGTTCCTTTCTTGGATTGGCGAGTTACTACCATCGATTCATTGCCGACTTTTCGAAAATCGCCGTTCCACTTACCGCTTTAACTCATAAGAACAAACCTTTCGTTTGGGATTCCAAACAAGAGGAAGCCTTGCCCTCAAGCGTATGCTATGCAACGCTCCCGTACTCGCTCTTCCCGACGGAAATGACGATTTCGTAGTTTATTGCGATGCCTCTAATGTTGGTCTTGGTTGTGTTCTTAAGCAACGAGACAAGGTTATCGAGTATGCATCTCGACAACTCAAGATCCACGAGAAGAACTACACAACCCATGATCTCGAACTCGGTGCAGTTGTTTTTGCATTGAAGATATGACAACACTACCTTTACGGTACTAAGTGTACGGTCTTCACCGACCATAAGAGCTTACAACATATCTTTAATCAAAAGGAACTGAACATGCGCCAATGCAGATGGGTTGAACTTCTCAACGACTACAATTGTGAGATACGCTTCCATCCTAGCAAAGCAAACGTCATAGCCGACGCTCTCAGTCGACGAAGCTATGTGTATAGTGTTCGTGACTCTCAAGCTTTGAATGATCTCGAAATCATGATTCGCTCCGCCCAATTTGCTTGTTTTAACGAGAATACCCTGCAAGAAGAAATGAATTGTAGTGCCGAAACTCAGCCCGTAGTCAAACCCAATGGCATTTATTACTATCTCGATCGTATTTGGATTTCTACCCTGATAATCTTCGTGAATTGCTAATGACCGAAGCTCATAAATCTCGATACTCCATTCATCCCGGAGCCGACAAAATGTACCAGGACCTTCGTCCTAAGTATTGGTGGCCGGGCATGAAAAAGGATATCGCTGTATATCGCCGCATCAAAGGCCCTCTGGTTTGAACAACCCGAAAATCCCGATGTGGAAGTGAGAGAGCATAGCCATGGAATTCGTTACGAAACTCCCTCGCACCTCCTCTGGTCACGATAGCATTTGGGTTATCGTTGATCGTCTTACTAAATCAGCTCACTTTATTGCCAGAAGACTTTAAGGTAGAACGCGGTGCCGAGTTCACTTGGGAATTGGAAAGTGACATGAAGGCTAAATATCCACATCTCTTTGTTACGGCCACTACTTAAATTTCGGGACAAAATTTCCTAAAGTAGGGGAGACTGTAACAACTCGTAAATTCGTTGTTATCTTTTTCTTTTTATTTCCGTTGTACCTCTCATTGTAATTCCGAGATTTGATTATGAGAAAGTTATGTTAATGGAATATTTTATTACATCTATATCGCATTTAATCGCTTATTAATCGCTACGCAATCACAAATAACTATGTTACTTTAATACCCGAGTGTGTTGTTGTACAATAACCACTTGGGTCATCGCATCGCTTATCTCACCGCATCGCAAACGCAGTTATTTATGTGAAATTATGCTTTATGTGTGTTATATTAAATTAAGTTATGGTTTATTATCTCTAAAACGCTCGCACGCTCACGTAACTCGTCCTCTCTCAATTCAATGGTAATATAACGCTTAACGCTTCGCTAAAACGCTTAACATATCCATCTAATACGAACCGAATCGCCAAACGAACTCCTAACGCGAGACAAACAAACAAAACTTAGCCAATAGGACAAGTTCGCCCGAACTTGATGTATCCAGCCTACTTTCCCACCTCACCTATAAATACTCAGCTCCTCTTCTCATTTGAACTTGCTGCAAGTTCGCCCAGAGCTCCCCAAAACCGAAACCCTTTGTTTTCTAAGTAAGAATCAACCCGTTTTCAGGCTACAACAATGTTTTACAACGATTTTGCACAAGGTTTTACCTTCAATTTCATCAAACTCCTCTGTTTATGAAAATCTTCATCTTTTTATGCAAAACTTCTGTTTTTCACTTAGATCTAAGTAAAACCTTTTAAACATCGATTTTTACACAAGATTCGGACTAAATGACGTATGTTTGGTTCACTTTGAAGTGGAACGAGGCGTTGTCAAGCATGATCTCAGATCCGGAACCACAAGGACGAAATCGTCACTTTGCACAAGCTGGACTAAACCGTACGAACCTTCAAGTTCGCCCGGATTAGTCCGAGTTTCTGTAAAATGGCTAAAACTCGCTCCAAAAGACCTCTCCAGCCTAGGTTTTGCTCAGTAGGCTAAGGTTGGAGGGATGAACACTCGATTTCCTCAGCAAACGACGCCAAAACGCATGAATTGGATGCCAAAACAGTCAAGTTCACTCGAACTTGTCACCAGATTGGTGACCAATTCGCCCGAACTTGATCAAATTTGACAAAAAATACACAAGTTCGCCCGAACTTGTATCACTCTTCATCAAACAGGGCAAGTTCGCCCGAACTTGTCTCGTTTCTCAGGAAACCAGACAAGTTCCCCGAACTTGTACCTCTAGTAAGTTTAGATAGTCAAGTTCGCTCGAACTTGTACCCCAAGGTACATGTTCGCCCGAACTTGTCTGTGCTCCTTCAACCGTTAACCGTTTCAGCAATTCGGAAGACTGATGCACTTCTGTTCGCTTACAGGCTGATCCCGCGCTCTTCCCAACTCATCTCAGATCCCGTCACTCTCACAAATCGCACCGACAATGAGTATACTTGAACCCCTTTATGCTTAAACGCACTTTTGGGTGTCACATATGTTCGTATATCAAAACACCTCACACAACTCAAACGCTTATTCACAAATCCCGCTATTGAAATCTGCTGAATTGTATGTATTACTTGATTGCTTGTACGCCACCCTTAACATGATAGTATACTAGAGGTTGACCCGCCACCCGGAGGCCCGGGGTTGATAAGGCTCGCATTTTCATTTATCATTTATTTCTCTTTAGGATGTGGACACTTGTTTGCATGCCTCGATCAATCGCGGTTTGTTGGTTTACTTGAATCTAAGTAGTTACATAGTTCACAACTCTTACGTATGTCATGCGGTGTATGCTAAACGCTTTTATATATATTATGTACGCAAACCTGTATGCTTACCTTTACTAAATTGTATTGACGTTTTATTTTAACATATGTGGCAGGTTGAGGATATTTGTTACCGATGCTTAGTTTTAGGTTTTGCCTTTAGAAAATCATGTAATAAATCTAGGGAAGATCAAACTTGATTTGTATTAAGAGATATTATGTTTTTAATGATTAAACGTGAAATATTGGTTGATTGTATGGGAAGTTAGTTGTTTAAGATATTGTCATGTAAATTGTTATGGAATTTCTCTTGAGACAATCTGGTTCGCCTAGTGCCGCACCCTGATGTTTCCGCCATCGGTTGGGGTGTGAAAGATGTTGGTGTCGATACAAGCCTAGGAGCCAAGGAGGGTTCCTCATGGTGTGAAATGTTGAAGAATTGAATTAAAATCCGGCCTTAACTCTCTTGGATATGTAGAGATTCTGCATCAATAAGCTATATGAATCATGAGGTATGTTGTAGAAATCTTACTAGAGATGATTAATAGAAAAATATGATTGGTAGAAATTTTGTGTACACCATAGTAATCAACGATGGATATATGTAGAAATCACGTTGTAGTCACTGATCTATCATCTATGTATATGAAATTCATGTAATTTGGTGAATTAGGTGAAAACCTTCATGTATATGAGGTGGGTTTGAAACATGGGTGGGAGGTCATGGCCTTTGAAGGTTTAAGTTATAGTATTAGCTAAATTAACTTTAAATTTTTCTATGCTTATGTAATGAAGGAAGGGAACTTGCTTATGGAAGAAACATGGTGATGGATGTCATGAACTAGGATAGGTAGGCATAAACTAATTGTACATTGTGCCTTAGATGTAGTATGCACGCCAAATGTTTGATAAAATGTCTAAATGAAGATAATGAGTAGTATTGTATGCAAACAATTGATAATTATGGATGGAATGTTAAAGTTAGCATTAATATGGTGATTTTAACATCTAAGTAGGAGTTTATGCAAGAATTAGTTATACATTGGTCTAGGTGTGTGTATGCACACTAAGTGTTTGATGAAATGCCTAGTATAGGTTAGTATGTGAACTTGTATATTAACAATAGATGAACATGTGTAGAATGTAACAATTACATGATTGATGGTAACTAAACATGAGGGTTGTTTTTTAAGGGTGTGTTTGGGATTGCTTTTTCAACCTAATTTTTTGATTATTGTGTTTTGAAATCGTAAAAAATCTATTTTGAGTGTTTGGTAAAAAAATTAATAAAAACTGATTTTTTTACATTTTGTAGAGATCAAAACGTGATAATCCAAAAGTAGGTAACCCCTTACTGCAGGAAAACGAGATTCCACAAAAACTGGTTTCTTACGTTTTGTAGAGATCAAAGCTTATTTATTTTTTAAAATATATATATTTGCCAAACACTCAAATAGTTGATTATCTGGTTATTGTGATATCAAACAACATAATCAAATCCAAACTCTATCTTTCTGCAGCATGTTTTGTTACAGCTAATTATCTGATTCTGATTATTCAAAACCTATAATCTATTTTCAAAACTCAACCCCAAACACCCTCTAAATGGAACACATGTGGGATTTTTGGTTGGTTACATGATTTGCCCAAGATTATGCATTAGGAGCTTGTACCTTGTGCTTGAATGGTGTAATGCTCACCATGTGTTTGATTGATTGTTAGTTAGGATCAAGAAGTGAATGTGTACTATGTCTATAGCATATGGACTTACTAGCAACGAATGTTGTTATGATTATGTTAAATTGACGAACTTTGTATGTGGTTGTCAAATGAGAATTATGAAAGCATTAGCATGTATAAAAATTGATTATTTGTATATTGTATATGTGACTAAGTGATCATGTAGTTATAGGGGTCATACAACATGAGTATGAAATGCATATGATGTTATTACTACGGTCTGCCATATCATTATGAGTGTGTGTTCACAAGTTGAAAGTATGAAAGTAGGACAATTAACTTTCATAAAGTCAACAATGCATGAGAAGCATGGTTAGGATTTCAGGCACAATTAAGAGTAGAGAAGTCATATGTTATGCACTAGATGATTTATTAGATGTTTATGATGATAACTGAATTGCGTGAATGTGAAACAAGGCGACCATTAGTGTATGTCATATGTATGTGGTAGTTGACTAATGCAAGACAAATAATGTATGTATGGAAAGAAATGAATGTTTGTATGTATGATCATATATGCTAACCATGATATGAATGTGGTGACATGAAAGGATAGGAACAACATTAGCACAGACTCAAGCATGGAAAGCTAACGGGTCAAGAGGAAGCAAGCACTAACGCGGACGCTCAAGGTAAGTGATTTTCGAACAAAAATACTATTATTACATAATGAGTTTGATTTGTGAGAAGAATGAGAATCACGAAAGGATGGGTAAGTCATGATAGAATGAACATAAGTAGGGTCGTATGGGGTGAATTGTAGATTAGTTATGGTTATAAAACACTTGGTATGATCAAATTGGTCAAATAAAGGAAACCATGTTAGCAACACAAGAGTCGCGTCGCCGACAGGGCACTCCTGCGTCGCCGATGTAATGCCCTGTTCTGACGCCTTAAGTTCCTGCCGACGGCCCTTGTGCTCCGACATGAAAACCTAGGCTATGTCGCCGACGTAGGTTTAGCCCGTCGGCGACGCGATGTCCGATCTTGGTTTCCGGTTTCTTCATTTCGCATGTCCGGTTGATCCTAGTTCCGCCCTGGTGGTTCGTAAGGAGTCCACAATGCTCCCTAAATCCTGTTAGACCTGTAAAACTCAAACCATAAAATAGGCTTTTCAAAACTCAAGTACATGTAAAAGTGTAAACTTTAAATACGATTAAACACCGGATTTAGCCACGCATCAAGGTGTGGGTAAGGATGGAACTAGTAGGCGAGTGCGAATCAGAAACTAATAATGATTGTGGTCACGTATGTGTGGGTCATAAGTATATATGTGATTAAAACTTACGTGAACAAATGTGCTAGAATGTATTATACACGTAAAAGGACGAAACTTATCAAAGCTAAGTCCATAGGTGGGTAGTCGTATGCGGGAATACGTATGGTAGTTGAATGCGAATAAGTGAACGTGTATATAGTGTTATAGTGGGTGTAAGTAGTGTGTACTTGTATGTGTGATGTATGAAGAGGACATGTATGTAGGTATATGAACATATACTCAAATGAATATAAACCAATGGTAAGTGTTTACATGAAAATGTGGGTTTTCAATATGTCGAGATTGTGTGTTGCTAACCACATTGCTTTGAGTATAAAATGGAAGTGCATGTACGAGAATGATGGTCTCTCGAAGAGTTGATGGCGGATTCAAGTGAATGATGTTGGAAGAGTAATCGAATGAAGTAGCTTACGTAGTTAGGATGCGTTACAGTCGTTTAATTATATGTATTACACTGTATGTAAATGCCACCATTTACTAACGGGTTGGTTGTATATGGTGACTGCAGGTTGCACAGAATCACGGATCATCATCACAGGTGTAGGCGGTTGAAGATCGAGTCATATCATAGATTGTACGAGAATGTGTGATTATTTAATTTAGTAAACATAAGTTATGTTTTATTTCCTTAATTAGAACGAAGAATGTATTTATTGTAAAAGAGTTATTTTAAAACAAACCTTCAAGTGTGTCAAGACGTTTAAAAAGAAAGAAAATTTTAAGGCTCGTATTTCCGTTCCGTCTTTATGCTTAAAATGTGATAGGGTCTTACAATATAGTGTCATGCATGGAGGTAGAACGAATTCCATCCATTTAACCTCATTGTATAGATTCACCAACGAACAAAATCATCATCTTAGTTGATGATTTTGGTTGGTCCTGAATAAAATAAGGAATGTACAAGTAACTAATCATCTAAATCATCAAGTAACCAAGTGAAACTCAAACTAGACTAGTGCATTCCAATCATGACAAATGTTTAGAGACTTGGTGTATTTTGGAGGTGTTTGTACCTCAGTCTTTCCGAAATTTCTTAGGTTCATTATATTGGAGGTGTTTGTTCCTCCATCTTTCTGAAATGAGACCTTAACTCAAGTTCATCAACATGTAAGTTAGTTGGGAACAAGATTGAGTTTATGTTCATAAGCAAAAGTTGTAAAAGATACACGTCTTATAAAAACAGAATTTAAATCCAGCTTTGGATCTCAAATATGGTGATGTTCCAACTTAGTTTACCATGGTAAACTTGTGGAAACATTCCTATTTGTTATCCAAGTGGAATGGTGTTGGGATTGAACCCTACAAAAGAACAGATGATAAAAAGCCAAAAATAGGTCTGCTCTATATGATCCAGAATAAACAGAGTTTAGATTTCATTCCTTCTAAAGACCAGCTTCAAAACCACTGATAGTTCTAACAACAGCCTTTTGCCAAAACTCTGCCAGTTATAAAGTCGTTGATTCACCAAACCACTGATGGGTCAAAGGTCTGCTTTTAAGTCAAAGGTCTGATCATCCTTTGAAGAACATCTGCCAATGCCTTCATCAGAGTTTATGTCTATCAGCGGTTAGGGTCATCAATGCTTTACAAACAGAGTTTAGTTTAGGCAGTGGTTATAGTTTGTTAGTATTGTTAGATGTCATTGTCAAGATAATGTCAGCATAAACTAACAGTGGTTAGGTTAGTACTATAAACAGACAGTGCCTGTACTGTTCTCTATATCTTTACACATCTTCACTTTATTGTACATCCTTCGGTGTGTGTAAGCTCGGTCTGAGGGGGAGTTTAGTGATTCATACATGTTAAGTTATCTTGTAATCATTTCTATCTTATGAGTAGTGAAAAACATGTTATGATGAAAATTATTCTCTCGTTGATTGTGTTATAAAGTTTTAACTGTTCTTCCGCTGCAAAATCCTTCGTGATTTATCATTTTAATAACAAATTGGTTAAAACAATGCAATCAATCCAAACTTAGATCCTAACAATAGGTATCAGAGCTTGGTCAGTCAAATTGATCTAATCGTCAATTTGACCTAAAATGATCAGCTCGATTTCATGATATTGTGCTATTCTTAATTGTCAAAAACAGAGTCGGGATTGTGTAGAATTCACGATTCATGTGGTTTTTATTGTGTTGGAGTCTACGTTGTTTCTAGTTTATTGTGTTGGAATCTATGTTGTTTTCAGGATTAGTTGATGAAGAGGATCCATATCAGTCTCATAACAGTAACTGAGATGAGCTCTTAATTCATATATTTATCCAAAGGATTCCTTGAAATCTATCAGATCTAATTGATTCACTTATCATGAAATTTTTCTACGAATTTTATAGTTGAAATTTCCTGCTAATATCAGGTTTTGTATTGCTCTTCTGAATTTTTGTTGAAGATAATACACCTTGAGTTTTGCTTGTTTTTGTTTGACAAAACTTAAGTACCTGCCTGAAGTAGAACCCTATTTTTAGAAAGGGAAGATACTTCCTCTGATAGTGAATCAAGAGGAGTCTGGATGATAACCAGTTCAAATTAGATTCAAGTGTACTTGAAAACTTGTCCCCACAGACAAAATAGTTGTACCATCTGAGATATTCAACCTCTGCAAAAGCCTGTAAAGTGTCTGTACACAAGGACGAGCATGTAAATGAAGCTTTGACTGAAGAGTTTTAAAAACTTATGTTATTAGAAAATCTCAGAAGGACATTTTGGTCCATCAAAACTTTCCTAGCAAATTATTAAAACTTAAAAAATTCTTTGACAATCAGACATCACTTTGTGAAGGATTGCTATGAAAAAGGTTTGATTTCTTTACAACATGTCCATACCAAGGATCAACTAGCAGATGTGCTGACAAAAGCATTTGATGCTTCCACATTTGACAGGTTGATTTCTAGGTTTGGAAAGGCTAAACAAGGATTAAAACAATTTTTTCTTATGATCCAAGTGTAAATAGCAATAAAATGTTTTAGAAAATCAGAAATTCATCCTGGAAAATATTTAAAATTGAATCTTTCAATAAAATCCTTAAAGTCTGTTCAAAGCTCTGATAGCACAAAAACACTGTTGGTTAGAAAATCTATCCACTGATGCAAACCTCCGATAATGTTTAAAATTGGTCACAACCACTGGTATTTTTACCCTAATAGTGGTTAGCCAAAACAACTATTTTCCATTGTCAAACAGAGGCTACACATGGAAAGATGTTATTCGACAGTTGCTGCATCAGATGCCACGTTATCATCACTTTTCGAAAACTCTATAAAACCCTATCTCATTCACAAACAGAGTTTTCACTTTTACTGTACAATTTCAAAATTTCTGAAGAAATATTTCCTCTGAAAAATCATGGCACCCAAAGCAAAATCAACACAAGAACCTCCAAAACACACACTTAACATCAAAAATCCACACAATTATCTCTGTACTTTTGAGAAGACAAAGAAGAACACATAATTTCATGAAATTATTGATATATTGTCTTCCTCAAAGTACAAGACTCTGTTAACATGCAACGCACCGATCTATCAAAACGCCCTTCGAGATTTCTGGGCAAATGCTGAAATTGAAAGTCTAAATCAAAAACCATGGGCAATCACATCGAAAGTGGGAGGGATCTTGGTTCCAATAACCCCACAAACCATCTCAGAGGTGTTTCAGATGAACGACCTAGAAGGTAAACCTTCTTTCCCCAAAAGTGAGTATCAAATTGTTTTGAAAAACAAAGGGTATACCGGAGATTTATCGAAGTTAACCATGAAAAAGGGAAAATTCCCACCTCCTATGAAATTTTTGTTTAATACCCTGCTCACATGTGTTTCAAATAAACAGAACTGGGTTTGATGAAATACCATTGGAAATTCAGTACTTGGGGTATTCCATTTTGTCTAAATCTGATTACAATTACTCCCAAGTATTATTTAATGATTTGGTAACAAACCTAGAAAATATGAAAAACAAAAGGGAAAATGCTTTTCTGCTATTTCCTAGGTTTTTAAGTTATTATTTAAAACAGAAAATTCCAAATGAAAGTGCACATGTTCTTGTTCAAGGTGTGCCTTTCCAAATAAATAGTCTATCAGCTGAAATATATACTCGCCTTATGGCTAAAGAGTCAAAAGTTTCAAAAACACAAGCAGGGGAGTCGAGCAAAATTTAGATGAGTCCACATCTGCTCCTTAAATTCCAGCTACTGAGCACATTGCTCTTGGTGACCACAGCAGCAAAACCACCGCTGTGCAACCCACACCAAAAACTCCTAAAAAGACCAAAAAAGAAACCATCAAAACCCACCAAACCTATCAAAAAGGACCTTCTGGAAGATGAGATCCCAGAAGTTAATCCAGTGAAAACACAAAAGTCACATGAAACCACTGCTGCTACTTCCTCACAGCAGATGGTAGAAAGACCTCCACCCAAAACCATGACTCCTCATCATTCCTCACAAAAGGAACATGTTGTAAGCACAGGGAACCCACAACTGATAACATCACCCTCATTTGAGAGTATGTTAAAATGTCCATCTCCCAGGACAAATCTGCTTTCCACACCCCTCCACCCTTCAACTTACAACAACCACCATATCACTGTTTGAAACCTTTGATAGTTAGTCACAAAAAGGCCACTCTCACCAACACATTACTGGGAGCAAAACCTCCACAGTGGCTGTGTCTGACAAAAATCAACTGGTTATCCACAAACAGCTGAGGAGGCTACATTACTTGGATTCCCTGAAGTCCTTGTTGATAGTTCAATAGGAGCAGCTACTACAGATGTTGAATCCACTGATTTACATCTAGACAGTAGTTTCATATATAAGTCTCCTTTGAAGGCAACCACTGTTGAGGTTACTTAGGTAAACTCTGCTGTAGTGGGAAGACCCCGGTACCAAGAAAAGGGGGCATCTAAGGTTGAAGCAATTGATAAATCACATGCTCATGAGACCCTAGATAAAACTACCACCTTGGGTAGGAGCTCAGATGATCCTATTAATTTAGGAGATGAGCTAAAACACAAGGAATTGATGGATAAAGTCACAAAATTGAGGCATCAGTGGGAGATATCAAAGATGTGCTGCAACAGATGTTACAATCAGCAAAATCTCGAAACACTGCTCAATCCTCTGCTCAAGCCACTAGAATTGGAACACAAATGTATCCTCTGCTTCAACAACACATTCAGCATGCAAATCAGTTATATGATTCAAAAGTGAGATATTTAAAGAAGTAGTTGAAGCAAGGTATAAAGACACAAAGGAAGAGGTTAGAGAA
This sequence comes from Scalesia atractyloides, assembly GCA_947069175.1. Classification (NCBI taxonomy): domain Eukaryota; kingdom Viridiplantae; phylum Streptophyta; class Magnoliopsida; order Asterales; family Asteraceae; genus Scalesia; species Scalesia atractyloides. The sequence goes on along the minus strand of CAMTDV010001634.1, from coordinate 55,039,119 downwards.
ATCAAGAAAATTCTCATTCCTGGCACTACCCTGCTTCTTCTTCGGAAGAGTTGATGATGCCAAAAAGGGGGAGAAAAATGACATTGAGGAAAATCTCTCAGTAACTTCTGCTAAAACATCTGTCAAAGATAAAGAAAAGGGAGGTGATGAAACCCTAAAAGTTCAACCAAATGATGAAGATACACAAATGAGGATAGTTCAAAGTCATGTCAGGATAAAAGAGAAGGAGATGGAGGATGCCATTGCGGGTCTCAAAACCACTGCTGGCTCTAAAAGGCCAACCACTGACGGTTCTATTGTATTGCCTTCCTCATCTCAGCAACCACCTTTCAAAGTAACAGATGTTACGACAGCAGTGGTTTGCACAAATGCCCCTGCACCAAAACTGGTTTATCCTAGGAAGAGAAGAAGAATGGCTATAGTGGAAAATAATGATATACCATCTACGACTGTTGTCCAAACAAATCCAATACCAAAACCAGCTATCACCCAATCATCATCACTACAAATTAGCCTTGCTGAGTCACTCAAAGGCCAAAATCCAACAAGAAATATTCCAATAGAGACATCATATCCTTTAGAGTTGGCTGCAGTAAAGGGAGAAATGCTCAGAAGCTGATCCATCCAAAAGAACCTTCCCATCTCTTCACGGCTATAGAAATCCCAAAACCATTGAGGATTATCTAAAACTAAAGACTAGGCAAGCCAAAATCATAGCCAAAAAGGAGAGTGAAGGAAAGGGAAATGCTTACTTATCAAGAAGGGAACAGCTTGAGCTTAACAAGGTAAAGAAATTAGAAGAGTATGCAAGTGAATTAACTGAGAAAATGAATGTGAATTCTCTAAAAGATGATCCTCAAATGAAGCAAAGGGCAAACCTCATCAGATTCATCATGAAAAAAAAACCCTATCAAGTTGAGGAGAACCAGTTTAAAGAGTGGTCCATCCAAGCTCTCAAACAAGAAGTAGAAAGAATTTATAGGATGAAGAAAGACCCTAAAATAAGACAGAATGCACCAGATTGGAAAAATGTTAAGAACCTAAGTGCAGATCTGGTCTTAGAAACAACCATTCAACCCTCAACCAAAAGAAGAGGCACCTGCAGATGGACATGCAAGATCAGCAAAGGAGTGCTAACAAAAGTAAGCAGGCTATCACTAAGGAACTTTGCCTGACTTGAATTAAGAACCATTGAAGCCTTTACCGAATTCTGATGATCTTTTTCAAAGGCTTTTAATAAGTTCACCTTTTCAATTCTCATCACAAATAACTCCTCTCCCAAGAAACCCATTGAACTCAAAAATACTAAAGTGGCTCTCTGATAAAAAGACCCATGTATTGACTCTGCTCTGGTCCAATGGGAAAGTTGTTAGTATGCCAAGGAAGGATGCACTAAGCCTGGGTGTAGCTGACCTTCAAGATTTTTTGGAACTACAACTGTGTAGGGATGAGGATGATGAAAATTCCTTGAACTTTGAAACAAATTTCAAAGAACAAATCAAGGAAAAAATGATGAGACATAAAGATCCTGAATAAAGAAGAGTTTTGGCATCATCTGTTCTAGGGAGGGATTGTTGGGATTGAACCCTACAAAAGAACAGATGATAGAAAGCCAAAAACAGGTCTGCTCTATATGATCCAGAATAAACAGAGTTTAGATTTCACTCCTTCTAAAGACCAGCTTCCAAACCACTGATAGTTCTAACAACAACCTTTTGCCAAAGCTCTGCCGTTATAAAGTCTGTTGATTCACCAAACCATGATGGGTCAAAGGTCTGCTTTTAAGTCAAAGGTCCGCTGGAAGTCAAAGGTCTGATCATCCTTTGAAGAACATCTGCCAATGCCTTCATCAGAGTTTATGTCTATCAGCGGTTAGGGTCATCAGTGCTCTACAATCAGAGTTTAGTTTAGGCAGTGGTTAGAGTTTGTTAGTTTTGTTAGATGTCATTGTCAAGATGATGTCAGCAAAAACTAACAGTGGTTAGGTTAGTACTATAAATAGACAGTGCCTGTACTGTTCTCTATAGCTTTACACATCTTCACTTTATTGTACATCCTTCGGTGTGTGTAAGCTCGGTCTAAGGGGGAGTTTAGTGATTCATACATGTAAGTTATCTTGTAATCATTTCTATCTTATGAGTAGTGAAAAACATGTTATGATGAAAATTATTCTCTCGTTGATTGTGTTATAAAGTTTTAACTGTTCTTCCGCTGCAAAATCCTTCGTGATTTATCATTTTAATAACAAATTGGTTAAAACAATGCAATCAATCCAAACTTAGATCCTAACAAATGGAAGGATAAAACATGAAGAAATGAAGAAGAAAGTGAGTTGAAATCTCACGTAAACACTTAATACTTTCTGCCCAATCTTAGAGAATTTCTTGATGATTTTGGAGTGTTTGAGAGTAGTTTGAAGTTTTGAAAAGTGAAAATGTGTTAGAGGAGGCTTGGTTTTTTAGGGTAAAATTAGGGTTTAAGTTTTAAAGAGGTTGGAAGGTGATTGGAGGAAAAAGAGGTGGAAAAGCTTAAAATCCGATTGGTGTAAAAACAAGTTGCAAATCTATACTGATCGCGCCACGGGACCAGCACCACATTTTCCCATCGTGTAGCGCGACGAGGAGTGTTTTCTAACTTTGTTAACTTTGTTGGTTTGTTCACTTTTAGTCCCTACACTTTTATTTATGTTATTTTATGTCGTTTTCTTGTATTTTAGCTTATATTTAGGTATTCAAAGTGTAATAAAGTATTGTATGAGTAAGATGCACATATGATTGATATTTCAAAGTATTTCAAGTCTCGGTTTTGCGTATAAACACGTTTTCAATGATTTTTTATTTAACCCAAGTATGAATGTAACACGTATGAGTATGAAAGTGCATTTCCATTACGATCAAAGTCTTCGATTACAAGGTTGGGAAGGAAATATGATTACAATAAAAATACAAGTTGCTAGAAATAGAAATGTGAATACAACTTTCTAAATATGGAAAGTACAAAAGTGTGAAGCATTATAGTTGGCGTCTGACTATATGGAGCTCTAGCTATTGGAGCTGACCCATGCAATATGTCGATTCTAAACTCGACCTACCTTTCTGGGGGTAGTCCTGGTAGATCTTCTGGGAATACATCAGGGTATTCGAAGATGACCGGTATATCTCTTATCTTGGGCTTTGGATGCTATATGCAGATAAGCATTCTCAGGCAATCCATAGTGTCAGTTAGGGTCATTCAAAAAGCCGGTGGCTCGAGGCTCACTCAAAAAAAGCTCGGTTCGAAGGCAGCTCGGTTTTAAATGAGCTGGCTCAACTCGGGTCGGATTTTAAAAGACCCGAGCCCGAGCCAAGGTACGTTCAATTCGTGGCTCGCTCGTTAATTGGCTCATTGGCTCACTCGTTTGGCTCGTTTAAATTAAAGCCAAAAATATATATGTGTGTGCGTGTATATTCTAATATATTTAAGAAATGTTATTTCATTAGTAACATGGTTTTTTTTATTGAAAGAAATATATTGTTAAGCTATAATCTTAATTAGTAATATTGATAATAAAAGATATTAAAGTAAGTAACATAGAATCTTTCTTGTTCGTATTATTTGCAGCTTTCCCAAAATTACTATTCTATTAGCCTAAATAATGTTGTATTTATTGTTTTTTGGTTTCATGTATATCATTATGTGCAAAAAATACAAAATATAAACTTTTTATAAACAAACGAGCCGGCTTGACGAGCCACGAGCTGGCTCGAGCTTTTGATGAGCCGAGCCTGAGCCCAACTTTCTAGCTTGTTAAGAAAAATCTTGTATTTTATTGATGAGAATGTAAAAATATCAATTGTTGCACAATTTCAGTCATTTTCGTATACATTATAGCGTTCATCGTAATTAAGCAAAAAACACAATCGTACAACTAAACGAACCGACATCTACGATATTTTTGGGTAAAGTTCAAGTCATATATGCTTTAACATCCTCATAGAGCTTAAAAAATAGGTTAACGGGTGTTAGAAGTGACAAAACGCGACGAAACAAGTCCAGGGTATTGTCATAATGTGAAAGTATGGCTGACCAACCTCCACCATAAGCTACGCCCTCTACCGTAGCTTACGGTAGGACCTGCAACCAACAACCAAAATTCATGAACATCCCATGGTTTTCTTTGTTTGGAGCCCAAGTTTTCGAAAATTCCATCTTTGTTCCTGTTGTGGACAAGTGTTAGGACCACCCTAGGATCATGCCAACACATGGGACATGTGTGATGATCTTGTGGCTCCTAAAACACTACAAATAGCAACCAATTTCCATCAATTTCACTTGCTCAATTCCTTCTTCTTCACCTATCTGCTATAAATAGTAGTTTACTTCCCATTGGAGGCCTCCTACTGAATATTCTTGTCTTCCTAGAACACAAGTGTTCAAACAGTGGACTTTCTGTTTTGACCATTTTTGGTCAAGTCAAAGTTCAATTGAACTTTGCAACGTGATCGTAATCACGAAGGTTATAATCCTTGCGATGACACCTTCTGATTACCACATTTACTAGTAGAAGTGACGAGTCAAAGTTTTGGTCAAAATGCGCATAACGTGCATTTTATGACAAAACTATTTTCGAGTATCAAAATTTTGATACCAAATCATTTATATAACTTAGTTAGACATGTTTCAACATGTCTAAGTCATCACTTCAAGTTTAGTGCGTTATTAGGGTCGTAAGTCGAGCGGTCTTGACCACCGCTTTGACTTTCGAATCCGACCCGTTTGGTCGATCTTAAGAGTCGACCAAGCACATTTATGTGACCATTGTTATATAGGGAATAAACCTCGAAGGTTATACTTTATGGTCATAAGGTTTGTTTAGTTTTATGATAAGTCGCCTATATATTCTTTCAAAATGACCAAAATGCCCTTTTTACGCATAAATCAAATTTAAGCATATGCAACCAAAGTTTTGACATATAAATTGATGTTACAACATTTTCAAATATGTTTTGGCATTAAAGACTTATCATAGGACATATTTAACCATTCGAGCATATAATTACGCTTACAACCCGTTAAAGTAGCTTATACTACCTTAACGAGTAATAACGGGTCAAGAGCACATAGGTTCATTTCCAAATCAGAATGTTAAGTTTAGTCAACCATATCATATGAGTTCCAACACTCATTCGTTTATAAAACTTCTTCTAACCGAATCCTCCGATTAAAGTCTCGACACTAACATAGTTATCCGACACATCAGGACACCTTTGAATCTTTGTTTATTCCATTGAACAAGGACACATACGCAATCCCAAGTGAGTACATAATCCCCTCTTTTACATTTTCAAATGTTTTGGAGTGATTCATATGTGCCTATAACCACTTTCTTGTTTTCATGACTTAATACATAATTAGTTCATCTAGTACATATAGAACATGATTTTCAAAGACATTTTGCTTCGTATGTTGACCTAGTATACCTGGTACATGGTTTTCAAAGACATTTTGCTTCATATATTGACCTAGCATACCTAGTACATGGTTTTCAAATACATTTTGCTTCGTATGTTGACCTAGCATACCTAGTACATGGTTTCAAAACATTTTCACGACATGTTTACATTGTTATAGACATTTTGGTGCGTTAAACTCGACAATGATACATTCATTAACATTGATCATGCCGACCGATAGTATGTAATGGTAGCATAGGACTGACAATCCCATTATCGGATTGTCCACTTGATTTGGTGGAAGTTTGGGTAATGGCAGAAACTGTATCTGATTAACAAATCATTTGTTGATTTGTTAGTCTAGTTAAAGAGACCCTTTGGTGGTCTATCAAAGATACCCTTTGGTGGTATAGTCAACATAGGCTTGAGTGTGTTCATTAAAGAACGACCAATAGTTTTCACAATTAAAACATACTATTGGTTTATAACACGGACGATTGATTGATGACACGACAATTGGTTTATGACACGAACAAATGGTTTATGACACGAACAAATGATTTATAACACGGAAGAATGGTTTATGATATGGACAATTGGTTTATAGTAAGTGATTTAGATAACGGAATAGGTTTAATATGATAAAAGCATGGTGGATACGCCGCTGGTACTTCATGTAGATAAGTGCTTTTATCGTATTACACATCGTAGCGTTATCCGAATCCTTGGACAAATGGTTTTGAACAAAATCATGTACCAATTTTCACTTAAAGAGATAAACCATACAAAATTTTCTTTTAAATCGATTTACTACTCTGCTTTTACAAAAGAAATGTTTCGGTCAAGATTCATGGCTACAAGGTTTTTCACAAATTCTAACCAACTTGTTTAGGTTGGTTAATTGTATTGCATTATCAAACACTTTTGATACAAGGTTTTCACTTAACGAATCTTTAGTCGGATGAGGTATTGCAATATGTACACAAAGCCATGAATTTGACACACTCTCAAAACCTATGTACTCGCCGGCATTTTATGTTGACTCTCCTTTCACATATGTTTTGGAGCCAATGTGAGATGATATGATGCATGCTTCATGTAGGATTGGATGCGAGCCTTACTGACATAAAATATGAAATACAATTTTAATTATATTTTGTTTCTATTTATCCCAACACAATGTAAACATTTAACTTAATAAAACAAAACTTTACATATTATGTGTTGTGAAACAAATTCCTGTAATGTGACTCCCCGATATTTCCACAGCGGTTTGTTGTTTTACGCGATCGAGGTGTTACACCACATGGTACTGTTTCGCGACAAGTGGCAAGGGTACACAAGTGACAAGGCTGACCTAGCCCTAATAGGTAGCCGTCACACCACGTGGGAGAATCCCCTTATTCTCTAGTGACGCGCCAGAGAAACCCAGATGGGCTATACAAAGGCAGCCATGGGAGAAGTCTCAGTGCACCTGTTTGATCAAAAAATTGACACTTTTTCTCTCTCAAAACAATGTTCTAATACCCGAAACCCCTAAACCCCTAAACTCTGCTCCGTAGCCAACGTACTAACCCAAATCACTGGTACGATACCCTGTCCGATCAATCTGAAACCAAATCAACGGATGTTAAAGTGCTACCTGAATAAGGCTATACTTTGTCATCTACGTTGAGGTTTTGATCTCGTGATTATCGTATAACACCCTGTTTTGTGATAAAATAAAAATATGTATGGGACTTTTATTGTCAAGTGAGTAGGATGACTATTCAACATATGAGATATCTGAACAAGTATTTAGTGTTATAAGATGTCATTTATCTATAATAATAAAACATATTATATTTGACCCTACTCCATTTCTAAAGAAACTTGGGCCAAAATGTAGAGAAAAATAAGCTCGTTCCAAAAGTTATAATAGAAAAACAAGTAAAGTAGCTGAATTAATTATTATATTATTATAATAACAAATAATAATAATATCAACACTTGCAGTGCACGTATGAATATGTATTTAAAATGAATATCACAAATCTTCACTACTAAGATTTCAGCCAAACATGGACACGTAGCATTTCTATATACAAAGTCGGTTTAAGTGTGTGTATAAATAGCCAATGGGTTTCGCTTGTAAGATCATGCTTCAACATTTAGCTATTCTACACAGTAAGGTATGAAGTTTTATTTTAAGTTATAATAAAAATTATTTAATTTATAAGTTTTAGTATTTTGTATAATATTAGAGTAGGTGTAATATTAGAAGTAGGATTTAGTCATAGTCAGAGTAAGTGTTGGGTAATCTAATTCTAATTTAGACATCGACTAATTACCTATGCTTAAACTAGGTAGGGTTATTCAAAGCTAACTGCGGTTATGACTAGATAGTGCTATACTCCTTATTTAAACTAGCATCTAAAATTCACGTGATCCTGAACAGGGAACCCTTATATAAACTAGCATCTAAAATTCACGTGATCCTAAACAGGGAACCCAGTTCGGATTGATTATAGTAATCATCAACAGAGCAAATGTGAGTTTTATGAATGCTTTCCAAATGTGAATATGTTTGTCCTAAACTGTAATAATATGGCATGACTGTTGTACGCATGTATATAACCTGAGCATGACATACATATGATATTTGTGGTCCCTTATACGTGCCGCTACGGCATGATTTATCGATACTACACCCATGGTTTAGTGGGCATTGACTGTATGGTTATGTAAGTTACGTGGTGACGTCGGGTTATGATGACATGGGCGGGTACAAGTCATGAGTAATTAATCTGATTTATAAATTGTGTATATTCATGAACTCACCAGTTAGCTGACATCTTTTAAGCATGTGTCACAGGAAATGATGGTTAGTGTTGTGCGGGTTGTTTATCTCGATAGGCGTAGCTAGTGGAAAAAAGTATCACATACTTTCTTATCTGGTGGAAATGTTGTATGAACAGCTAAGAGTAGTTTGACCAAACTTTGTACTTTTAAGTTTCCAACTTTTGTACCTTACAGTTGGTATTAATAAAATAAGTGTTTCCATGTAAGTTGGTATTAATTGTGTATAGTGCATCCTAATCTGTATGTGATGTCACAATTGGTAAGCCAAAGGTTTTAGCGAATTAGGTATTTGGTATGGATACCTAGGCTTCAACCTAAGAGAACATGCATGCTTAAGTTATTATTAGGATGCCATGGGTGGTAAAGGAATCAACTTTATAAGTGAGAATAATTAGCTGACCTTGGTATACGAGTAAGAGATAAATCTGAGTATGAAATTACTAACGGTACAAAGTCATTAGAAGATACCCATAGTAATAACTACAAACCTATGAACCCTCATTTGGTTACCACTTTGTACACACCGCCCTCAACAACAATTACACGTAAACTATGTCCCTTTACTCACTAAGAGATTAATAATAAATAAATAAATAAGTAAATAAAGGGGATAGTAGGGTTCTATTTGAATGTGTTACATTTGAAAACTTGTGGCAGTATGTGAAAAAATTGTTGTAACTTCTCGTTAAATAAATAGAATATTGAACTAGTATTTTCCTTGAAAATTTGAAAATGTCGGCAGAACCTTCGGTTAACAACAATCGTCAACCAAACCCATCAGCTGATCCTGCTCGTCATAGCGAACCTGTATACTTAGGAGATGACGTGATTGATCTGATTGCCATCCTTGTCGCGCAAATCCTTGCCAATACACAAGGACGCGAACGTTATAATACAGAACGATCAGTGCAATCTGAGGGAAGCACTACACCTACACCAACTCCACGAGAAGAATCTCGACAAGAAAAGAAGACGGAGAATACATAAGTAGCTAAAGCTATAGAAAAAGAAATCTTTAGGGAATGCAATTACAAGACCTTCATTTCTTGTAATCCTCCTTCATTCGACAGGAAGAAAGGTGCTATTGAGGCCCATGAATGGCTAGGTGAGGTAGAAGCCATTCTAGACATTAGTGATTGCCATGAAAGAAAGAAAGTTAGGTTTGTTGTTCATTTGTTTAAATCCGAAACCTTGTTTTGGTGGAGGATACAAAAGCAACTAGAGGTGATGATCTGGCACATCGCCTAAGTTGGAAGGAATCTTCAGAACTATTTACAAATTACTTCTGCCCACCAAGCGAAACCGACAGAATTGAAAAGGAATTTCTGCATCTTGAACTCAGGAATAAGACATATCGGGAATATGTCATTGACTTCAATGAAATGTCTCGACTAGTGTCTTACTTGGTGAACACCGAAGAAAATCGCATTAGAAGATTCCTTTGGGGACTACCCACAGAATATCGCACGTTTATCAAGTCTACCAAACCAACTACCTATTATGACGTAGTAGAGGCTGGGGCAACTATCGCCGCTGAAATACAACAAAAGAAAACTCCAGACCCTGCCCCGAAAAGGAAATGGGACAACAACCAGGAACAAAAGAAAACCAATTACAGATATTCCAAGAGGCAACGAGGACCCCCACCTAGGTGCCCAACTTGTGGAAAGGGACATTCTGGTCCATGTAACCAGTTAGTTTGTAGAAACTGTAAGAAACCTGGACACAACCACCGGGATTGTAGAGAGCCACGTAAGTGTTTTAAATGTGGAGAGACGGGCCACTATAGTAATAGCTGTCCTAAGAGGATTGAGGAACCCAATAAAGCAAAAGGGAGAACTTTTGTTCTGAATACTAAAGAAGCTCGTAGGAACCCTTATGTCATAACAGGTACATTTCTCCTTAACAACTTCTATGCTAAAATACTGTTTGATACTGGTGCTGATAGAAGTTTTATATCTGAACCTTTTAGAGTTTTGATTAATCAGACTCCTTGTAAGCTAGTTAAGCAATTTATAGTAGAACTAGCAGATGGGAGGGAAGAAGAAATTGTGAGTGTTATAAAGGATTGTACCATCCAAATAGTAAGCCCCATTATCCATAGACTTACTACCACTGAAACTTGGAGATTTTGACGTAGTAATAGGAATCGATTGGTTATCTAGTCATCAAGCTCAAATATTGTGTGATAAGAAGCAAATTCAAATTAAGAACCCAAAAGGGGGAACTTTGACAATTAATGGGGAACAACCTAGTAAACCCATAAGTTTTATTTCCATGATAAAAGCATCCAAATGTATTCAAAAGGGTCATCTAGCCTACCTAGTATATGCACTAGAAACAAGGGAAGAAAAGAAACCAGAAGAGGTACTAGTATTGGTTGAATTCCCTGAAGTATTCCCTATAGATCTTCCTGGATTACCACCGGACAGATAAATTGAGTTTAGAATCGACTTGATCCCAGGAGCAACCCCTATCGCCAAAGCCCGTACCGCCTCGCCCCGACTGAGATGAAAGACTTGAAAAACCAACTCCAGGAGTTACTGGACAAATGATTCATATGTCCTAGCACGTCACCATGGGGAGCGCCAATTCTCTTTGTTAAGAAGAAGGATGGCTCAACGAGGATGTGTATTAACTATAGAGATCTAAATAAGATCACGATAAAGAATCGATGCCCACTCCCAAGAATTGATGATCTTTTTGATCAACTACAAGCCGTAAGCTACTTCTCGAAGATAGATCTAAGATCTGGGTATCATCAACTAAAGGTTAGAGAAGAAAATATACCCAAGACTGCCTTTAGGACAAGGTATGGTCGCTACGAGTTCCTAGTGATGCTTGTCGGCCTCACCAATGCACTAGCGGCTTTTATGGACCTTATGAACCAAGTCTGCAAGCCGTACTTGGACCAATTTGTAATCGTCTTCATAGATGATATCCTAATCTACTCTAAAAGTAGAGAAGCACATGAGGGTTATCTTCGTGCCATTCTTAAGTTAATAAAGGAAGAGAAACTTTATGCCAAGTTCAGTAAGTGTGAATTCTGGAATAGGGAAGTCAAATTTTTCGGGCATGTTGTTAATGAAAAGGGCATACAAGTGGACCCTACAAAGATTGAAGTGGTTCAGAATCGGGAGACACCAAGAAACCTCATATAAATTCGACATTTCTTAGGGTTAGCAGGGTATTATAGAAGATTTATTCAAGATTTTTCTAACATAGCGATGCCTCTAACGACATTGACTCAAAAAAATACCCCATTTGTCTGGGTTAGCAAACAAGAAGAAGCTGTTAATCTTTTGAAGATAAAGTTATCTAGTGCTCCAATACTTGCATTACCTGAGGGAACAAAAGATTTTGTAGTATATTGTGATGCTTCGCATTATGGACTAGGGTGTGTGTTGATGCAAAGGGGCAAGGTTATCGCTTATGCATCTCGACAGTTAAAGATACATGAAAGAAATTACACCACCCATGATCTAGAACTCGGGGCGGTAGTATTTGCTCTCAAGATATGGAGACATTACTTATATGGAACTGAGTGTGTGATCTACACTGATCACCAAAGCCTTAAGTATATCTTTGAGCAAAAGATGTTGAACATGAGACAGAGGAGATGGATGGAGTTATTGAATGATTATGATTGTGAAATTCGTTACCATGCAGGAAAAGCTAATGTAGTAGCAGATGCCCTTAGTTGTAAGGACAAAGTTAAACCTTTAAGAATACGTGCATCTAGAATTGAAGTGAAAATAGGCTTATTGGAACAAATTAAGGATGCACAGACACAGGCCCTGACCGTTGAGCATATTAGCAAAAAAGGATGGTGGGTAAACAAGAACTACTCGTTAAAGGAGAAGATGGAATACTGAGACTCAACAATAGAATCTGGATACCCATTATGGGAGGACTAAGGGATAAGGTAATGGAAGAAGCACATAGATCTAAGTATACAATGAATCCTTGTAGTACGAAGATGTACAAAAATATTCGAGATGAATATTGGTGGCCAGGGATGAAGCAATCAATCAACGAATATGTGGAAAATGTATGACATGTTCACAGGTCAAAACAGAAAATCAGAAGCCTGCAGGATGTTTAATCCAACTCGAGATCCCTAAATGGAAATGGGATATGATAGCCATGGATTTCATTACCAAACTTCCATGAACTAAGAATGGTCACGATACTATGTGGGTTATAGTAGATCGTTTAACTAAGTCGGCTCATTTCTTGCCAATATGGGAAGATTATAAAATGGATAAATTAGCAAGAATTTATGTCAAGGAAATTGTCACCCGTTATGGAGTACCTATCTCCGTTATATCAGATAGAGATAGCCGTTTTACGTCCAGATTTTGGCAAAGCTTCCAAAGGGAATTGGGAACAAGAGTAAATTAAGTACGGCTTATCACCCACAGACAGATGGCCAGAGTGAAAGGACCATACAAACACTGGAAGACATGCTCAGGGCATGTGTGATAAACTTTGGAGGAAACTGGGATGAGCATTTACCTCTAATAGAGTTTGCATACAATACCAGTTATCACTCAAGCATCAAGGCGGCTCCTTTTGAAACATTATATGGAAGGAAGTGTCGTTCACCAGTTTTGTTGGGCTGAGATTGGTAGAAATCCGTTAGCCGGACCCGAAATTATTAAAGAAACTACCAATAAAATCATACGAATCCGAGAAAGAATGAAGACTGCTAGAGATAGACAGAAAAGTTATGCCGACAGACAAAGAAGACCCTTAGAATTTCAAGTTGGCGACAAGGTGTTACTTAAGGTCTCGCCTTGGAAAGGTATCACTCATTTCAGGAAGAAAGGAAAACTAAGTCCACGTCATATTGGACCATTTGAGGTCATCAGAAAAGTTGGTCCCGTAGCATATAAGTTAAAACTGCCAGCAGAATTATAAAGAATTCACGATACATTTCACCTGTCTAATTTAAGAAAGTGTCTAGCGGGCGAGTCACTTAAGATGCCCTGGCATGAAGTCCAGATCAACGACAAGTTAACTTTCACAAAACGCCCCATTCAGATCGTAGATCGACGAGTACAGAAATTGTGAAACAGAGAGCTCCCTCTAGTACGTGTCAAATGGGATGCAAGAAAGGATCCGAAGAGACATGGGAAAAAGAAGATGAGATGAAACAGAAATATCCGCATCTCTTTGCCTAAATTTCATGGACGAAATTTCTATAAGATAGGGAGAGTTGTAACACCCTGTTTTATGATCAAATAAAAATATGTATGGGACTTTTATTGTCAAGTGAGTAGGATGACTATTCAACATATGAGATACCTGAACGAGTATTTATTGTTATAAGATGTCGTTTATCTATAATAATAAAACATATTATATTTGACCCTACTCCATTTTAATGAAACTTGGGTCAAAATGTAGAGAAAAATGAGCTCGTTGCAAAGTATATTTATAATTTTATAAAACGTTATATTTTAAAAGTTATAAGAGAAAAACGAGTGAAGCAGCTGAATTAATTATTAATTATTATATAATAAAATAATAATAATATCAACACTTGCAGTGCGCGTATGAATATGTATTTAAAATGAATATCACAAATCTTCACTACTAAGATTTCAGCCAAACATGGACACGTAGCATTTCTATATACAAAGTCGGTTTAAATGTGTGTATAAATAGCCAATGAGTTTCACTTGTAAGATCATGCTTCAACATTTAGCTATTCTACACAGTAAGGTATGAAGTTTTATTTTAAGTTATAATAAAAATTATTTAATTTATAAGTTTTAGTATTTTGTATTATATTAGAGGAGGTGTAATATTAGAAGTAGGATTTAGAGTCATAGTAAGAGTAAGTGTTGGATGATTTAACCCTAATTTAGGCATGGACTGATCATCCATGCTTAAACTAGGTAGGGTTATCCAAAGCTAACTGCGGTTATGACTAGTTAGTGCTTTACTCATTATTTAAACTAGCATCTAAAATTCACCTGATCCTGATCAGGGAACCCAGTTTGGATTGATCATAGTAATCATCAATAGAGCAAATGTGAGTTTTATGAATACTTTCCAAATGTGAACATTCTTGTCCTAAACTGTAATAATATGGCATGACTGTTGTACGCATGTGTATAACTTGAGCATGACATACATATGATATTTGTGTTCCCTTATATGTGCCGCTACAGCAAGATTTATCGGTACTACACCCGTGGTGTAGTGGGCATTGACTGTATGGTTATGTAAGTTACGTGGTGTCGTCGGATTATGATGACATGGGCGGGTACAAGTCATGAGTAATTAATGTGATTTATAAATTGTGTATATTCATGAACTCACTAGTTAGCTGACGTCTTTTAAGCATGTGTCATAGGAAATGATGGTTAGTGGATAGGCGTGGCTAGTGGAATAAAGTATCCCAGACTTTCTTATCTGGTGGAAATTTTGTATGAACGGCTAAAAGTAAATTGACCAAACTTTGTACTTTTAAGTTTCCAACTTTTGTACTTTACAGATGGTAATAATAAAATAAGTGTTTCCATGTAAGTTGGTATCAATTGTGTATGGTGTATCCTAATCTGGGTGTGACGTCACATATCGTTAAAGTTTGAATTGGGTTAATACACTAATAAGTGTTGCATTGTGTGTTTAATTAGGAACCCATGACTTACACCAGAAGGCTATTACCTAAAACCCTAAATCTGCAAAGTGAGTCATTTTCTTTTATTAAATGCTTTCAAAACCCTAAATGTTCTCTAGTTGTATTTACAGTGATTAAGTCTTTGTTTTCTGAAATTAGTGCCGGTATGTAGGGTTTTGTATACACTACTAGTCCAGCGTTGCTATTGGACAAAAGCTGTGAGCCAATAGTAATAAGACCACAGTCACCGAATTGGGTGTGTGACAAATATTGTTTTAAGTAATTGAAATATATAAACAAATGTAAAATCCCTTAATGCAGTAATTATAACTTTGTGTCTTTTTATAAATCTGAATGAAATCACTAGTATTTTTCGTTGATAAAAACTTTTTAAAACGAGTTTCAGGTGATTTACTGTGAAGATAAGGAAAAATGTTATGAGGCACTCAAGCTTAAATAAGTGGCTATGTAAACCTGAATAAAAAACATGTTTTGTAATCAAGGGTTTATCCCTTTGAAAATCTTTTATGTAAATATGGGTTTCATCCCAAGGTTTATGAAATGAAAACTACGGTGTTTTGAAAACTCTAATATTTTTCCTGACACCTGGTCCTGATGAAAATTTCGCCGCGATAATTTTAATAAACATCGGTACCACTTGTATCTGATCACGGCTCCCACCCAGGGTAGGGTCGGGGGTTGTGACAGAAGGTGGTATCAGAGCCACTAGTTTAAGCTAATTAATTGTTGTGAAAATACTTAAAATTAGTAGTTAAGAAATAAATGAAATAACTTCGGTAATCACTATGATGCTAACCAAGTATTATATATACGATTTTCGGAGTTCGTTGGTTTTATTGGTTTTGGCAGAACGATAGAGAGTTGTCAAAAGCTTTCGAAAACATATATGTTAACTATTTAGATATGGAAATTACTGAAGATCAAGCCGGTACACAAACCATATATGAAGCAGACAAAGATGGACCTATGATATTTCAAGCTCAACCATTAAAAAAAGCACCCCCTAAAAAAAGGAGATTGGATTGGAAGGTAAAAAGGGACAAAAGGAAGAAGAATAAACCAACAGCAACAAAAACAAAAACAGCTGGAGAACAATCTTAAAACCAACCGAAGGTGAAAGCTCAAACCCAACACCCATGCCCACTGTCAAGGGAAGAAAGAGACCAACGCCTGGCCAATTATGAAACATTCAGGCCAATAATCGGTGAAATCGACCTTAATATGCCACCTTACTCACCAATACCAATCCAAAACCCATGAACCTTGAACCAATCATGCCACAACAACCACTTCAAAAGCCAGTTGAAGAATGGTGGACCAACGACTAGGTGTTTCAAAAACTAATGAATGATCCTTTTCTGTTTTACCAAAACTATCAACATGCACCACTAATATATCCCCACTGAGTCCCGAGAATGTGGCAGAACTTCGCCACTATGGAGAAAAACCGATGGACATAGGAAACCGAATCCAAACCATGGGATGGAATCTCGTCTGGAAATACAAAGAGAGTGAACACCATTTCTAAATACGAAACTACCCTTATAATATATGTATGTGTGTATAAAGTAGTTTTTTTGTTTTGTGTACAGGAAAAAACAAACTAAACATACAACTAATATTATATTATATATATATATATATATTTATATATTGGGATGTTTAAATGGAACCACCTTCAGTTGAGAGAACTATAATAACCACTTTTAACCATTGGATCTTTAGAGATGGAAGGATGAGATTAAAAGTAATTAAAACTAATATTAAATCTTTTGTCTTTTTATGTTTTTAATATTTTAATGTTAAAAGGGTAGTTTAGTAAATTTGCTTTTTTATCTTTTTGTATTTATTGTTTTTTATTACTTTTTGTCTTATTATATTAATCGTTTTTATTAAAATCGGATTTTTTTATTAAAAACAAAATCAGAGTTTTTTAACAAAAAAAAATTTCAAGATTTTTTTTACAAAAAAACATTTTTACAGGCGTCTTTTAACGTCAAGTTTTTTACGTCCCCGTTTTATTTATGCGCCGTTTTTTACATCCAGTTTTTTACGTCCGGTTTTTTTTTACGTGCCGTTTTTATACGCCCCGTAAAAACGGCCTGTTTTTATACGCCCCGTAAAAACGGCCGTTTTTTCCACTTTACCGTTTTTTTTACGCGCCGTTTTTTACGCCCGTTTTTACGCGCCGTTTTTTTACACCCCGGTTTTTTACTAAGTTTTTTTACGGACAAGTTCTTTTTTACGAAAAACTTTTTTTTTCGAAAAAATTTTTTTAAGAAAGACTTTTTTTTTACGAAAATTTTTTTTACGAAGCAATATTTTTTACAAAAAAAAAACTTTTTATTACTATCGGCGATGTGCTCCTGCCCTTATCTGGGCAGGTCCGCCATCAGGTGTGCACCGATTTAGTCGTCCCTTCTATCAGATTTTTTACCCGCCTTTTTTACGCCTCCGTTTTTTTACGTGCCGTTTTTTACGCGTCGTTTTTTACGCCCTGTTTTTTTACGCGCTGTTTTTATACGCCCCGTTTTTACGCCTCGTTTTTAAGCCCTTTTTTGGCCGGTTTTTTTATGCGCCGTTTTTATACGCCCCGTTTTACGCGCTGTTTTTTACGCCCCGCTTTTTTTACGCGTTGTTTTTTACGGCCCGTTTTTTACGCTCCGTATGTACGTGCTTTTTTTACACCCGTTTTTACGAATTTTTTTTTACAGACAAGTTAAAAAATTAAACCTTTTTTACACAACGGTTGTAAAAATTTTTTAAACCACGGTTGTAAACTTTTTATACGCACCCCGGTTGTAAATGTTTATGTCTCTGTTAAAAAAATTAAACATTTTTTACACCGCTGTTGTAAACTTTTCATACACAGTTTTTCATGTATAGTTTTTTACAGGTAGCGTAGAATTTTTAAGTAAAGTTTTAAAAAAAAATTCACACACACCTGGCTTCCACCGTCTTTATATTTAATGTTTTTTTTTTCTAAATTGATACAAGTAAAGAACAGTTTAAAACAAACAATTTCTCACAAACTTTGATCCATTAAAACTCTACAAAACAATATTTTAAAATAGAACTATAAATATATTTCCACAAATTTTGAACTAATAAAAAGCTATAAAACCTTATTTCACACACCTGGCTTCCAACCATCAAAAAGCTACCACTAGGCACAAAATCAGCATGTAAAAAATTGTAATTACAGACAAATGACAAAACAAATTCAATTTTAAACTAAATATACTTATAAAAAGCATTCACTATTTGCCACCTGTAAACAAGGGAAACCCCAACCTTCAAACTGAAAAAAAAAACCAACATTTTTGAACTCCAAAACCCACCAAACCTTCAACATCAGTGCAACCAAAACCCCAAGATCTGAAAATTTGGAACACCAAAACCCAACCCATTAACTGTTTAATAGCAATGAAGAAAAGATAAAAACGAACAGCCACCTTCAAAGCAACAATCGAACGAGAACCCAAAACTAGATCTAGCCTCCTTCTTGTTCATCCGCGAAGTAGAAAACTGGTGACGAGAACGCAGTTAACACGAGCGACTGTTTGTGAACGAGACCTGGTCTCTTCTGTGCTTTAAATCGACGCGATTATCATCGTGAACCATTAGCGTCAACCGTCGTCACCTGATCTGATCGCGAAAACCCTTAAATTGGGAACCCTAGCCGTCGTACCAACTTCATCATCTATTCCCGGTCATCGGAAATGGAACTTGAACAAACGAGGGGAACCTCTCCGACGTGCTCTCTTCTTTGTGGATTTAGAAAGTGGTAGTGTGTATTTGTGTGTGCACTTTGAATGTAAACAAGGGGAGAGAGAATTGTGGGTTGTGCTTTGGCTGTATATAATTTAGAGAAAAGTGTCTGGACAGTTCCTCTGGTTTGCTCCGCTTTCACCTTTAGTCCTTACATTTTCAAAATGACATCTATAGTCATCAACTTGGGTAAATTCATTCTCGGATAGTCTCTAGCGTGGATGGGGTTAGTTTTCTCAGTTAACTTGGTATGAAATGACTATAATGCCCTTACTATTAAAAAATTAACAAATAAAACATTAAAAGATTATGAACATGCGGGCCCCACCTATCCACCCCACCCCATGTCTTCTTCCCCTTTCTTTCTCTTTAACCTGCAACAACCTAGAATCACGCCACCACCGCTTCATCACAGTGATCATGCAGAATCTGCACTGTTTTTATGGATATTATCTCTTCCACAACTCCCCATTTAAAGAATTATGAAACAAAGAATTAACACGTTTCAAATCAAGAGCTTGTTCGA
Source organism: Scalesia atractyloides (assembly GCA_947069175.1). Taxonomy (NCBI): domain Eukaryota; kingdom Viridiplantae; phylum Streptophyta; class Magnoliopsida; order Asterales; family Asteraceae; genus Scalesia; species Scalesia atractyloides. Next base: position 55,019,894 of record CAMTDV010001634.1, on the reverse strand, counting down.
CTAATTGCAACAATCTGTTTTTCGGTATTATCACTACTGACGTGAAAGCTTCTGTAAATCCTCGAGTAGCTTTGACCAGGCCTTTGACTTGACCAAATGTGACCAGATAGTTTGTTGACCCGATTTGAAGGAGACAAAATTGGCTGCAACCATCGTAGGGTCGTTCTAGTCTGGTCTTGACCACCACACACGGTGGTTTCAACCTTGAAATCGGCGACTACACTCCACTTCAACAACAACGATCACCACATCATCGCTAGTTTTCTTTTTTTGTAAACACCACACCAACGTCGGGTAAAAACCTTAGAGAGAGAGAGAGTCAGAAGATAGCAAATCGGAGAATGATTAATCAGTGTTGAGGTTCCTGATCTTTGATGTTTAAACTAGTAAGTGATCTAGAAAACGGATCTACAAGTCTTCGTCGGAGGCATAGTTAAAGACGATGTATTAGGGCGGGCCAGCAAGGAAAGAACGGTAACGGAAGATGCATGGAATGTGGTTCCGGTTTGGATTCTTGTTTCGATTTCGGTTAAGACTACAGCTTCGACTCCGCTGCTGGTCCGCGATGCATCGGAATCGCCTTCTACACCATCATGACAGAGAAATTACAACGGAGTGGGCTGGGTGATATGGAGTCATGGAGATGATAGAAGATACGTTGATGGTGGTTACAGGTTAGGAAGAAAGGGTCATGAAGAAGAAGAAAGGGTAGGTGGGTGGGTCCCCTTTTATAATAATAAATATATATTAAGTTCTATAATTAAATTAACGGGCAATTTAGTTGTTTCACACCAACTTAACTGAGAAAGCTAACCTCCATCCGCTTTAGGGACTATCCGAGAACGAATTTGCCAAAGTTGGGGACTACAGATGTAATTTTGAAAATTTAGGGACTAAAGGTGAAATCGGATCAAACCACGGGAACTATCCGGGCACTTTCCTCTATAATTTATGTTTGTAAGAGCTATGATGTGAATGTGATGTTTTGTACAGACATTGGTAGTGGGGAGGGTAAATTTACATAAATGTCCCTCTGCATAAAGAATGGTATGTAGTGATGTGGCATTCTTTGATTGGTCCAAAATGGTTCTCATGGTTCTCGCAACTCGGCTTGGTTCTCTCTTGAACCGGATCCTATATATATACGTGGTAGTGTATGTGAGATATACGAAGCCTAATATATAAAAAGAGTAAAAGTCTCAAAGATCAACGATTTTGACAATATTCTTTGACTAATTGTGTTCATGATATTTTGATTATTACCTATTATGTGATATTAATGTTTGAAACATGTTTGCAATTCAAATGTCGAATGAAGTTAATCAATAGGTCCAGAACAATCATGAAAACTCTTTGGATAAAAGTGTCATAGAGAATATAATAGCTCAGGGGATAGCTGATGCAATACCCTTAATTATCGAAGTTGTTAGAAACCCTGTGCCTATAGAAAACAATAAAGTTGTGAGTAGTAAATGTAACCGTAGCAATGATTTTAGCCACAATGTCAATGGAGATAATAGTATTATTACCAAAGAACTATTCCCTAAGAGAATGAAGGTAATAACTTCCGGATGTACTTATAAAGATTTTTAGCCTGTAAGTCAACTGAATTAACAGGTAGTGAAGGAGCTATGGCTGCTCTGTGATGGTTGGAAAAGATTGAAGTTGTTCTTAAGATTAGTAAATGTGTCGAAGAAGATACGGTAATGTATGCTTCTAATCTCTTTAGGGATGAGGCATTAGAATAGTGGAATATGATTCTTCAGGCAAAAGGAAGTGACATTCCCTATGCCATGAACTGGAAAGAATTTAATGAATGACAGAAACGAAATTATGTCATCATGAGAAGGAACAGATGGCTAATAATTTTTTAAATCATAAAATGGCTGATGTGAATTGTCGTGAGTATACGACAAAATTCTTCGAATATGCAAAAATGGTACCAACTCTGGCTTCGCCATAACCTATACTAGTTTCTCATTATATTTAGGGATTGATTAGTGAAATCCGTGATATACTCAAGGCAGCTAAACCTCAGACTATTGAGGAAATAGTTGAATTGCCCAATACTTTGACAGACGAATTGATCCGCCCAAGAGAAGAAAACAAGAAGAAGGAATTAGCTCAGAAAATTACCCAAGAATTTCGCTCTGGTAATACCTACAGAATAAGAGAAGTTTGACAGTCCTCTTCACCGCCTTTCTGTAAATTCTGATAAAGTAAACACTCAGGAAGATGTGCTAAGTACTACAACTTCTGCAAAACACCTGGACATAAAGAAGAAGAATGTAGAAGAAAAATTAAATCTAAAGTTTGCTTCAATTGTGGAAAAGGAGGCCATATTCGTCTAGATTGCCTGAAATTAGTTAGAGTACCTGAAAACAAGACAAAACAGTAGACAGAGCTATGAAGAACGCGCGAGCATTCGTACTTACTGCGCAGGAGGCAGCGATGATTCCCGACGTGATCGCTGGTACGTTTCTTGTCCATGACTTCTATGCTAAAGTATTATTTGACTCTGGTGCAAATCAAAGTTTTATAAATACTTCATTCTGTCAAGCACTTAATCAACCATTAATTGAGCTTAGTCAAGCTTGTATTGTATAAACGACAGAAGGAAACTCCACCAACATACGCGAAGTACTTCAAGGAAGGATGATAGAATTGTTATCACCTAAGTTCACGAAAACCTGCTACCAATGAATCTAGCTGGATTCAATGTAGTATTAGAAATGGATTGGTTAGTGGCCAATCATGCTCGAATCTTATGTGATCAAAATACTGTTGAGATCCGTATGCCAACAGGAGAAATGATCATGATTCGAGGAGACAATCCGACCAATTCCACAAAATTCATCTTTGTTATGAAAGCTGCAAGTTATGCACCGAAGCAAGGTATAGAGTATATGGTCTTTGTGATCATTAACACTAGAGGCAAGGAACTGAAAGAAATTCTGGTAGTATCGGAATACCCGGACGTCTTCCTAGAAGATCTACATGGATATCGCCTAACCGAGAAGTAGAATTCAGAATTCCTTTAATACCTTGAACTGCACCAATTGCTAAAGCACCTTATCGATTAGCACCCACGGAGATGCTGGAATTAAAGAAGCAATTAGATTAATTGTTAGAGAATGGTTTTATACAACCAAGCTCATCCCTTGGAGAGCACCTGTGTTTTTTGTCAAAAAGAAAAATGGTTCAATGCGTATGTGTATCGATAACAGGGAATTGAATAAGGTCACAATCAAGAATTGGTACCCATTACCGAGAATTGATGATCTATTTGATCAACTCCAAGGAGCTCGGTAGTTTTCCAAGATCGATTTAGGCTCACGATACCATCAACTGAAAGTATAGGAAGAGGATATTCCTAAAACTGCTTTTAGAACTAGGTTTGGTCACTACGAGTTTACAGTAATGCCATTTGGCCTAACAAATGCTCCAACAACATTTATGGACATGGTGAATAGGACATGTAAACCGTACCTAGATAAATTTGTAATCGTTTTTGTAGACGATATACTTATTTATTCCAAGAGTGAGGAAGATCATATCAAACATATTCTTTTGCTTTTAACACTGTTGAGAAAAGAGAAACTTTATGCTAAATTCTTTAAGTGTGAATTCTGGTTGCAAGAAGTGCAATTTTTAGGACATTTAATTAATCACGAAGGAATTCATGTGGATCCCACAAAGATAAAGGCAATTACCAAATGGAAAGTCCATAAGTCACCTAAGGAAGTCAGAAGTTTCCTAGGACTAGCAGGATACTACCAACGCTTTATCCAAGATTTCTCCCAAATAGTCGTTCCATTAACCAACTTAACGTGTAAATCGGTTAAGTTTAAATGGGGACCCAAGCAGGAAGAAGCTTTTACAACCTTGAAGCAAAGGTTAACGAATGCACCGCTACTTGCATTAACAGAAAGAACTGAGGATTTTGTAGTCTTTTGTGATGCTTCTAAATTAGGATTAGGATGTGTTTTGATGCAACGTGAGAAGGTGATTGCTTACGTGTCTAGGCAACTGAAGAAGCATGAAGAAAACTATACAACTCATGATTTAGAATTATGAGCAATAATTTTTGCCCTCAAAATCTGGAGACATTATTTCTATGGTAGTAAGTTTACCATCTTACAGATCATAAAAGCTTAAGATATATTTTTGGGCAAAGAGAATTGAACATGAGGCAAAGATAATGGATGGAAATTTTAAGTGACTACGATTGTGATATCAAGTATCACAAAGGTAAAGCTAATATAGTCGCAGATGCTTTAAGTCGTAAGTATCATGAAAAGCCAAGAAGAGTATGTGCTCTCAGATTAAATCTACAGGTAGATTTAATGAACCATTGAAGAATACCCAGGAAACAGCAATCAAGGATGATGCCGAAGGATTAAAAGGAATGGTGAAGGAATTATAAAAAAGGAACAGATGGAATTTGGAAATTCCATAAGAAAAGGATTTTGATACCGATCCAAGGAAGCCTATGACATAGAATTTTAGAAGAAGCTCATAAGTCAAGTATAAGATGCATCCTGTTAGTGACAATATGTATCAAGATTTGAGGAATAATTGTTGGTGGATAGGAATGAAAAAGGATATAGCTAGTTACATCTCTAAGTGTTTAACTTTTTCGGAAGCTAAAGCTAAACATCAGAAACCTTCAGGTTTACTTCAACAATTAGAAATGCTAGTGTGGAAATGGAATTGATAACAATGGATTTTGTTACCAAATTACCCAAAACAAGGAAAGGTAACGACACAATCTGGGTGATTGTGGATCGACTAACCAAGTCAGCTCATTTTCTACCCATGAAGGAAACCTTTAGTATGGAAAGATTGGCTAAGTTGTATGTAGATGAAGTAGTTTCTTTACATGGAATTCCATTATTCATTGTGTCTGATAGTGATAGTCATTTCACTTCTCATTTTTTGAAAAGTTTCCAAAAAGCTATGGAAACACGACTAAAGTTAAGTATAGCCTATCATCCTCAAACAGATGGACATAGTGAATGTACAATCCAAATATCGGAAGACATGTTAACGGCATGCGTAATAGATTTTGGATAAAGTTGGGACGATCATTTGCCATTAATAGAATTCTCCTATAACAATAGTTATCATACAAGCATTAATGCTTCTCCATTTGAAGCACTTTATGGACGAAAGTGCCGAACTCCAATATGTTGGGCAAAAATAGGAGAAAAGCAATTATCAGGTCCTGAGATTGTACAAGAAACAACTGACAAGATAACTCAAGTCAAGGAAATGTTACAGACAACAAAAAGTTGTCAAAAGAGTTATGCAGATTACTGATGTAAGCCATTGGAATTTCAAGTTGGATACAAAGTAATGTTAAAAGTTTCTCCTTTGAAAAGAGTAGTCCGATTTGGTAAGAAAGGAAAGTTAAGCCCAAGATATGTTGGACCATTTAAGCTTGTCAAGCGAATTGGACTAGTACCCTATCAGCTACAGTTACCTAAAGAAATGGCTGGTATACATTAAGTATTTCATATATGTACTCTAAGGAAATGTTTAGCTGATGAATCTTTGATGGTACCTCTTCAAGATATAGAGGTAAGTGAAAAACTAAAATTTGTTGAGAAACCTCTCCAAATCTAAGATAGAAAGGTTAAGAATCTCAAACGTAAGAGATTGATTATAGTCAAAGTAAAATGGGATTCCAAACGAGGACCAAAATATACTTGGGAATTAAAATCATAATAAAACGGGAATATCCATACTTGTTTCAGTGAATCTCGAGGACGATATTTTAAATAAGGTGGGGAGGATTTAACAACTCCAAAAATACCCTAGAAAGAACCCTGATCGAAACCCCGGGCATTGAGATTCTAGGATCCGGTGGTTCTAGACGAAAGTTTGGACGGGATATCACTAATTTGGTAGAGTGTTATTAAGAAAGAGTAGAAGCAGAATAATAGTCATAAGCTTCCATTCATTCATACCGAAAGAGCATACATCTTGTCAAGCTGGCGAAATTCTGGAAAAAATTTCGCCAGCGTTTCCCCTCTGGGAACTCTAAAACTTAACAAATGACAAACAAACGACATATTATACTGACTAACCTCGTGCGAACTGAGACTTTAACTTCGTACAAAGTGAGTTCACTTCGTACGAAGTGACATACTAACTTCGTACGGAGTGACTCACTTCGTAAGAAGTGACCTTTAAACACATTCTCGTCCGCTCTTAAGTCATGTGTTCGTATCTAATCTATACAATATTCAACACACGCTCTATCTAGCCTAGTCGTATAGTACTGACATAATATGCACCAACATACATGCACGACGAGACCCAACGCGAAAAAAGGGCATCTCAGGCGCCACACGGGAGAATCCCATGATTCTCCTGCAACGCACGGGAGAGTGCCAGGCCATGTGGCACCGTTTCACGACAAGTTGGCAAGGCTACACAGGTGACGAGGCTAACCTAGCCCTAATAGGCAGCCGTCGTGCCACGAGGGAGAATCCCCTTATTCTCTAGCCACAGTGGGAGAAACCGAGATGGGCTATATAAAGGCAGCCATGGGAGAAGTCTCAGTGCACCAGTTCGATAGGAAAATCGACACTCTTTCTCTTTCGAAACACTGTTCTAATACCCGAAACCCCTAAACTCTACTCCGTAGCTACCGTACTAACCCAAATCATTGGTACGATACCCTGTCCAAACGTAATGAAACCAAATCAAACGGATGTTAAAGTACTGCCTGAATAAGGCTATACTTTGTCATCTACGTTGAGATTTTGATCTCGTGATTATCGTTAAAGTTTGAATTGGGTTAACACAACTATTATGTGTTGCATTATGTCCGTAGCTACCGTACTAACCCAAATCACTGGTACGATACCCTGTCCGACGTAATGAAACCAAATCAACTGATGTTAAAGTACTGCCTGAATAAGGCTATACTTTGTCATCTACGTTGAGGTTTTGATCTCGTGATTTATCGTTAAAGTTTGAATTGGGTTAACACAACTATTATGTGTTGCATTATGTTTTTAATTAGGAACCCATGACTTAGACCAGAAGGCTATTACTGAAAACCCTAAATTGGCAAAGTGAATCATTATCTTTTATCAAATGCTTTCAAAACCATAAATGTTTTCCAGTTGTATTTACAGTGATTAAGTCTTTGTATTCTGAAATTACTGCCGGTATGTGGGGTTTTGTATAATTACTAGTCCAGCTTTGCTATTGGACAAAGAGTTATTCAATAGTAATATGGCCACAGTCACCGAATTGGGCGTGTAAAAATACTAATTTGAGTAATTGAAAGATATAAACAAATGTAAACCCTTAATGCTGTAATTATAACCTTGTGTCTTTTTATAAATTTGAATGAACTCACAGTATTTTTCGCTGATAAAATGTTTCTAAAACGCGTTTCATCTTATTTACTGTGAAGAGAAGGAAAAGTGCTATGACGCACTCAAGCTTGAATAAGTGGCTATTTAAACCTAAATAAAAACGTGTTTTGTAATCAAGGGTTTATCCCTTTGAAAATATTTTATGTAAATTTGGGTTTTGTCCTGATGAAAATTTCGCTGCGATAATTTTAATAAACACCAGTACCACTTGTATCTGATCACGGCTTCCGCCCAAGGTAGGGTCGAAGGTTGTGACATGTTCCACATTTCGGATCTAAAGAAATGTCTAGCCGATATGTCGCTAGCTATGCCGCACCATGATGTGCAGATTGATGAAACCTTGAGGTTCATTGAGAAACCTTTATCGATCGAGGATTAACAGGTTAAAAAGCTCCAAAAGAAGCTGATCCCATTGTGAAAGTCAAATGGGATTCCCTTCGTGGCCCAGAATATACATGGGAGTTTGAATCTAACATGAGATAAAAGTATCCCCATCTATTTGAACACAATCTCAAAGATGAGATTTCTTTTAAGGGGGTGAGGATGTGACACCTCGGAAATTTATATCAAATGATATGGCAACACGGGTCCGATAAACTCTCAAGTATTCCAGATATGTTGTATGAGTGGGGAAATTTTGTATAAAATACAAAAGATGATAGTAGAGGGGTCCAATGTGACAAAATGCCAAAAAATTGACTTCTGATAGTCCCTTACGGACCATGAGGCATATTCCTTATGGTCCATAAGGCATTTGAAAATGGTGGGGCAAGAAACCCTTACGGAATGCAAGGCCTCACCTCTTGAAGTCCGCAAGAGCATCGTTGACAGACAGAATTGCTTGCAGCTGCACCATGCAGTTTCTACCACCTCTCTAGCAATTTTGCCACCTTGAACAAACTTTTGGACACTTGCTAGGACACTCCTCAGCATCTCAAAGCTCCAGGGACACTTGGCACCACCTTGTGATCCTTGTTCAACTATAAATAGCTCCATATTTCCCTCATTCAAGACTTGCACCTTCATATTTCTCATTCTCTAATCTCTTGGAGTGCTTCTGATTAGGGCCGTTCAAACCGCTCGCCGCTCGCTTGGAAATTGCTCGGAAAATGCTCGTTCGATTTGACGCTCGGTTGTAAACGAGCTGCTCTACTCGGTTCGGTTTGTAAAGGAGCCAAGCATAAGCAAAGGTCCGCTCGGCTCGGTTCGAGTCGAATTATTATTTAATTAGTATATATATACACACACATATACACATACATATATAAACATGTATATACACAAATATAAATTATACATAGACACACACACCCCTATATATACACACATACGTATATAGTTAATATAAATTAAATTGATAGTTTTATATATACCACTCTATTAGATTTTGGTCTACTATATACAAATTTACAATTATATCTATACGTACTAGCCCAATCACACCAATAAAAAAATTAATATCAAATCTAAAAGTTAGACCCTAAACCGATAAACGACAGTCTGCTCATCGCTTCAATGTTTCATTTCGTTACTCTAAGTCGATTGTCTCATGCTCTCAATGTCATTATTCGTGCAATATGATAATCGCCTCTCGGCCACATCGTTGTTCATAAGAAAAATATTATGCCATGAAATGTTGTTATAAGACATAAAACATAGACCCAACATTGTCATTATCTATCTCTCAACAAATTTAAATCAGGCGACACGGTTGTCCGAATCGTTCAAACTTCGCTCGATGCTCGCTCGGAATATTTACTGCTCGAAAAATGCTCGTTTGATTTGAGCCTTGGTTTTAAATGAGTCGCTCTGCTCGGTTCGGTTTGTAAACGAGCCAAGCACGAGCAGAGGTCCGCTCGGTTCGGCTCAGCTCGTGAACAGCCCATCTTCTGATCTATAGAGGTATACTTTTTGGAGTTATAACACTCTGTTGAACACTTATAAGTGTTCTAACTCAATCTTTTTCCATTCGTAGGCTAGTTATTAGCCGAAAGTCAATCAAATTGACTTTTGCTTTGACTTTTGGTTCTGACCATTCGGTCAAGCCAAAGTTTGAATCGAACTTGGCTACATGATCGTAATAATGAAGGTGTTAATCCCTTATGATGGCACCCTATGAAGATCACGTTAAGTAGGCAAAGTGATGAGTCAAACTTATATTTAAATAAAGTTAAAATGCAGATTTTTATAAATCACGCTAATCAAATTCTAAGTATCGAAACCTTAATTTTTGACATTATAATTGTTTACATATCAGGATATTTTTAATCTTGCCCGACTAGTGATTTCCTGCTTAGAGCTAGTTTCGCAATCGAAAGTCAAACAGTTTGACTTTTCCTTTGACTTTGGATTCTGACCCGTTTGGTCAAGTTTAGAGCTTATATACAGGTTGATTTATGATCATGTTATTGTATGGAATAACCCTCTGAGGTTATACCATTCGATCATACCATTTGATAGGTTTTATGTTAAAGTCCATATAATACGCCTAAACATGCTAAAATTGCCCTTATCGCCTAAAAATGGTTTTAAAACCAACTGAACACATATTCTGAGTTTTAAAATGATATTGTAGTATAATGAAACATGTTTTGGCATTATGGACTTGTCATAGACCTATTCCACCACCCGACACCGCATATGCGTGTACGGTTAGTTTAATAGCATAAATCACATAAACTAACCGAATTGAGTCAAAACCTTTCCAAATCAATTCTAATCAGAAGGTTTGATTGTTTAACCCATATTATACAAGTCCTGGTACTCGGAAGGGTATAAACCACATTCTATTCGGTCAACGCTTAATCTAGCGAACCATACTTATCGTTTAAGGTAAACTGGTCAAAGTCAAATGACATATATAAGACCCTTTAACATTCTAACGAATCATAGTTCCATTCATTCTAGAATAGGAGCCTATAATAAATTGCGCATGTTTTAGTTATTTTGATTAACGATTGTGCTTAACACCTTTGCTTTGTAAAGACTAGCACATGTAAATACACTTAGCCTATTTTTCTTATAAGGTCTTAGGATACGGTTTTAGCCGCTTGGTCGGTTTTGAATCAATGACGAATGATGTCCAAAATTACATAACTCGTTTTTATCCGTTTTGCTTGATACCTTAAACATTGGGGGTTAATATGACCGTGTCCTAGATATCCCCGACTCAGTTAATTGCAAGTTGACACAACCTAAGCTGGTGTGTAGGCATACACCTGACAGACGCTAATGCTATATAATATGATATTAAAAATGTGGTGTGTCGATTAATCATCTACCGGCATTTAGTTCTGGTCCCATATGTATTGACAAACAGGTAAAACTGGTAACAAGAAAATTACTTTATCCCAAGTTATATTTAAAATGATTTACCAAATATTATCAAATACTTTTTGAAAAGATCTTTCAAAAGAGTCAGTTAATTGTATTTACCAGTGAAAACTGACGTATTTTCAAAAGACTAAGCGCAAGTTATATAGCAAATAAGGAATAGGCGGGAGCTGCTCGGTCTAGGCGTTTTAGAATTTTCAATCCCATGAAAGACCCTATTAGTCTCAAGTCTTATTTATTATATTTCGATCCGCCTGTGTATCTTTTAGTACGAACCGTTTGTATATTATTTTTGAACGTTGGACTTATATATTTGTACTTTGTAGTAATAAGTTTAAAATCCCATCTTCCAATGTGCATTGTGATTACTGATATTAATCTTCACGCATATACCCCAAGTTAGGGCCCCCCAGAAAAATCAGGGTGTGACACCTTTGTTGACTATTATTCGAATTGAACCTTCCCTTCTTCGAATCTCGGAAGCAATTTTCCTATCGCTTCCTCTTTCCATCGATTTCGTATTTCATCGTCCTTAGTCTCACTTCATCCTAAGTCAGTGAAAGGGCTAGATCTACCGTTGCTCTGAAAGTAGCAGGTTTGGAGGATTTAACCATCCCCTTGATCTCTGGTGCTATACCACCAATGAAATGCGTAATGCATTTTGGCTCAGGTGTGATTAGATAAGGTACTAAGCTGGACATAGAGTTGTAGTTAGACACATACTTCATACAATCTAGATTCTTCATTGTGAGACTCAGAAAATCTGACTCTACTCTCTCAACCTCATGTGGAGGGCAGTAGGTTTCCTTGATCAATTCAACAAATTTTTCCCAACCCATATGGTAAAGGAAATCTTTCCAGTAGATTAATTCATGGCTTCCACCATGTTAAACCATCCTCTTTAAAGGATTGAAAACACACATTTGATGGTGTCTTTCTCAGCACATCCGTTGATGTCTACCACTGTTTTCATTTCATCTAGCCATTTCAAGGCATCAATAGCTCATTTTCCCCCCGTGAAGTCACGAGGTTTACATGATACAAAGTACGTATATGAAGACCCTTCCTTGGAATTTCGGTGTTCTTTCTTAGCAACATGATTTGACCCGTTCCTCTCACTCTTTGTAATGGAGAAATGTGAGCTTTGGGTTCTATGAGTGGAAGAAACCCAGAGACCGATTTAGGTTTTGTTGGCTCTAGCCCTTTATACTTAGTCATGAACTCAGTCATAGCTTTGCTGACTTCAACAACTATTAGGGCCTGGAGGTTATCTCCTCCACCCTCTCGACCAGTGTACCCCACATTGTCAAGTCATAATATCAATATTTTAGCTACAAGCCACTAAAATATTTATTGCTCAAGGAAAAACAATTAAATATTGAAATGAATACTTGAGATTGCAGTGAGATAAATTTAAAATTCAAAATTCATAATTTCAAAGATTACAATGTTTTATCCACAATGGACTTCTTGGAATAAAATAAAATACAACATATGTCCAAAATGGACTTTTGGAATACAAATTATAATATGATATCCTTAAAGGACTTTTGGAACTATAAAAATTACAATAATAAAATTAAAATCTTCAATCATCTATTGTTCCTCTAACTAGCTTGGAAAGCTTCTTATATATCTTGCTCGTCCTCTCTCATTTCTTTGGACCTGTAGTTGAATCTCTTCAGTCAGTTCTAAAGCTTGGTTGATAGCCTCGAGAGGTGCTAGTTGTTGAGGTAGATGTGGTTGAGGCACAACCGAATATTGGTATCTTGGGTTTGGATAACCAGTATTTTGATATGTGGGAGGAAAAGAGGTGGATATAGTGCATTTTGTATGACCACCTGTAAATAAGGGTCATAGGATGGAGCCAGATAAGCATAATCAGCTGTACATGTGGCGTATGGTTATCGTACCCGATTGGTTTGGATAAGTGGGAATGGGGTTGTCATAACCCGTAGGTGTTGGGTCCACAACTAGAGTAGTATGGGAGGGTCCACCCATTTGTGGGTCCTTCAATATAGGTGGATATGTAGGTAAGAGTGGTGGAAGAGAACCAGATCATTCCCCGAGCATGTACCGGCATTCGAGCTCCGATACAGGGCTTCCTCGATTGTGGTTGTTGTTGTTGTTGCTCCACTAGTTGGTATGGTATCACTGACGCATCATCCCGTGGAGGAGGTGGAGTTCGAGGAGGTGGATATGATGGTGTTTGTGGTCGATACAGGGCTTCCTCGATTGTGGTGGATGTTATTGTTGCTCCACTAGTTGGTATGGTAACATTGACGCATCATCCTGTGGAAGAGGTGGAGTTTGAGGAGGTGGATATGATGGTGTTTATGGTAGATGTTCAGGGGTGTAATAAAAAGTAAATTGGTTGAAATATTGGTCCCACTCATCAGGACCTTGGTATGGCGAACCTGCGTAAGATGCAATGTCGCTGGATAGCTCAATAGGATGTTGGTTGGTTCTAGAAGGCGGCATCTCCGGATCTGAATAGCCACTTAACTGTTTTGGCTTAGGTGTAGATAGTTTAGATATTCGATGTGTGGAAGGAGTCATGTGAGTGGTGAGAGTGGGAGTGGAAAGGATGTGAGTATGAATGTCTTGGTGGTTGTGAGGAATGGGATTCATGAGAATGTTGGGAATATTCTAAGTGGATATGTTGTGAGTGTGAGGGTTGTGGTTGTGAAGGTCCTCGGCCTCACTTGGGACCTTTTCCCATTCCTTGTCTTCTCGACAACATAATTACCTGTTAGATATACATATTCAAGATCATTAATAACTTTAGGATTTCTAGCCTAGCCATACAGGAAGACTTAGACACTAAATTTCCTATGGAATCTACAATTGTGATATTTGAGCTTAGACACAAAAGGCTAGTGTCTAATTTGCTCAAACTGTGGCTCTGATACCAGCCTGTCACACCTTAATTTCCCGATGAAACCGGACTTCGGGTTTATGCGTGAAGATTAATATCAATTATTACAATAGACGACGGAAGATGGAATAAAGTAAAGTAAATAACGTAAAAGATTGAAATTAATAAATAAATTTACACAAGCTTGTACGTGTAAATCTCCACATGTGGATCAAATATAAAATGTGACTTTAGACTAATAAGGGTCTTTCCATGGAGTTGCAAATTCCAATATCTTAAGATCAAGCCACTCAGGCCTATCCGTATTTGCTAATTAACCTACGCTTAGTCTTTTTCTGTAACATTTGTAAAAATCGGGTCTCCAAAACCCGCTCCGTTTTGTAATCAAGTACCAAGTTATGAAAGTGCATTAATTATTTATGGTTATTTTGAGTTAAAACGATACATAATTAATAAATAAACTAAACTATAAAAATTATATTTGATAAAAAGTTAAAATAAAATAAATAAAAAACATTTGAAGCTGCCGGGACTCGAACCCGGGTCAGCTGAGTCACTCAATGACTTAACATCCTTTTCCTAAACCACTCCGCCACAGTGTGATTTCTGTTAACTTTAGGAAAGCAAATGAAACTTATACACAAACTCAGTTTAATCAATATTACCATCTGAAAACCGGTAATCGGTAAACCAATCGTCAAATCGATTGTTTACCTCACAATTTCAGTTATAACCGATGTGCGACGGTTTTTAATTAAGTCAGAATTGATTGAACATTAAGCCTTATCATTTCGGCTTTTGAAACCGAAAATTTCATCAAGTTCTGATTTAATTCGAGCTCCAGATCATTTACACGATTCAGAACTATCACAACAATACTCAATTTCATTTTCGTCGCAATTCTGAACCATAAGATTTTCTGAATCAGTTCGCCGGAAAATTTCTGCAAGTCACCGGAAAACCGGGACTCACATTCTCACGGTAATTCCTCCGACTCTCTCAGTTTAAAACATGTGATTAGTCAGTCTCTAACACAACTCTATCATCAGAATCGATCCTAGCCAACGTTTATCGGAAATCTTATCTTCGCCGGAAAGTTTCTGAGACTGCCGGAATCCCACTGTGAACTGGTAAGATAACCTACACTTATTTTAAACCTTGTTTAGGTGACTCAACTTTATGAATAATCGATCAACGCTGTTAATTGGTTCAACAGTCGGAGTTCATTTCGAGTACCGACGAACCTCCGCCGGAATTCAGTGAATAACATCAATCGGTATATTCTGTTCCTTAAACTTTCTCCATTCTTTACTTTTGAGTTACTGTTGATATCGGAGAACTTTGTAAATCACAAATCAATCATAATCAGTCGAGTTATGTTGCCTTTGTAATCGGTGAAGAAGATGAAGTTATAACAGAATATAAGAGTAATTAAAATCCGGATTATAAACGGGTTAGACACACAGTCCAGTTCATGCAATACGATCGGCTCCGTTTGATTGAGCCTTGATCGCACAGTTCAATTTACATTTCCAGTTCATCCAATACGATCGGCTCCGTTTGATTGAGCCTTGATCGCACAGTTCAATTTACATTTCCAGTTCATGCAATACGATCGGCTCCGTTTAATTGAGCCTTGATCGCACAGTTTATTTATGTTAGTTATCGTATGTTATTGGTATATTCATGTATGCTATCAAGTGTTATTGTATGTTATAATTGTAACTGCTATTTGCCAATGCTTGATTACTTACATTTGCTCTTTTATGATTATACACAATATTTTATTGATAAACTAACCATAAAATCATTATCAAATGTTTATCTAATGAGGTTCACTCGCCAACTTATGTTGACCCAAAAACTACCATTTTACACATGATACAGGTGAACCAGCAGCAGCTAGGAACACATAGGACCTGGACTAGAAGAATAAATCAATTTAGTTCTTGGATTGTTACCTTTTGATTATTTCCTTTGTATTGAATGAACATGTTTGGATGTTTGAAAATGTAACTTTGACTTCATTAATTATGAAACATAATAGTAAATGTCATGTGCTTTGGTGATAACCCAATTATGCCCCGACTCTTATTTCCGCTGCGGGTCGGGGTGTGACAGATTGGTATCAGAGCCATGACTATAGGGATATAGGATAGGTTATTAGACCCTTAGAGCCTATACTATAGTCGATTAGAAGCTTATAAGAATTTTGTGTGTTATATGCCAAATTTCATGATGTTTATATGTTTTATGTTAAATGTTACATTTGATATTGTGCAAGCATGTTCATAAGTATGTGTTATCAAATAATGCCTATCATGAAATCATATGCTCATAACATATCACATCCATGAAAGCACACACCACATCATGATTGATTTTACAATGATTTTCGTGTTTTCAAATCTCATCAAAGTGAGTTCTCATGACGGGCATGTAGTAACTGGAAGGGTACTAGTACCGGTAGTCGGAACGTCCTGTCTAGGCTGGCATTCGTATAAATCCAAAATAAAGGACCAGTTTGCCTACCTGGGGACTAACGATGAGAGTACGAAGTACCTATTAGGCCAAAGCATGCTATACCAAACGTCGTGTGAACTAATCCCACTTTGAGTTGTCATTGTGTCTACACCTGGACACGTTCCGACCAAACATCTCATGAACATATTTTGTGGTTCGCATTCGGGGTATGCGAGTGTTAAATCGCCAATACTAATGTGAATCCTACCAAGCCAATAGCCATGGGGGCCCACATGACTATGTAGGTGACTATAGGGATATAGGATAGGTTATTAGACCCTTAGAGCCTATACTATAGTCGATTAGAAGCTTATAAGAATTTTGTGTGTTATATGCCAAATTTCATGATGTTTATATGTTTTATGTTAAATGTTACATTTGATATTGTGCAAGCATGTTCATAAGTATGTGTTATCAAATAATGCCTATCATGAAATCATATGCTCATAACATATCACATCCATGAAAGCACACACCACATCATGATTGATTTTACAATGATTTTCGTGTTTTCAAATCTCATCAAAGTGAGTTCTCATGACGGGTATGTAGTAACTGGAAGGGTACTAGTACCGGTAGTCGGAACGTCCTGTCTAGGCTGGCATTCGTATAAATCCAAAATAAAGGACCAGTTTGCCTACCTGGGGACTAACGATGAGAGTACGAAGTACCTATTAGGCCAAAGCATGCTATACCAAACGTCGTGTGAACTAATCCCACTTTGAGTTGTCATTGTGTCTACACCTGGACACGTTCCGACCAAACATCTCATGAACATATTTTGTGGTTTGCATTCGGGGTATGCGAGTGTTAAATCGCCAATACTAATGTGAATCCTACCAAGCCAATAGCCATGGGGGCCCACATGACTATGTAGGTGAAGGTATGGGGGACATTTGAGGCCCAACATGAGCGAACCCAAGACATCCTATGGATGTAGTTGCATTATTGATATTTATGTTATTTTCATTTTATTAAAGACACATGACACCTAAAAAGACACCATAAACTCACAATCTTCTCATTTTATGATCCTGTAGATGTCGTCTAGACAGCATCTGAGGGGTAAGAAATCGGGAAAGTCTCGGGAACGTTTGGCCACTCATATCACGAATCAAATGGCCACGATATTGCCTGACATCGTGGTACAAGTACAACAAGCCCTTGCTGCAAATCCTACTAACCCTCCTCAACAACAGGACCAGAACATCGACAACCCTCCTACCATCAAATGCTCTTACAAACATTTTAAGTCCTGTGATCCTCCAAAATTCGAAGGGACTGAGGGAGTCACTGCTCTCTTACATTGGTTTGAGGAGATGGAAAACGTTTTCTTAAACTGCGATTGTCCTGAGGATCGCAAAGTTCGTTACGCCACCGGGAGACTACTTGGTGTAGCTCTCACTTGGTGGAATACTGAGAAAGGAAAGAGGGGAACTGAAGATGCGATGGCCTTAACTTGGGAGGAGTTAAGGGAAATCATGACTAGGCGTTTCTGTCCTAGAAGTGAAATTAAGAAATTGGAGGATGAATTTCATGCCTTAAAGCAAAAAGAGGGTGATCACTCTACTTACAACAAGAGGTTCTTGGAGTTGAACCAAATGGTTCCAAACTTATTCACTCCAACCTATCGTCTGATCGAGCATTACATTCGAGGACTTCCCTCGAAAATCCAAGATTCGGTTCTCAGCGTTTCACCGGTAACACTCGAAGCTGCCATGGAGTTGGCAACGGAACTGATCGAAAACCGAATTCGCAATGGGAAGTTCAAAGAAGAAAAGAAGAAAGCCCCTGTTGAGGGACAAACCTCAAACCACCCCAATCCTTCCTCTAAGTTTGCTAACAAGAGGAAGCGTAACACCAGGAACTTTGCAATCACCCAAACCAACACCCCTATTCCTGCTGCACCCATCACTCAAGTCACTCCTCCACCCGCGCCATACAAAAGACCCTACACAGGCCCATTACCAAAATGTAACCGTTGTCAGTATCACCACTCCCTGATTATCCTTGCCAATACTGCACCGGCTGCGGTCGCGCAGGACATACTGTTCAAAACTGCCGCACGCTTCAACGAACAAACCGCCACCAACCTATAACCCAAACCCACCAACAGTTAATGGGTCAAGCACAACAACAACTACCATTTCCACCCACCCAACATTTAGCCCAAACATACTATCAACCCAATTACCCTATGGGCCAACCTATGCGGGCTTGCTTCAATTGCGGCGACCCAAGTCATTTCAGAAACACATGTCCAAGGCTGGTCAATATTATTCATGCTCAGGCCCAAGCCAACCCTGTGAATCAAGCGAACCAAGCTCCTCCACCTGCTAGAGGAAGAGCTTTCAATATTAACGCGAACCAGGCTAGAGCTGACGGCAATGTGGTCAACGGTACGTTTCTTATAAATGGTAGATATGCCTCTATGTTATTTGATACTGGTGCGGATAGAAGTTTCGTGTCGTTAGAATTTGAACCTATCTTAAGCAAAAATCGGGATAAGCTCGCGGAATCCATAACGGTGGAAATTGCGGATGGAAAACCAGTTTCATTAGACTCTATTTTACGCAACTGTACACTCACCTTTAAACGACCACGATTTCTCAGTCGACCTTATTCCTATGAAGCTGGGGAGTTTCGACATCATAATCGGTATGGATTGGCTCAGTCAACATCATGCGGAAGTTGTATGTCGTGAAAAATTTATTCGTATTCCTCTTTCAAACGGTCAGACGCTACGAATCATTGGAGAAACCTCGTCGAAAGGGCTCAACTTAATGTCATGTCTTCAAGCTCAAAAATACCTAATTATGTCGCATTTTTAGCCCATATCATCAAGAAGGGGACCACAGAGAAGAAACTTGAAGATATTCCTGTAGTAAAAGATTTCCCACAAGTTTTTCCGGACGACATTTCAGGACTTCCTCCAATCAGAGATGTCGAATTCCGTATCGATCTTATACCTGGTGCTACACCAGTGGCAAAATCCCCTTATAGGTTAGCCCCCTCTGAAATGCAAGAGCTAGCCAGTCAATTGCAAGAATTGACTGACAAGGGATTCATACGTCCCAGCTCATCGCCTTGGGGTGCACCTGTCCTTTTTGTAAAGAAGAAAGATGGATCTTTTCGTATGTGCATCGACTACAGAGAGCTCAACAAGTTAACCATCAAAAATCGCTATCCTTTACCTCGCATAGATGATCTTCTTGACCAACTACAAGGTGCCAGTTGCTTTTCAAAAATCGATCTACGATCTGGCTATCATTAGCTTAGAGTGCATGAAGAAGACGTCCCTAAGACTGCTTTTCGAACTCGTTAGGGCCACTATGAATTCATGGTTATGCCGTTTGGATTAACCAACGCACCAGCTGTTTTCATGGACCTAATGAACAGAGTCTGCAAACCTTACCTGGATCGATTTGTTATAGTTTTCATCGACGATATTCTTATCTATTCAAAATCTAAAGCTGATCATGAGCGTCATCTTCGACTCGTCCTTGCACTTCTAGAAAAGGAAAAGCTTTATGCCAAGTTCTCTAAATGTGAATTCTGGTTAAAAGAGGTGCAATTTCTCGGGCATGTAGTCAATGACAAAGGAATACATGTTGACCCATCAAAGATCAAAGCAGTTCAAGAATGGCAAGCTCCACGTACACCAACTGAAGTAAGGTCTTTTCTTGGACTTGCTGGCTATTATCGTCGGTTCATTTCAAACTTCTCTCGCATTGCGGTGCCACTCACGGCTTTAACCCATAAGGGAAAACCATTTGTATGGGGACCCAAGCAAGATGAAGCTTTTCAAACTCTTAAACAAAAACTTTGTGATGCACCAATCCTCACTCTTCCTGAAGGTTGTGATGATTTTGTAGTCTATTGCGACGCGTCAGGGCAAGGATTAGGTTGCGTTCTCATGCAAAGAGGAAAAGTCATAGCTTATGCCTCGAGGCAACTCAAGACACATGAAAAGAACTACACCACTCATGACCTCGAACTTGGAGCCGTTGTATTCGCTCTTAAGATATGGAGACATTATCTCTATGGTACTAAGTGTGAAATATACACTGACCACAAGAGTCTTCAACATATCTTCAATCAAAAAGAGTTAAATATGAGGCAACGAAGATGGGTCGAACTCCTAAATGATTACGACTGTGAAATTAGATACCACCCTGGTAAAGCAAATGTGGTGGCTGATGCACTTAGTCGAAAGGGTTATGCGAACTCCATTCATCTTCTATGTTCACAAATTATAACCAATATTAAAGATCAAATTCGTGAAGCCCAACACGTTTCGATAACAGAAGAAGATGTACGAAAGGAGATGTCCTGTGGAGCCGAGCTAAAACTTGAAACTAAATCAGATGGTATTTTGTATTACCTAGATCGTATCTGGATTCCTAACCACATCAATCTTCGTGAAACACTCATGCATGAAGCTCATAAAACGCGATATTCTATACACCCAGGAGCCGATAAGATGTATCAAGACCTACGGTACACCTATTGGTGGCCTGGAATGAAGAAAGATATTGTCGTTTTTGTTTCCAAGTGTCTCACATGTTCTAAGGTGAAGGCTGAACACCAAAGACCCTCAGGACTTCTAGTCCAACCGGAAATACCTGTATGGAAGTGGGAAAATATAACCATGGATTTCATTACCGGGTTACCTCGCACTTCTAGTGGGTATGACACTATATGGGTGATTATAGACCGACTTACAAAATCAGCTCACTTTATCCCTATTCGAGAAGATTTCAAGAACGAAAAGCTTGCTCGTATTTATATCAACGAAATCGTAAGCCGACACGGGGTACCATTAAGTATTATTTCTGATCGTGATGGTCGTTTCACCTCACGAACATGGCAAGCAGTACAATGCGCTATGGGCACTCGATTAGATCTCAGTACCGCCTATCATCCTCAAACTGATGGACAGTCTGAGCGCACCATTCAAACTCTTGAGGATATGCTTAGAGCATGTGTCATAGACTTCAAGGGAAATTGGGACGCCCACCTACCGTTAGTTGAATTTTCGTACAACAACAGCTATCATTCGAGCATCGGCATGGCACCTTTTGAAGCTTTATATGGTCGAAAGTGCCGATCTCCTGTTTGTTGGCACGAAATTGGGGAAGCACAAATTACTGGTCCAGAATTGATCCAAGAAACCACAGACAAGATTCATCAAATCCGAAACAATCTTTTAGCAGCTCAAAGTCGTTAAAAGAGTTACGCAGATAAACGACGGAAGCCCTTGGAGTTTAGCATTGGTGATCATGTGCTTTTAAAAGTATCACCGTGGAAGGGAGTAGTTCGTTTTGGTCAAAAGGGAAAGCTAGCACCACGTTACGTAGGACCTTTCAAGATACTCGAAAGAGTGGGTCCTGTAGCATACAAGCTTGACCTACCGGAAGAACTCGACAGGATTCATCCCACATTCCACGTGTCGAACTTGAAGAAGTGCCTCGCTGATGAGAACCTCCATATTCCACTGGAAGATATTCAGATTGATGAATCCATGCATTTTATTGAAAAACCAGTGGAGATCATGGACTACGGAGAAAAGCGTCTTCGACGAAGTCGCATTCCTATTGTTAGGGTACGCTGGGAGTCGAAACGGGGACCTGAGTTTACTTGGGAACGTGAAGACTCAATGCGTGAAAAATACCCGCATCTTTTTCCTACTACTTCAACTATTTAAATTTCGGGACGAAATTCCTAAAAGTAGGGGATACTGTAACATTTGTAAAAATCGGGTCTCCAAAACCGCTCCGTTTTGTAATCAAGTACCAAGTTATGAAAGTGCATTAATTATTTATGGTTATTTTGAGTTAAAACGATACATAATTAATAAATAAACTAAACTATAAAAATTATATTTGATAAAAAGTTAAAATAAAATAAATAAAAAACATTTGAAGCTGCCGGGACTCGAACCCGGGTCAGCTGAGTCACTCAATGACTTAACATCCTTTTCCTAAACCACTCCGCCACAATGTGATTTCTGTTAACTTTAGGAAAGCAAATGAAACTTATACACAAACTCAGTTTAATCAATATTACCATCTGAAAACCGGTAATCGGTAAACCAATCGTCAAATCGATTGTTTACCTCACAATTTCAGTTATAACCGATGTGCGACGGTTTCTAATTAAGTCAGAATTGATTGAACATTAAGCCTTATCATTTCGGCTTTTGAAACCGAAAATTTCATCAAGTTCTGATTTAATTCGAGCTCCAGATCATTTACACGATTCAGAACTATCACAACAATACTCAATTTCATTTTCGTCGCAATTCTGAACCATAAGATTTTCTGAATCAGTTCGCCGGAAAATTTCTGCAAGTCACCGGAAAACCGGGACTCACATTCTCACGGTAATTCCTCCGACTCTCTCAGTTTAAAACATGTGATTAGTCAGTCTCTAACACAACTCTATCATCAGAATCGATCCTAGCCAACGTTTATCGGAAATCTTATCTTCGCCGGAAAGTTTCTGAGACTGCCGGAATCCCACTGTGAACTGGTAAGATAACCTACACTTTTTTAAACCTTGTTTAGGTGACTCAACTTTATGAATAATCGATCAACGCTGTTAATTGGTTCAACAGTCGGAGTTCATTTCCAGTACCGACGAACCTCCGCCGGAATTCAGTGAATAACATCAATCGGTATATTCGTTCCTTAAACTTTCTCCATTCTTTACTTTTGAGTTACTGTTGATATCGGAGAACTTTGTAAATCACAAATCAATCTAATCAGTCGAGTTATGTTGCCTGTGTAATCGGTGAAGAAGATGAAGTTATAACAGAATATAAGAGTAATTAAAATCCGGATTATAAACGGGTTAGACACACAGTCCAGCGGTGGACTGTGTGCAAATTTCACATACACGTCCCGAGTTCATCCTTGCTACGCGCACGCCTTGTGTAATAACATGCCTTTTTAATCATGAACTAAACCGGGTTAAAACAGGTAGTTGTTAAGTATAATAAAAACCAAGAATATAACCGGGTTAGACACACAGTCCAGCGGTGGACTGTGTGCAACATAAACTTCACGTCGCGCGTTCGAATCTGTCACAAACACCGGTCCAATGGAATTAAAACGTTTTTGCAAATAAAGGAATTTTCGGTTAATTCAAATAAGTATATAAATATAATTAAAACCGAGTTTATAACGGGTTAGTCACGTAGCTCAGTTGGTAGAGCTACGTGCACGTGAACGGAAGGTCGCCGGTTCGAATCCCACCCGGCGCAGAAATAACCGCTGACCGAACGGTCACGGTCAACGGTCAACGATCAACAGTAAAAAAAAATAATATTTTTTATATATTTATTTATTTAATTTAATTTAAAAATCAATTAAAAATACTTAAAAATAACATTTTTAAAGATAGAAAATAGCCATAAACTCACAAAAAAATTTATCTAAAAATTTCATTAAAATCCTTAATAACATCCATCCTTTTAATATATTTTTCCATTATTATTTAGGTTAGTACTCCGCGTCGACTCGCTCATCTAAATCGTGCGCATCTCACCATCTCAAATTCAACGCACCCAATGTGAGTGAACCTTTCAAATTCCCCGTTTTAATCACGTTTTTGGGGTGTATCATGTGTCTTTGTTTATTTACATATTATAACGAAACTATTGTGCATACATCATATCATGACATGTGTATTAGTTTGTTGCTGTTAAGTAGTTATTATTGGATGCAAATTATTATTACAGTACATGCATTTGCCGAGGCCGCAGCTCCCCATCCATGAGGTTGAGCTTGTTCCCCATTTTATTATGCGGTTGAACTGTGGCGTGCCCGCACGATCGGCTCCGTTTGATTGAGCCTTGATCGGTCATTTCATTTTACATTTCAATACATGCAATACATGCTTTGATGAGCCTGATCGCACGTCAATTTACTTCATCATGCATACGATCGTCGTTTGATTGAGCCTTGATCGCACAGTTCAATTTACATTTCCAGTTCATGCAATACGATCGGCTCCGTTTGATTGAGCCTTGATCGCACAGTTTATTTATGTTAGTTATCGTATGTTATTGGTATATTCATGTATGCTATCAAGTGTTATTGTATGTTATAATTGTAACTGCTATTTGCCAATGCTTGATTACTTACATTTGCTCTTTTATGATTATGCACAATATTTTATTGATAAACTAACCATAAAATCATTATCAAATGTTTATCTAATGAGGTTCACTCGCCAACTTATGTTGACCCAAAAACTACCATTTTACACATGATACAGGTGAACCAGCAGCAGCTAGGAACACATAGGACCTGGACTAGAAGAATAAATCAATTTAGTTCTTGGATTGTTACCTTTTGATTATTTCCTTTGTATTGAATGAACATGTTTGGATGTTTGAAAATGTAACTTTGACTTCATTAATTATGAAACATAATAGTAAATGTCATGTGCTTTGGTGATAACCCAATTATGCCCCGACTCTTATTTCCGCTGCGGGTCGGGGTGTGACATTTTCAAACACATCAGTTTTCACTAGTAAATACAATTAACAGACTTTTTTGAAAATCTTTTCATAATATATTTATTGCCATTTGTTATATCATTTTTAAATAACTTGGGAAAACTATATCTCTTGTTACCAGTTTTACATGCTTGTCAATACAGTCGGAGACCGGAAATCATATGCCGGTCATTGTTGCAAAAGTCGCTAGACACTACCTCGTCGGTCGACCAGGGAGTTGAGAGTACTCGGGGAGTACTCGAACATGTTAATTATAAAGAAATTAGTTTTCGGAAATTTAAAATATGTTAAATAACATAAATTTATTAATATTTATAACAAATATGTGAAAATGATATTCATTCTTTAATATGATAGACATAAAAATTATGTTTTTTTAAGTCAAACTCGGCCCGAGTTGACCTACTAGATCCGTTGCTGGATGAGGTTGACCGCTGATATGTGTCAAATGCAACATATAAATTGTATCAAATACGGTATAAAATCAACCTTTTTAGTACTAATGTTGGAAAAGTGCATTTCTTTGTATACTTTGGATTTTCAGGATTAAAAGAGAGCTTAATTGTATCAAATGGAACAAATTAACGACAAAAACCAGCATAAGTATAGAAGACGGGAAGACGATACACTATACCAACCCTCGAAGCTTCACCCCAAGACCAAAAACAACGAATCAGAAGTCCAGCATGGGGCCGCGCCTGCTCGGCATGGGGCCGTGCCCCTTCCAGATTCCGGATTAGAAGAAGACAAACAGAAGCAGACAAGAGACACGGGGTCACGGGGTCGTGCCGTTGACACACGTACACACGGGGCCACAGGGTCGTGACGTGGTCAACTTCCAGATTTGCATATCTTGGATAGTACAACAAGTACAATGGCCACGGGGTCGTGCTGTTGACACACGGAGCCGTGTAGTAGTTGATCTGAACATGCTCATTAAATGAAGACAGAGAAGAAGGAAGACACGGGGCCATGTCTGCTGGGCACGGGACCGTGTGAGACCACTGTTTACAACTATAAATAGGGGTCCTTGGTTTCATTCCAAACCATCCCTTGGAAAACCACTTCTCTCACACCTGCCACCACTTTTTCACTATAATACCACCATCATTCATCCTGAGTATGTGTAGTAGTTTCGGGATCTAAGATTGATCATAAGAGTTTTTGTCAAACAAAGGCCATGTTTGGCTAATCTCTTACATCATTTGGTGAAGACAAGTTATTTATGTATTACTTTTGATTTCCTAGCTTTAGTTAACTTTTTAATTGGGTATGTATTGATGACTTTAATAACTAGTTTTTTTATTGAAAGTGAACTTTATTCTATCATCTCTTCATGTTTCGTTGATTCACTCATTCGTGTATTTACGGTCTATATAAAGTGCGTTAACTGTCTAGATGGGGGTTAGAAGGGTGGTATGGGTAAAGTTCTTGCCTTGTACAGTGTATAGATCCTGCGAGGACTTGGTTCAAGCTTATTAGGACTTCCTTTGAGGCAGATAGCATAAAATCAGGGGAAGTAAGAACGGCTTGAATCACTTACAAATAAACTACTATTAAAACTTTAAACCGGCCTTCTGGGACTGTGTCCATGCTAACTCAGACCAATATGGCTGAGGGTAGCGTTGCCTCCAAAAGAGGGACATGCCACATTTTGCATTAATAACTTACTTAATTATCTTTCAATATTCCGGCCTTGTGGGATTGTATCCCTGCTGACTCAGACCAATTTGGCTGAGGGTAGCGTTGCCTCCAAAAGAGGGACATGCCACTTTAACTAAGATAATCTTTTAGAAAACCCAAAGTACAGAAATCATCAAAGGATACGTATAATAATGAGTCGGAACCAAGTAATTCTATCTTGTCTATTTGTTCTTTTTATTACTTTAGTTATTTCTTTACTTTATTCTTTATTTTTACTTATCAAAAATCTTTCTTAAAAATTTGATTAGATTAGATGTCGACATTATTCCGGTGATAAAAGCTCTTGTGTCCTTGGATGACCTCGGTATCTTACCATCACTATACTATGCCAACGATGGGTGCACTTGCCCTAGCGTGTTGTAGAGAGTGTAGTGTTATATCGTGTTTTTATAGATATAAAGCTTGAATAAACGAGTGAAAAGTGCTTAAAATACATCTAAAATATACTCACACTCGCACCACGTTAAGTTTTTGGCGTTGTTGCGGGGGACATAGGGATTTTAAGAATGTTTAAAATCGATGGCCTAATCATTTTTAATCTTCTTTATTTTTCTTTTTAGGTTTTTTCTTTTTCTTCTGCATTTTCCCTACCTTCTACAGGTTCAGCACGAGGCTGTGCCTGATCAACACGGGGCCATTCTACAGTAGCTAAAAATCAACAAAAACTTCTTCACAGAAGGCTCACACGGGGCCATGCCACATCTGACACGTGGTCGTGTTAAAAATGCCTAGTATCAGATAAATCACAGTCCTGAACACGGTGCCGTGTCTCAAAAAAAATTCTTTCTTTCCGAGAGCCGTAATCTTCTAGGTATTATCCAAACGATGGACTATTACATGGGAATTATGACTACTACTGTTATGATGATTACGAGGAACCATATTGTACCAGATGCGGTGAATTCCATTCGGTACAAAATTGTTACCTTTTTCAACCATCAACCTCATACACACCATATGAGGAACCAAGGTTTGAGCTCCCAAAATCAAGCTTTGATTGGGACACTCCACCGTTTGAAATGTACGAGACACCACCCACCATCATCCCCGAAGCCGAAAGCCTCATACAAAGTCTCAAGAACTTAGAACTACTGATCAAGCAATCTCGTGCAAGAGAAGAGACCAGTGTACCAATAAGGTAATCGACGAAGAGGTAAAACCTCAAAAGTCGAAAGAAGAGAAACCACTCAAAGATAAGCCTACACATGAAGATGAAAAACTGAACTAAGTCATACAGAAGGTAAATCTACGAAGGTAAATTTCGAAGAGGAACAACAAGGCCTCCAAGATATACATATTTTACAACCTTCTTTTGAAAATCATAGTTCGGTTCCATCTCATGCTAAGTTTTTAAAAGAGTTATACACTAATCCTAACATCAAAGAAATGGAAACTGTTAATTTAACTAAATATCAAACTTCACTAATACAAGATGAACACATTGAATTAACCATAAAACCAGTAACATGTTTTATTCAAAACATCTATATTAGTAACATATCAATAGACAAAGATGTTTGTATTAATATAATTCCTAGCTATGTATTTGAAAGATCAGGTATTGGTGATTTTCTTCCGATCAAAATTCCTATCCTCTTGGCTAAGCGAAAATCTAAAAGTGCTACGGGAGTGGTTGAAGACGTTCTCATTCAAACGCAAAAAATGGTTGTACCAACAGACTTCATTATCTTAGATATGCTTCCCTCGTGTTGGGAAAACCATTCATAAAAACCAATCAAGCTTTTCTCAAACAAAAACACAAAAATCTTTCCACTAAGCTTGGAGCCAACAAACCAAGCTTTAATCTCGATATGAAATATCCAATAAGCAATGACGACCCCTTGTTGGAAAATGAGCCTAAACCACCAGATACGTTGGGTCTAGCCAAGGACCCTTATAAATGTGGCACACCATGAAGGCATTCCATGGACTATAATTTAATGAAAGTAGTTAACTTAAACATAAGTTTTTTTTATTTCAAAAGTATGGCTTTCTTTTGAAAACAAATCATGTTTAATATTTAGTTTAGTTCTTAGTTAATGCTTTTATTTTTAAGTTTTCTAATTAGTAGGGATAATAAACACTCAAAGAAGGATTGAAGCCAACCAAATGACTTTCAGACAGACCCTAGTAAACAGAAGTCCCCCGATTCAAAATCTTTATTACAATAAGTGCAGCATGGGGCCATGTAAGATAAGCACGCCCCCCTTGTGCCTCTGTTCTGTATAAAATATTTTTGCTTCTAGAACTATCAGCCCCCGTGCCCATCCTTTGTAAGTTTTTCAAAAAATCATGATACTTGCACATTTGACACGGGACGTGCCTCCTTAACTCGCCCCCATGTTCAGTGCATAGTTTCTGAAAAAATATGTTGTTTTTACCGCATTTACACATTCAATCAAATTTAACCAATTTTGGACACATTGAGGACAATGTATATTTTAAGTGTTGGGGGGGGGGGGACTTGAATCGTTTGTCCTAAAAATAAGCCCTACACAAAACACTACTTGGAACCGCTAAAACACCCCAAATCTTGTTCAAAAAAAATATTTTTAGTTTTTTTGTCTTGTTTTTAGTTTAAGTTAGAAACCACGTTCTAAAAAAATTCAAGCTTTTACAAATTTACAACCGATAGAGTCGTGATAAAAAGAATCATATAAGGAAAAATTTATAAAAACGCATGATAATCTTTAAAATTTGATTGTAAATATATTTTCACACTTTTACCCTTTTCTCAAATATTGTGAGTTTTGAGCCTTTACCGAGCATTTAATATCATATCTTTACTAAATGCTCAATTTTCATTCTTGTACGAATCGGTTATTACGAATCTAGAACTTGACAAGACAATACATTCCCGGTCCTTACCAACTAATCCAAGTAAGTAAATGATTGAGACATTAGGACTATAAACCCTTTTTTTCTTTTTCAACCTTATTTCTCCTTGTCTCTCAAAAAAAAAACAAAAAATATTCCCTTGGTTAACCCTTTTGAGCCTAAACCTTTCATTTCATAACCAGCAAAATGTTATTTTTCATACATCACACACCACCCAAAAACCACTTTTATCTGTACACCCATTTATTTTAGTAAAATTCGGTTCTTTTGAAATACACAAAAATATGTGACTTAGTTATCTTGTGAATATCTATTCTAGCAAAAAAAAAAAAGAAAGAAAGAAAAAATCTCTAGAAAACTTATTGCTTATAAGCTTTTAGTTCATACCTAAATCACAAATAAAAATAAATTTTTCGAAAGAAAACCGACATTTTATGCCTTTAGCCACTTTTCAAATAAAACTACCCTACCCCTAACCAAGACCTACCCTTTAAAGTCCTATTGATATTTACAAAGATTATGTTAAAATAGAGGAGGTTTGATTGTCAAACATATGGTAGGAGTTAGTTCCATACCGATATCGAGCGTTTCACTTATACAAATTCGGCCGAGTGTTGAGTGATCACTTGTGAGGTGTGTGAATTTGTATATAGCTAAATGAAATTATATAAAGGCATGTTATGCCCAAAAATATTTATTTTCCTAAAAAGTGTTCTAAATAAATCATGTCGAACAGGGTTATAAATATTATAGAAACATGAATTGTAAGACCCTTATTATATAAATCGAGATTTTATGATAATTTCACATAAACAAGTATATATATGCGATTACATGTCCGTACTATGATCCGGGTTTCTTTAAAACTTCATAAAAATTTAAAACATTTCAATATATTATCGTTGTTTAGTTTTGTAATGACTAAACAAATTGCAAAAGCTTGATCTTTGATCGTGTTCGGTTCTTCGTTGAGCTTGATCGTCCTCCGGTGCTTCAATCCATTTCCTATATTTTATAAATTATGAAATATGTTAGTGTTAGGAAGTTTATAACGTAACTAATCGAACCCGAAAGCTCAAATAACACTAAACAACATTTTGGCATTTTACTCGCCGTAAGCTATGGCTAGCAAGACATAATCTCAATTATATTGGAAGCCCACATCTTTGTATCAACACATACCATTGATTTACATTCCATATATTACAACCCATGTTTACTCTTGCATATAGCAATTCAATATTTGCATATACATACTTGAATATTCAGATTTGCATACAAAAACTCAATATTTGCATATACATACTTTTATATTCAGATTTGCATACATCAGCTCATTATTTGCATACATACTTTTATATGCAATTTTGCATACTGCAGTTCAATATTTGCATATACATACTTATATATTCAGATTTGCATACAACAGCTCATTATTTGCATATACATACTTTTATATGCAATTTTGCATACTGCAACTCAATATTTGCATATACATACTTTTATATTCAGATTTGCATACAATCACTCATTATTTACATACACATACTTTTATATGCAATTTTGCATACTGCAGCTCAATATTTGCATATACATATTTTTATATTCAGATTTGCATACAACAACTCGTTGTTTGCATATACATACTTTTATATGCAATTTTGCATACTGTAGCTCAATATTTGCATATACATACTTTTATATTCAGAACTGCGTAGCTACGGCTACCTGCCGTAACTTACGGCAGGTCATGTCTGATTCGACCAGCAGCCATCTACCGTAAGCTACGGTAGACGACCGTAGGTTACGGTAGGCTGCTGCAGCCCTTTTTCAAGTTTGTCGTCTTTTGTTACGAAAACTTCCGTAACTTATTCAATTTTTATCCGTTTCACTCGAAACTTGTTTCTAAATGTCCGTAATATGTTTACCTACATATTTAACCATAAATCCCAAACCCAGATTCATAATTTTTATGAATTACACAACCTTTACCCGGTTTATGCGCATATTCATTGTGACCCGTTATGGACTTCAAGCACTTAAGCTTAAATCGTCCATAATATTTCACACCTTTCATTTCACACTAAAAACTATCTTTTATCTAGTATCCCGAGTTCATTTATGATGGGTTCTCATAGGATAACCATCATATTCCGAATTTACCACCGGTTTGGCTATTACGAAAATGACCATTTATGAGGCATTAAACCAAAAGATTTATGCTTTTTACTTTTACACTACCGAAATGGGTCCACTAAATTATAAAACTCATTTTTAAACTACCCTTGAGGGTCGTTTGTTTGTTTTATCATTCGGGGGTGTTTTGGTCAACTTTAGCCCTTTTTTACGACGAAGGACTTTTAATAACATATTTTTTACCGAATGTGCTCATTTAAGCATAATCTATTTAAAATCATTATGTTCCTAAGAACATAATGTCTACAATTTAAGTTATTAGATTTACCTTACTTTAGGTAATCCAATGTTCGTTCATGACTCGTTTAACTCTCATCGGACCTCAAGTCCTCAACGCGAGTTTGACCCATTACACATACCTGGCTCGGGTCAATGTATTGACCCGTTTTAATACCTCATCATATATTTGCAAATCAATAACAGCGGCGTCTCACGCGCTATTCGATCCTGTGGGCATAAAAACTCGACAACAACATTAATCATTAATGTCAAATGGTGATATCATCACCTTTTGGCCCGTTTAGTCCATTTGACCATTTATTCATGTGAGATAATATTTATTTATCATCTCATCCGTGTACCCGTTCCGGTTTACATCGTATTATCATATTGCTTAAAATCATTTCTTAATTCTTTTGACTCATCATGTTTTACGCTGTAGAGCGTCTTTTCAAGAACAATGGTTTGCCCGTTAGCTCGTAGCCAATTACCATATTACCCTTTTTCTCATTATGGTTTACCCCATAATATGTCTTTTCTCAAAACTCATAGTTTATTCGGTCAATACGAGACCGAACTACCGTTTTATCCGTTTTACTTATTCCGACCCGTATCGTGTCGCGTCGGATCACCTAATTAGTTTACCGTTGTATCATAATTATAACAACACAACAAGTAGGTGATCTAGTAGAAAGGTGTAAGCTTTACTTACCTTGCATCCAAATTACACTTTTCCTTCATACTTGATCCGTTTGACCCGTTATCCTTCCCAAGCCTCCACCTAGCTTTCAAGCGTCAAACCATCATCATAATTCGTAAGATGGTTAGATTAGTCATTATCTATCACGACTATTCCACCTTACGGGTTTTATGTCAAATTTATCATTCGATCTTATCATTGGTCAGTTTGACTTTTAAAAAGTCAATTGACTTATTAACATATACAAATGCACAATTGGTTCATCGAACTCACTTGGGCATTTCATCCAATTACTTAATGAAATCAAATACTAACGAGTAGGTAACATGATTTCAAGCATCTATAACATGATTTTAACATCACTTTCCTTATATTATACAAAGGCTCATCTTATAACAAGTATGATCATATACTCGAATTCATAGATTATTCAAACACTTTCTTGTCACCATCATGCATGATGATTCTAAACATATTTATATCATCAATTTCATTATATTACTAAAACCCACTTATCTAAGTGTGGTAAATCATCTAAACTCTTAAATCATAGCAACATATGTATAATTTTCACTTAGGGTTTTGTTCCTAAGCAAGTATACATCACTAATTTAGCCATAACCTCTACGATTCAAACATAAATCGCTACTCGTGATGTTCATCAAAATTTCACAACTTCATTAAACATAAAAATTTGACATACCTTAGATCCCCTAGCTTGGGCGGTCGTTAATTCACGTTAATTCATGAATTTGAGCCCCAAATAGCCCTTCAATTTGATGTTATTTGATGAACTAGGGTTTTGGCTCCTTGGAACCTTCTCCTGATCAATCCAGAACACACACTTTGTGTGTTTTGTTTTGATTTTCATTTAGTAAATAAACTTCCAGGTTATCCCACTTTGGTCCCTCATGTTTGGTTAGTTATTAAGAAGGCTAAAACCTACTTATTTCCAACAATATTTTCTCTTATTAACCAGGTTAATCATTCCTAGTTAACTTAGTGGGTTCGGGGAGGTTATAACCCATTTTATTTCAAGTTCCGTCAACTCGGGCCTCTTGTAAACCTTTCTTTTCTCAAAAGCTTTCTTTCACCTTTTATTCAACATTAGGTTTATTTATTTAAATCCTAATATTCACCAGGTTAATTTTTTACCACTAATGGTATTTTACCCGTTCATTGTTATTAACGTGGTTTAATTACCAAACCCGTTTTCGGGGTGTTACACGAATAAAAAGAACTTGGAATCCCAACACTCTACCAACAAGACATAAAAACATCTTCTCTACCAATTACATTTGGGTGTGTAAGCAAAACTTAAAGAGTTTTGCTTCAGGATAAACAAATATTCAAGTGCGGGGGTATAGGCAGAGTTGAAGAAAGTCTCCTCGGTAGCCTTACCTTTTAGCGACTACTCGAGGAGTACTCGGCCTTGAAGACCTTGTTTTACAACCATGATGCCGGTACATGATTAATCAACACACCACATTTTCAATATCATATAAATATATAGCATTAGCGTTTGTCAGGTGTATGCCTACACCCCACGCTTAAGTTGTGGTCATTTGCAATTAAATGAGTCGGGATATCCAGGACTTGGTTATATTAACCCCCAAGTGTTTAAGTTATCAAGAAAAACGGATTAAAACGGGTTATTTGCATTTCTATGACATCATTTGCCCTTTTGCAATACCCGACCAAGCGGCTAGTGCCATATCCCAAGCCTTTATAAATTAAATTAGGGCAAGAGTATTTACTTGTGATAGTCTTTATAATGTCAATATTTAGCACAAACATAATTCAAAATAACTCAACTTGGCCGCAATTTACAGGAGGATTCTACTCTAGAATGAACGGAAATATTATCCGTTAGAATGTTAACGGGTCATTTATAAGTCATTGACTATGACCGGTTAACTTAAGGATACCCTTGGTTCGTTAGATTAGGCATTGACCGGATAAAATGTGGTTTATACCATTCTGAATGTGAGGACCCATATAATATGGGTTTAATAACCATACATTCTGATTTGAAGTGATTTTGAAAGGTTTAAACCCGATTCGGCTAGTTTATATATTTTACTTTATTTAAACTAGCCGTACGCGTATATATGGTATCGGGTGGTCGAATGGATCTATGACAAGTACACTATGCCAAAACATATGATGGTGCATATTCTATGACAACAACTTAATAGTTTAATAGTTTAGTCTTTGGATCTTTTGTATTGGGCTTAGCATATGTGTTTAGCTTGTTTAGAGTTGTAATAGGCTTGGAGAATGGCATAGCCCAGTCCAAAGCTCGGTATGCAAACATGTAGTATACAAACATGATTTGTATTAGGGTTTTGGTGATCCTCAGAGTTAGGGAGTTAGAGTTTCAATCACACAAAGAGTGGCTATGAGATTGATTGAGAAATCTACAGAGAGAGGCTGAGAGATTTCTTATGTCTTGAATTAATTGTAAACACTTGTGTTGGATAATCAATAGAAGACGGTTTGAAAGTGATTGTTCGTGTTCGTTCATTTGAATAACTTGTTTCTATGTTCGTGTGATCTATCAAAGGGATTCTGCACCCTTGATTGATTATCAATCTCGTAATGATCCACGTGATAAGGACCTACAACATATTTCATATTGCTATAAAATCAGTTTCAAAGTCAGATTATATGTTTTATAGGTTTTTAAAACCCATTTCTATGCCAAAAGGGGATTTTTGGCATTTTAAGTATAAAATATTGACTTGTCAATAAACCCATCGATCGATATGACCAGAAGGTATAGCCTCAGAGAGTTATTCCCTATAATATCATGGTCATATAATATGCCTTATCTGGGTCCTCAGTTTGACCAAACGGGCCAGAATCGAAAGTCAAAGCAGAAGTCAAATTGTTTGACTTTCGTGTAGGAAATGGGCTCTAAACAAGAAATGACGAGTTGGATATTATAAAACATGTTTTTATAAGTTATATAATATGTTATATAAAATGTTATGATGTCAAAATCTTGGGTTTTGATACTTAGAAGTTCGTTTATTGTTATTTGCAAAATCTGTGTTTTTGACCTTTTATTTTAAATAAGTTGCTCGTCGTTTCTCCTACTTAACATGATTATCAAAGGGTGTAATCACAAGGGATTAACACCTTCATCATTACGATCACATTGCAAAGCTCGATTCGAACTTTGACTTGACCGAAATGGCCAGAACCGAAAGTCAAAACAAAAGTCAATTTGCTTGACTTTCGGCTAATAACTAGCCTATAAAATGAAATAGACTAGAAAGAACAATTACTAATGTTGAAGAACAATTTAAGAACTCAGAAGAGGAGGCTTCTTGAGATCAGAAGCAGCTCCAAGAGGTTTTTAGAAGTGAAACGAATGATAAGCTATTTATACTAATCCTCAAGAGCTTAGAATATGATATGCGTCTCAAAGTGTCCTAGGAGTTTGATTAGTGTCCTAATAGGTGTCAACATGAGACTTAATGTGGCAAGGAAATGAGCAAGGTGGAATATCATGCGACAACTGCAACCAACTATAAACTTTCTGTCAGCGCATCCCTTAGGACCATAAGGGTGATGCCTTGCGGTCCGTTAAGGGGACCAGGCGTGTGGAGGATTTTTAAACATCCTTACGGACCGTAAGAGGATGTTCTTGTGGTTCGTAAGGGACCTCGAAAACTTATAAGGATTACCTTTTTAGGCAGAATTAACCCTTCAACTTCAAATTTTGATATTTTCATGATTTTTAACCCTTTTTATTATTATAACCACTCTATTTGAATATATCTGAATTATGTGGAGAGTTTCTAGACACGTGTCATGGTAGGATTCGATCTCAAATATCGGGGTGTTACAGATAACCAATCCCAAACTACATCACCCTCCCTTCCAAACGACACTCACCTGCAACTTTCCATCACTCCCAAACGCAAACCCGTTGAACCGGGTAGCCTTAACTCGCTTAATTCTTGACCATTCCACTCCTTTATTGTCCCATTTTGTTCAGCGTTGGTGGAGAAACTTATTACAATCACCAATCACTCATTAACACCTACCTTTGAACTCATATGATTAAAATTAGATTAAACTTACCATTAAAGCTTTTCAAGGACTTGAAAGGTTTTAACAAATTCATTCGCCATATGACTTTAAACTGGTCCCAAATGATTCCTCTAAACTTTTCACAACTTCCCCACTCTCAGAACCTGCAAACAACCTCTCTAATCCACGAATTCAAGTGAAGAAGGATCTAGGGCTCGAAATTTCATCTTGTGATTTTTCCTTCATTTCTCAATGAAATTAGATAATTATTGAGCCAACTCTCATCAACATTTCATGCTCTACGAAACCCTCTATCCATTTTTGTGATGAAGGGCAAACAAATCCGAATTTAGAATATTGTGATTCTAGGGTTCAAGAACACTTGAGTTTGGGTCTTTTCAATTTAGAATTGTGTTTTGATGAAATTGGACTTACTAAACTAATCTTGTATATGTTTGTATCGATTAGGAAATTTTAGGGAATTATTGGGCCTAGTATGGATTTATTGGATAATTTAATTTCTTATATTAGTTTAGTAAATTCATGTAAAAATACAATAATCAAAATATCATATCACCAATTTTGTAATTTGAATTTTCCAATAGATAATCTAGCCGTGTAATTTTGATAACAATTGTCATATTTAATTTTGTAATTGTTCATAATATATATTAGATCGGACTCTATATTTCGTCTCTAATCTCTTTGTAACCTTAGATCGGACCTTTACGAACCTTTTCCGGTCAAAAACGTTTTTCCGGCGACCAGAGATTAACGACGTTAGGGTTCTGTTAGTCAAGGTCCATTGGAGACCAATATGTTAATAGTTGAGACTGTCAGGTGTTATTTTTGAAGTTGTGATTGTTGACGGCCAACGACGAATAGTTAAGATTAGTAAAACCGTTATTCCTTTCCAGAACCATAATTAACAGTTAACCCAATAACTTATATCAAAACCGGTCAAAGTGAACCGTAAACATTACTGGTATTTTTTTATTTTGTCAAAATTACTATTATTGTTAAGTTTTATAAAAAAATATTGAGGTTTATAAAGTTTATCAAGATAATATATTATCGTAACAATTCTATTAAATGCGTGAATTTTAATAATCTACAATTTTTGATTGCCTAGACAACAAAATTAGCCCAAGTAATCGTATTAAAATTATATATAATATATATATATATATATATATATATATATATATATATATATATATATATTTTGGTTAATGGATTTTAATAAACCTAAGTTTCACGTGTTAGCCGATAATAATCACAACTTTAAAACTTCCCTTCAACGATCTCACGTTGTAAGAATTTGCCCTCGTTGGTCCTTTTCTAACATAAATGTACTTAAATCAATCAATTAAGGAGTCTGGAGGTACACTCGAGTCTATTGAGGAGGTTAAACTCTTATATGTTTGAAAATGATCAATGG
Source organism: Scalesia atractyloides (assembly GCA_947069175.1). NCBI lineage: Eukaryota > Viridiplantae > Streptophyta > Magnoliopsida > Asterales > Asteraceae > Scalesia > Scalesia atractyloides. The sequence goes on along the minus strand of CAMTDV010001634.1, from coordinate 54,982,094 downwards.
GGCCAAACTTTTATAAGTTTGGATCGTTAGAGGAAATTTTTAAAAATTGTGATTATTATCGGCTAACAGGTGAAACTTAGTTATTAAAAGCCAATAACCTTTTTTTTTTCAAACCGCCAATAAATGCCGAACAGAAACTTTAAACTCAAGGTTTAATCCAAAATTAACTCAGTCACACCCTGTTGGGATTAATCTTGATTTAATTGTTTTTATAATTTTATATTTATCGATTAAATTCTTGATAAATTTAGTTGGTGTGTTTATCCAATTAGAAGTCATTATCTGATTAGGATTGTTAACTTGGCGATCAAGTAAAGTAATAATATATAAAGTATAAATAGGGGTTTATGAGTGCATTGTAATGTATGGTGGTTTGATTTTAATAAAAGAGATACGAGTAGTGCGTTTCTCATTTTATTAGTTGTTTATTTGTTCCTAGACTTCATATATAATCTCCATCAATTACCGCCATTTTCACAACATTTTCTTGATTTCTTTCTTCTATAAAGGATTGGCGGCGCAGCTTGTTACCCGGCTACCTTCTGTTTTAATGTAACTTGGCAAGTTTTCTGGCTTATATATGAATTTTACTTTGGGTTGAAAAAAAAAATGGATATCAATCTATATCCATTAATATCTACATCAAACATTATTAACCAATACCCACTTCAAAGACCACCAGTGCATTATAAGTTTGCACTGACCAAGGAAGAGATCTCTAAGAACTTAAAGATGTCGAATTATTGCGGAACCAAAGAAGGCGGCGAAGTGTGTGTCGTATGTCAAGTCGAGTTTGAAATTAAGGAGATGTTAGGTGTTCTTCGATGCAAACATCGATACCACCCCGAATGCATCAAAGGATGGTTGATCAGGCAGAATGTTTGCCCTGTGTGCAAGGCTCAAGGCTTAAAGATCCCTTTGAAGAAGTTAAGAAAACTTGGTTTTGTTTGTTTTCATTAAAGCATGTTTTTGATGAATTTGTTGAATCATTTGGTTTTTGCATGATGTATCAACTTGAATAAATTATTTGAGTAACGTCATGTTTGGATAAGTTAGTTGTATGATGTTAGTAAAAAAACTTAAATCTTTTTTCCTTTCCGGTATGTTGAAATTTGAAAATGTGAGTTTTTATTTGAGTCAGAATTAAGATTAATTTGATTGATTAAGGTTCGGATTGTATATAAACGATATGCCATTTTTTTACAGCCCACTAATCTGATGAGCATGTTTACAACTTGCTTCAAACCGTTTAGATAAAAAGGTTAAACAAGTCATGTTCGGATCACATGGTTTAAGTGTGCGCATATTAGGGTTGATGTTTTGAAATGAATAATAATATAGGTTGTGTTCAATTTGACAAATTCAATCCGTCAAACGCCAACCCAAAACCTATCAACCCGACATGATTGAACCTTTTAGACTATTTATAAACTTGGAACCGGTTTGGGTTTATTATAGGCCAAGTAGTTGGGTATTCATATATATATGTATTCGTCTTTAATATAAGAAAGTGATTCAACAACAAGAAAAATTAATAACATTTGGTCATAACTAGATTTACCATCTGTCGCAATACGGCAGGGCGTAAAGTCGTGCCGAATAGCATCGTTGTCACACCACCACAACGACAACCAATACTGAAGTTAGGTGTGTTAATGGGAAGAAATTAAACTACAACGTAAAACATAGAAAATAATAATTAAGTCGATTTAGGATCCCACGCGTTATAAGGAACCTGTCAAACAAGGAAAAGATAGACGACGTAAAAACATTGTACCACACGTGCACGTTGAGCCGTATTAACTCGCAAAATATAGTACAAAGCGTTAAAACGAAATGTTAAAACGTTGAACCACACACACGTTACGTCGTGTAACTCGCAAAAATTAAAACAAAAAATTTACGAAATATGAAAAGTATGGGGACCAAATTTGAAAGTACAAAAGTTGTGAGGTAAAATTGCAAGAGATGAAAACTTTTGGTGTTAAAAGTAGAAAAACAATTGGGTCAAAAGTGAAACATTGAAATTTCTTTGAAAACCTCCCAAAGCATGATGTACATACTCATATGCATACAAATGTTGCTAATTTATACTTTGTTAGTGGAAGAGTTAATTATACAAATAGCCTTTGTGGTTTACTCAAAATAATGTCTTTGGGGTCTAAGGGTTTCGAGTTGCAAGTAAATATTATGTGGTTTCCATTTTATAACATTTTTGGGGCACTATGACCAACAAACGTTAAATTGTATGTTAAATTTATGCAAAATGATTAAATTAAGGAATAATGAATTTTAATAATCAAACTATTAGCCGTTCGCCGGCAATGGTCTCAACTTAAAAAATAACTAGTGGTGGTCCCACTTTTTCAAATATTGTAAACTAATAGACCTTTGCTAACAGAACATTGATTTCTTTTTGTCCCCTTATCCTTTTCGGTTTAGTAAAGGTCCACTGGTTTACAATATATAAAAATGGTGGAACCACCACTGGTTATTTTTTAAGTTAGGACTATTGCCGACCAACGACTAATAGTTAGCATTATTAAAATCCATTATTCCTTAAATTAATGTTGACTAACTTGAGGAACCATTTATGTAATAAACTCTATTTAATTTGGTCGACTAAGGTACCATCTCTACTTGGAATTGACAAATGAGATGGAACTTGTTTTTCGAAGGAGAACGGGGCATACAATTAACAAAAAATATATTAACAAAAATTTTGAAGAAACGTCTGATTGCGGTGTGCACATATAATGTATATATATGTGGGCTCTCGGGGGTAAAAGTGAAACTGCACTAATATTAACGTTATTTTACTAATTTCCTGAAAATAACGTTAAAAACGGCGGATTAATCATGCATCATGTGGTGGCGTTGATAGCCGAAAGACAAAAGGGTACATACATTAATCGGCCTTCGTCCCGACTGTTGAGTGTTATGTGTCTTATGTCAAGGCTTGATGCAAAACTACTATCGAGTCGGGAGGTCTCACTGGAAGCAGCATCTCTATTCCTTTGGGGTAGAGGTAAGGTTGTCTACATCTTACCTCCTCAAACCCTACCTTAGTTTTGCTATTAGTGGGATGTACTGAGTATGATGAAATTAATGAAGAGCAAAAACAGATTATTAATGGAAGGAAGCAAATATATCATGTGGAAATCACTATGATAAAGTTTGAAAACGAAAGAATATGAACGAATGTTAAAACTGAAGGTGGAAAAAATAGGTCCAGAAAGGGGAGTTGGTTTTCAAGTCCGGCATGGGACTAGTGAACCCTAGACCCATGTATGTATTAGGTTGGCAATATCCGACACCACAAGGACACGACATATATAATCGGATTTTGGGTTGTAAGTCTAACATGTTTAATAATTCAGATCGATTGGTTTAAGTAAATAAACTGTGTTTAGGTTGACTAGATTAACACATAGGTCGATCCGCTAACTTGCTTATGTCGTTAACTAATTTTTTTAACTCACCAAAACCCAATTAACACATTGACAACTTAATTACTACCCGTTAATGTGTTTGAAACATTTAGATAAATAGGTTAAAATGATCGTGTTTGGATTACTTAATGTTAAGTATGTGTGGGTTACGAATGATATTTGAACATGAATAAAGATGCGGTGTTTGGGGTGAGCAATTCTATTGTTAACCGACAAGATTGAGACCCATAGACCATAGTACTATCTATCAACTTAATTGTGCAGTCGTATTATAAGAATTTTAAAGGAGTTAAATAAATTTCTAAAACTTAAGCAGTAAAAGACATAATAGCTTTTCAATCGAAAAATGAAAAAAGTGGTTATAAAAATCTATTACTACCATTTTTTCCCATTAGTAATACTAGTGAAAATGCTCGCAAGTTGATGTGGGTGCCTCTGTTTTGTCTCCTCTTTGTTTTTGATAACTAAATGAAGAAAATCCAAAACAAATTATAAAGGTTGTAGGTTTATAGCACCTCAAAGTCACCATCAAGTTGGCTCAAAAGCAAGACCATGTATATATGTGAATGCGATACATACACACTAACACATGCTATCATTATATTTAGAGGCCTTATAGAAAAGTTACTAAATCAAACACTACAAGCTAGAACAAAAAAACATAGACGTAAATTTTTAATTCACAAAGTTACCCTATTTAAAATTTTAATAAACAATTTTTAACCAGAAAAAACAAAAAACAAAAAACAAAGATACAATTACTATTACTACCAAATGGCTTTAGGGGGGGGGGGGGGGGGGGGGGGGGGGAGAGATGGGATATCACACACGATATTAAAGTTAACAAATAATAAAATCAGTCACTCTGTCTGTCTTGCTCTACTTTTATACATTGCATGCAAATATATAGATAATAGATATCATGTATGGTGGTTGTAAGTAATATCGACATGTTTTCTTTTTTGTTGGTGTTGCAATACATCTCTCATCCATCAACTTTCTGCACCAGACAAACATAAAAAAAGAATAAAAAATTGGTGAAAATAATTCAATTTTTAAAAATAATCACACGATATGGTTGTAATCTCTATGTCTTCTCAAACTCTTGGATTAATTAATCTTATTAATCTAGTATTTTAAATTATCAAATGTGTTTATCTTTTACTAATCTTGATTCCTTTAAGACTAAATTAACTTAACAACTTAATTTAACTAAATTAAGCTAATATAACCTAACTTGACTGGGTGTGCATACGGCTTCTGGTACCCATAATCAGATATGGTGTAAGCTTCTAGCATCAAACCAGATCTTAGGGTAGTAAAAGGCTTCTAATATTACACCAAGATCCTTAAGGAAGCTTTTGGTAATGCACCAGGTCCGATTAAGGGGGGGGGTAAAGTCACGAAAGTTAATTAATGGGGGTTTGGGTAAACCGAAAAAGTAATGGCGCTGACGGGATTGTTACCTACACATATATATCTCTGATGGACCCATAAGAAGGATCATGATTATGGAGATCACGAGGTAAACATGATCAAAGGAGGACTTACCTTGTTAATTCGGTAACTTAACTAATTTGTAGATTAATCGTCTCGGTAACTAATAGATCCTAACCGTGATCCCATTTGTGGGCTTGACCTAACACAATCTAATTAAGTTACAAGAAGGTAATAAAACCAAGACGGACTTAAAGCCATTCTTATTGTGGCATATTGATTTTCTAGTCGAGAGGCTAGGGATGGTCAAATGAAGAGCTTATAGAGTCGGCAACTTCAAACCTGTCTATCAATATGCTGTGACAAAACTGAGGAAAGACGGTAACCTTAACATGAGCCTTTTCCAATATATATAAAAGATAAAATAGAAGATTTAACATCTTCCTCATTTATAAAACAAACTATATTAGTTAAATGAGACTCATCCAAGAATCCATATATTAGTATTAAGTCTACTAATATATCTATAAATAAAATTGATGGACGGTTGAGTGGGGGAAGCGTATCCTTGAACGATACTTTGTTTCTTAAATAAGCTATACTATGCGCGATGGGTTCTCTCCCCGTTGTGTGTATTTACTCTAAATAAAAATCATATTTATTAATTTAGAACTAGATAACCGTGTTTCTAAAGTTATTAAATTAACTCCCTTAATCGTGCTAAAAGTTATTAAAACTAACATACCTAAAACACACACGTCACATGTCATCCTTTTTATCATCTAAATCTTTCATATTTCTTCATCCTTTCGGTTATTTTTGGCGTTTTCTGTAACATTACATATCAAGAAAATGGAAGTTGTAGTTTGGGTCTGTAATGTCAAAGACCAAACTAAAGTATTATTTGTGTAATTTAACCCCTTTGGTCACATGCTTACGTAAAGATGAAGGTAAATTCGTAATACGAATAGTGGAAACTAACAACGCTTCAAGTTGAAAGAAAGTGAAAGTTTTGGCTAAAAGTGGAAAATACCAAAACTACGGGGACTAAAACTGTAATTATGCCTAACCTAGTTAAATTCCTGAAAGTTTACGTTAAAGGGAGCTGGATTGTCACATGGTGGCATTATATGGGTTAAATATGGGTGAAAAGTGGAAGTATGGTTCCAATTAACCAAAAACCCAAACTAGAGGGACTGAAGGTGACAAATGGGGAAAGTTGATTAAAATTTGCAATTTAATGGATGCAAAGAACCATAATATTCTGATCATGTGTGTGTGTCGTATATGGAGAGAAAGAACAATTCATGAAATTGATGGATGATTTATAATCAAAATACTACCATGATCTAAGAAATTTCCTAATCTAGTGACCTAACCTATTAAGGTATGTTTTAAATTCATAATTTAAGAGGTTTATGTGGAATGGTGTCTTTAGAATGAGAGTGGGTTAAAACCCTAGAATCTCTTGTTGATTAGTTGTGGTTTAATTGTTGTCATGACAACATTTAGTTACCCAAAAATCATAATCTTTGATGGTTATGTAGGATTTGAAAGAATAGACATGAATGTTTTGTACATTGTGTTTAGATGGTTGCATGCATACCAAGTGTTTAATGAAATGCTTGGATGATGATGATAATGTGTTAAAATGTATGCAAGAACTTAACAAATATGAATGGAATGAGATAATTGATATAATTGTTAGTAAACTTATATGAGAAATGTATTTTGATGGGATCCATGTGTGAATTTAGTATGATTATATGATTCGGAAGAAGTATAATTAGTAGCTTGTACTCTATGCTTGAATGGTGTGATGCACACCATGTGTTTGATTAATTGCTAAACTGAAATTTAGTAGTGTGTTTTTTCTAATTATGGAGCATATGAACTTACTAGCAAGTATTAGTGTTAAAAATATGTTGTACTGGCGATCTTTGGATGGTGTTGACAATTATATATCATGCAAGCACCAGTATGTATGGAAGGGATTATATGCGTGTATGTAAGCACCTGAGTAATTATAAGGTTATATGTGTTGGAAATTTGTGTGTGTGTGAATGAAAGTCTCACATGGTGAAACACCTTGTCCCACATAGGTGTGGGAACAAAAGTGAGAGTTATTTATAAGGTAAGTTTTTGCCTAGATAATATAACTTTGTGACATGTTTTACCATAAGTCCTATGCACGAGCGCGCAGGAGGGTGCAAAAATTGGAAACCGGAATTTAGTCGAACTCGTGTGCGCCCGCACGTCCTTCTAACACGAATGCAGTTCCAGAAACCCGGGCCCGCGTGTGGGCGGTTTTGCACTCGTGGCCATAACCGTTATTCTGTTTAATGAGTTTTGAAAACTAATTCGTTATTGATGAGCATTATTTAGTTTTCAATTTCTAAACAGTTATTATTTTGGTATTATTATCAATTTCGAAATTGATATACTGATGACCATTATTTGGTCTTTAACTCGCTGTAATGATGACCAAGATTTTGGTTATGGTTCTGCCACTATAAAAACAGATCAGGGTAATCATTTTAGACACAGCGAAAAATCAACTCTCTCCTTCTATCTTAGTCTTCTCTGCAACATCACCTCCTGTTTCGTTTTAGGAAAGTGTTCAAGTCCGGCAGTCCGCTGTTGCTGCTTCGAACCGGCGTACCCCAGGAACAGACAACGAATTTGTTTAAGGGAATTGTGTGAAACACGAGCCCGATTCATGTTAATTGTTCTTTCTGTTTGTTTATTTTTGTTACGATTATCTTTTCAATTTGCACCATAACCAGTTTTTTAACAAACTTAAACATATATTCTTACTAATTGTTCCTGCATTATGTTTCGTTTCAGAATGGAAAGTCCCGCCTGTGACCACTGTTGTTGCTGTCACAACCGATCTGGTTGCACCGCCGCCTAACGCAGTATCGCATGCTGAGAAACCCGAGAAATTCAATGGTGTGAATTTCAAACAGTGGCAGCAAAAGATGTTCTTTTATTTGACCACGCTGAACCTGGCAAGGTTCTTGACTGAACCCAAACCTCAGGTTGAGGAAGGGGATATAGATGCTCAATATGTGAGCGCGATGCATGCTTGGAATCATTTGGATTTCTTATGCCGCAACTTTATTTTGAATGGTCTGGTGGATACACTATACAATGTGTATAGTAGAGCCAAGACTGCCAAAGAACTATGGGAATCTTTGGATCGCAAATATAAAACGGAAGATACATGCACTAAGAAATTCGTGGTGGCTAAGTTCTTGTACTTAAAATGATAGACTCTAAAACTTTCATAAGTCAAGTCCAAGAACTACAAGTTATTATTCATGATATTCATGCGGAAAGAATGGTGCTTAGCGAGACATTCCAAGTTGCTGCAATGATTGAAAAGCTACCACCAAGTTGGGTTGATTTCAAGAACTATCTCAAGCATAAGCGAAAAGAGATGGCTATAGAAGATTTTGTTGTTCATCATCGTATTGAAGAAGATAACAAATTGGCTTTGAAACGAATTGATGGTCCTGAAATAGTGAAGGCCAATCTTGTTGAACATAGCCAATCTTCAAAGGGAAAAAGCAGTGGAAAGGGTGGAAAGAAAAGTCATGGGAAATGCTCCAACCTTGGTCCTAAGGGAGGAGTTGGGAAAAAGAAGTTCCAAGGAACTTGTTATAAATTTCAAAAGCAAGGCTACAAGGCCAGCGAATGCAAGCTTCCCAAGAAGGAAAATACTCGACAAGTGAACATGGTTCATGAAGTCGATAACCTTATGCCATGGTCACGGATCTCTCGATTTTGGTGACCGAAGTTAATTTGGTTGGGAAAAATACAAGGATTGGTGGGTTGATACGGGGGCTACCCATCATGTGTGTTCCGACAAAAAGCCTTTTCAACACCTTCAAGGAGGTAACTAATGGCGAAAAGGTTTTATGGGAAACTCTGCCACGGCCGAAATTAAAAGCAAGGGGAACATGGTTTTGAATATGACTTCTGGAAAGGAACTCACCTTGTCCAATGTGTTGTATTTCCAGAAATTCGTAAGAACCTTGTGTCGGGTGGCAGTTGAACAAATTTAGGTTCAAAATGGTGATTGAGTCGGATAAGGCCGTCTTGACCAAAAATGGTAGTATATTGGTAAGGGGTATGCCCTCAATGGAATGTTTAAACTCAATGTAATGGTCGTGAATGCAATGAAAGAAAACGCTACTAGTTCTACTTACTTGATTGAGTCTTCTAATCTTTGGCATGGTGGACTAGGTCACGTAAATTATAATTCCATTCGTCGTTTAATTAAACTTGATTGCATACCAACATTCGATATCGACTCAGTTAATAAATGTGAAACTTGCGTAGAAGCAAAACAAACGAAAACTCATTCAAAAAGGTCGAATGAATCACCGAACCCCTCGAGATGATCCACACTGATGTGTGTGATCTAAAAGCAATTCCCACTCGTGGTGGTAACAAGTACTTCATCACGTTCATTGATGATAGTACAAGGTATTGCTATGTGTACTTACTTAAGAATAAGGATGAGGCTATTGATAAGTTTATCTTGTTCAAAGCCGACGTTGAGAATCAACTAAATCGGAAATAAAAATCGTAAGGAGCGACCGAGGAGGTGAATATGTTTCACCTTTTATTGATGTGTGTGCGAAAAATAGAATCATACAGGAACTCACGGCTCCTTACTCCATCAATCGAATGGCATAGCGGAACTAGAAAAATCGCACATAGAAAGAAATGATGAATGCCATGATGATAAGTTCTGGTGTAAACCAAAACATGTGGGGGGAAGCAATCTTATCGGCAAATTATGTGTTGAACATGATACCCAATAAGAAAAAAGATGTAACGTCATACGAATTGTGGACGGGAAAGAAACCACCATATAAATGCTTAAAAGTGTGGGGGTGTCTAGCTAAGGTGGTGGTCACACCACCAAAGCAGCTACCAATGGGACCCAAAACAGTGGATTGTGTATTTATTGGATACACCCGTCCTTATGGTCCTTATCGTGTTCTTGTGCATGATTCTAAAAACCCTGGAATATGTAAAGGCACCATAATAGAATCTAAGGATGCGTCATGGTTTGAACATATGTTCCTATGCTTAGATAAAAGTGAACCGAGTTCTTCTAGACCGGTTGAGGAAATTGTTCCTGAGGGTGAAGTTGAAAACGATGAACCTCGAGAGCAATCTAAGACTGAGGAACTTGAAATCAGAAAAAGTAAACGATAAAGGACTGAAAAAACCTTTGGCCCTGAGTTTCTTACCTATATGGTAGAAGATGAACCTCAAACGTACCAACAAGCGATGCATTCCTTAGAAGTACCTCAGTGGAGGGAGACAATCAAAAGTGAGATAGACTCTATCTTACAAAACCATACTTGGGAACTAGTGGATCTTCCTAAAGGATGTAAACACTAGGATATCGATGGATTTCAAGAAGAAGATGAAGCCAGATGGAACCATCGATAAGTACAACGCAAGGTTCGTTATCAAAGGATATAAACAACGAGAAGGTTTAGATTACTTTGATTCATATTTGCCAGTTACGCTAATAACATCCATCAGGTTGGTGCTTGCCATTGCCGCTATTAGAAATTTGGAAGTTCACCAAATGGATGTGAAAATAGCTTTCCTGAATAGAAATCTAGAGGAAGAAATCTATATGGAGCAACCCGAAGGCTCTATTGGGCAAGAAAAGAAAGTGTGTAAACGCGTAAAATCCTTGTATGGATTGAAACAAGCTCCAAAACAATGGCACCAAAAGTTTGATCATGTCATGCTTGATGTTGGGGTTCAAAATCAATGAATGTGACAAGTGTGTGTATGTGAAGGACACATCTGATGGATATGTCATTTTGTGTCTATATGTAGATGATATGCTCATTGCTGGAAGTGATGACAAAATCATAAAATCTACAAAGAACATGCTAAAAGGAAGATGTGACATGAAAGACATGGGTCTTGCTGATGCGATTTTGGGGGTCAAAATCACGCGAACCCAAATTAGACTTGTTTAAGTCAATCCCACTATGTGGACAAAATTCTTGAGAAGTTCAATGCAAATGACTTAATGAAGCTAGAACTCCACTTGACACGAGTCAACATCTAGCCAAGAATAGAGGTGCACCCGTAAACCAGTTGGAATACTCAAGAATTATTGGTAGCTTGATGTATCTTATGAGTTGTACCAGACCAGACATAGCATATGTTGTGAGCAAGCTAAGTAGATACACGAGCAACCCAAGTTCAATGCATTGGAACTGTATCACTCAGTTGTTTCGCTACTTAAGATACACTCGGGAATACGGGTTGCATTATAATAGATATCCAGCATTTATAGAAGGACACTGCGATGCAAATTGGATATCTGACACGAATGATTCCAGAGCAACAAGTGGGTATGTATTCACACTTGGAGGTGCTGCTATATCATGGAAATCTTCGAAACAAACGGTGATCGCTAGATCCACGATGGAATCAGAGTTCATCGCTTTAGATAACGCAGGTGAAGAGGCAGAATGGCTATGTTAATTTGTTGAGGATATACCAAGATGGCCTAAGCCGGCATCGGCCATTTGTATACGTTGTGATAGCCAGTCGGCAATTGGCAGAGCTCGTAGCACAATGTATAATGGTAGGAACAGACATATCAGACGTAGATATAATACGATACGACAACAAATCTCTACAGGAATTATCACTGTTGACTACGTGAGGTCAAAGGATAATATCGTGGATCCGCTAACAAAAGGCCTAAGTAGAGAGTTAGTTCAGAAGTCGTCCATGGGAATGGGACTGAAGCGCTTGGAAAAATAAGTTCATATGATGGAAATCTAACTCAATAGACTAGAGATCCCAGAATTGAGTTCAATAGGAAAACCTAATTGTATAAATTAGTAAGGTCACTGTGGGGGGATAACCCTACATATAAAATAGGGAGTTTATTATAAAGATAAGTAAACTTCCTAGTCCATTCCTAAAAGTGACAAGCGTGAGGCTAAGCCTATGGCTTTAATGATTCGACTAAGGTAACAATACATAGTGAATCACCAATGTGAGAGAGAAGTGGGGTCTCTTCGAAGGGTATGGTTGGGGCACAATACTTAATAACTCTCGCAGAACCAGGCTCATGTTCATGACCATAATGAACATAACTATAAGGACTTGACTTTGTCAGGGAGAGTCTTGTGTGAAGTGTATTGTCGTCTACACAAAAGACAGACGAGTTCAAAGACATCAATGTCTACTCAGAGCCAGTGGGCTAAGTGCATTTCATGAGCGAAGGTTCAAAGGGTAACACCTACATATCATATGCAAAACTCAACTGCTGAAATCTAATGGGAATAATGTTGTCTGAGATCGACCTCCATTCATGTGAGGGATTGTTGGAAATTTGTGTGTGTATGAATGAAAGTCTCACATGGTGAAACACCTTGTCCCACATTGGTGTGGGAACAAAAGTGAGAGTTATTTATAAGGTAATGTGTTTGCCTAGATAATATAACTTTGTGACATGTATTACCATAAGTCCTACGCGAAGCGCGTAGGGGGGTGCAAAAATTGGAACCGGAATTTAGTCGAACTCGTGTGCGCCCGCACGTCCTGCGGACACGAATGAAGTTCCGAAAACCCGGGCCCGCGTGTGGCGGTTTTTGCACTCGTAGCCATAACTGTTTAATGAGTTTTGAAAACTGATTCGTTATTGATGATTGATGATCATTATTCAATTATTATTTTGGTATTATTATCAGTTTCGAAACTGATATACTGATGTTTGGTCTTTAACTCGCTGCAATGATGACCAAGATTTCGGTTATTGTTCTCTTAGTCTTCTCTGCAACATCACCTCCTGTTTCGTTTCAGGCAAGTGTTCAAGTCCGGCAGTCCGCTGTTGCTGCTTCGAACCGGCATACCCCGGGAACAAACAACGAATATGTTTAAGGGAATTGTGTCAAACACAAGCCCGGTTCATATTAACTGTTCTTTCTGTTTGTTTATTTCTGTTACAGATTATCTTTGCAGTTTATATCATAACCAGATTTTTTAACAATATGTGCCCCAAAACATGCGAATGCAATGCATAGGATGTAATTGCTATGATCTAGTATATAGATACGAATGTATGTTCCTAAGGTGAAAGCTTGTATGCTTGCCAGTTGAGTTTTTGGAAAGTCAAAGGATGTGGGAATAGCATGGTTAGGCTTCCTAACACAATTGTAAAATTGAGGAAATCATGTGATACATGTTAAATCATTTATGTGTTGTACATGATGGTAAGTTGAATTGCGTAAATTTGGAACAATGTGATTGTTAATCTATGTCTTATGTATGTTAGTAGTTGACCAATTAAATTCAATGTGACATAGGAGTTGGAATGATTGTTGATATGAATAATCATGTATGCTAATAGTGTTGTGAACATGATGACATGAAAGAATAATAATTATATTAACATGGAGTCAAGCATGAAAGGCTAACGGGTCTAGAGGAGGCAAGGAAATAAGCATGAACATGGCTACTTGAGGTAAGTGATTATCAAGCTTAAATTATGTTTTTGTAAATGAATCGATATTTGTAAGAAGATTGGGAATCAAAAAGGGATGGATTATAAATAGTGGTGCCTGGGGTAAGGAATATAGTAAATAACCAAATATAGTTTATTTAGGCTTGAATCCATAAGGTGGGAGAAACAAGTCACGAGTAATGGAATAGCTTAGTAAAACTTTTAATTGGGTATATGGGAGGATGAATTATGATGAGAAATAGGCTCCAACAATCTCCTTATTCCCTATTTCTAATCATGGTCAAATCAATGAATTAAACCCGGATTGAATAATAAAAAGTTGAAAATACTGCTTTGGATCAGACAAACCCGTCGGCGACGGGGTCTTTGGCCCGTCGGCGAAGGGCTTAGCGTAGTTTTGTTTCCTGTTTCTTCGATTTGGGTCCCCTTAGTTCCATTCCGAAACTCTGTTAAGCTTCCAAATGCATCTTAAACCTATTAATGGGATTTAAGATGTGTGTATGGATGGAAATTCTATATATCCATGTATGGGGATGAAACTTGTATGTATATATGTATCGGGATGTAAGATGTGTGTGTATGGGTGGAACCTGTATATATGCATGTATGGGGACAAAACTTGTATGTATCGGATTTAGAATACGCGTATAGAATGGAACTTGTATGTAGGTATTGGATTTAAATACATGAATGCATTCTAATGATGTTAACCATATTGTCATTAGAAATGGGGAAAGTGCAGGTAGATTAGATTGGGATCTCGATAGTTGAACATTGTAATCCGAAGATTGGATCCGAGATTGAACCGCATGGATCAATACTTGTAGAGAAAATTTGATGTGGGCATTTATTTATATAAGTTTGATTAATGTATGAAGTCACTACTTATCAAATCATCTGGGTGTATGGTGAATGCTTGTTATACGAGTCTTCCACAGAATGGTTGAAGATCAAGTCTGGACGTGGATTATACGTGAGTGTGGTTACGTAGTCCCTTAAATACGGGTCTTATCATATGCATGTTGAGTATGAATAAATGATGTAATAGTTGTAAGGAATAGTAAAAGGGGGTTTTCCAAGTGTTAAAGAATGTTTGTTAAGCAAAAAAATTTACGTTCATATTTTTCGCTATATGTTTTCTTTCTGTTAAACCAGTTTAGGACGTTGCATTTTCCATCTTGCCTCACGCCTTTTAAAACCAGCGCCGGCCCTAGGGGTGGGCATTTTTTCCGAGGGCCTAAAATTTTAAAAAAAAATATTATGTATATTTTAATCTTAAAGTGATAGTCCGTAGAGACATAATAGTTTAGATGAGAAAAAAAAGAATTAAAGATACTAATAAGATTTTTTTTAATTCAACCTTCAATTGTGGGCTTCGATTGTGGATTGCGATGAAGAAGATGAGTCCAGGAGGGAGGAGAGAAGAAAAAGTAAGAATATAGTACTTCGTAGTGGGGTCACATAATAGTTCACACTAGATTATTTTATTAAAGTTTTATTTTTTGGAAAGTTCAATAATTACTTATATGGATATGTTATTTTTTTATATTTCTTAAATATTATAATATACTTAGGACCCACCTATTTACTCATTTACAATTACCCTCTTTATTTCTCTAAATGTTTAAAGAATATATTTTCTAAATAGGTTTTGTATTACTACAAAATGATATAATCAAAAATATCGAAAGTAACATATAAAAGCTTATGCGTACTTTATATACTTTACAATTCTATACTATAACAATTCACAATGTAAACAGTACTAAATCTATATTTGGGCACTTGTGACTTTAATAGTTTAACTAATAATTATAAGGCTATAATATTATTGTTTTTATAAGTAATTTACGTTTTTAACCTTAAACTTTAATAGACTTATGACACGACCTCTAAACTATAATACATTTTTTATAAACGATTTACATATACCCATGAACTTTAATAGATTTACCATACGGAAGTTTAATAATATTTATTTTTACTATAAGAGATTTGTGTTTCGACCCCAAACTTTAATAGAGTTACCATACGGCACTTGAAAATTTTAAAGGTATTTTTTTGTTTTTAAACAAATATTTGTTCTTTTATCTTTTTTATAGGTTTAGTTCATTTTTATTTTACTTATTATATTTAAAGCTAACTTTTAACTCTATACATGGTTACTTAATAGTGGTGCTTGCTTATATTTACCGCCGTTTAGATTAAAGCATACATGGTCTATATTAACCCTTTAATATAAACGGTAAATTTATAATCATTTTTTATTTACCTTATTATAGTTAAAGCGAACTTTTAACTCCAAAGTCCAAACATGTTTACTTAACTGTGTTAATTTCTTATTTTTACTATCATTTACATTAAAGCATGCATTGTTTATACTAACCCATCGATATATCATGAATATATACATCCTTGCCATCAACCTCCTACGACCTGTTGCAAAGCACGGGCTCCAATACTAGTTCTTAATGTTTTGCCTCTCTAATCAGTGTACATATTTTCACAAGTGTAGATTTGAAATATGGTAGATTTGTATAACCAACTAGTTGATGCCCCGCCCGCGTTGTAGGGCGATGGCCGAATAATGAGCGAGTGTTAGGCAGCTTCTTGACGCGAAAAACAATTAAATCGAGTCAATCAATTATTACAAAACACTTTTTTAGTTTTGCTAAAAAAAACTAAAACAATGGCAGTACTGTTATTTTTAACCAAGGGAAAGTTTTATTTTTTGACTAGGGTAAAATCGTAATTTGTCAAGAGCTAAATTGATGGCAGTACTATAAATTGAAACCAGGGGCAAAATTGTAAATTTGCGCAGGGGAAAATTCTTAATCTTGAACTTGGGGTAACATGGTAATATAAATTTGAACTAAAGGCACAATCGTAATTTTATGTTGAACCGAAATTGTAATTTTGAGTTGGAGCCAAAAGCGTAATTCCATTTTGAATAGGGGCAAAAACGTATTTTTGAACTGATGGCGAAATCATAATTTTTTAAATGGAGGAAAATCTATTTTTGAAGAGATGGCAAAATCGTAATTTTAAGCTGGGGGCGAAAACATATTTTTCTTTAAACTGGAGCGAAAACGTAATTTTGAGCTGATGGCCAAATCGTAATTTTGATTCAAGGGCAAAATCGTAATTTTTTAGCTGGGGACATTCAGCAGGAGGCAAAAACATAAATTTAAGCTGGGGGCAAAACCGTAATTTTAAAGTGTATAAAAAATAATAAACTATTTGGGCCAATGAGTATTTCGAACCGAGGGCAAAATTGTAATTTTGGGTTGGAGCCAAAAGCGTAATTCCATTTTGAACAGGGGCAAAAACGCAATTTCGAATTGAGGGAGAAATCATAATTTTTTAAACGGAGAAAAATATATTTTTGAAGAGATGGCAAAATCGTAATTTTAAGCTGGGGGCGAAAACAAATTTTTTTTAACTGGGGCGAAAACGGAATTTGAGATGAGGGCGAAAACGAATTTTGAGATGAGGGCGAAATCGTAATTTTGAGGCGATGGCAAAATCGTAATTTTTTTAGCAGGGGGCAGAAGCGTAATTTTATTTTCAACAGGGGGCGAAGACGTAATTTTAAGCTGAGGCAAAAACGTAATTTTAAAGTGTGTAAAAAATAATAAATTGTTTGGTCCAATGGGGAGTGTCAGGCAGCTGCCTGGCACTATTCCCCCATGTTGAAATTGTATATGTAGTAAAATATATGAAGGTAATGTTTATCCAACCACTTATAATGGTATTTTTTATCGTATGTTTCACAAAGATAATGCATTTTTATTATGATATGTTTTTATTTTACCTAACTCGACCTGAAAATTTAAGTTTTATGTTTGATAGAAATAAGTGAATAAAAACGTGACCCCATATAAAAATAATCTTGAGTTAGTCATTGTTTATAGTCATTTTCAAAAAAAATAAATAAATAAATAATAATAAATAATAATAATAATATAATAATAATAATAATAATAATAATAATAATAATAATAGTTTATATAACTTTATACACTAGGGACCTTTTTTTCAAACTCATCCTAGACACCTAAATCCTTAGGATCATGCCATGTTTAAAACCAAGCACTCCATATTAGTCGACCTGGAGAACGTAGTTGTAAATGATGAAACTTACCCTTTAGTTTTTTTTGCATATCCTTATTTGTAGTTTCAGGTCCTATCATTATGAGTGTATATTGTGTAACCTTTACGAATTGCAAGCCATTTCAAAGTTTTATAAAAAGATGTAATTAGCAAGGCCAAATTGTTACATGTAAATGGTAGCAATAAATGAATTTATATATTTGTTTAAAATTATTGTACGATTAAAAAAAATAATAAGGATATGACCTTTTTCTCAAGCTCCTTAACCCTTTTCTCTCCATCTTGGCAACTTTCTTGAGCAATCCTGAGCTGCACCAATGGACTACAAAAAACTATATGATCTTGTGAACTCAACATGCATATATTGATATCATCATATAACATCTATACATACATAAGCAACAAAAATGGATAAAGAACCTCAACATGTGTATAAAAATCACCAAGCTCTATGTTCTTCATAATTTCCACATTCAATAAACTCACATACAAATGTGCTGCTATGATAAACACATGATTAGTTTATGTCAGAGTTATATATATTTGTTTTCTAACATAGGTTGTATAAATGGAAATACAATAAAACCTTCTACAATAAAAACTTTAACAAAACAAAAGGCACATCCATATGTAGTGCATAAGCTCAAATCACCTTCTACAATAGCAACTTTAACAAATCAAAAGGAACAACCAATTTTAGTGCTTATGCACTTGCATAAGCTCAAATCGCTTTCTACAATAGCAACTTTAACAAAACAAAAGGGGCCAAACAGCGTAGGTTATAAGGGGTGGGAGGGGGCGGCAGACCCCCCAAACTTTTCGCTCAGTAGTGGAGAGTACGTAGTTTTCGTGTAGAAATTTTTGTGTGTATACGTTTCCCCCACCCCCCCCGATTTATATAAATTTTTGGGTATTTACGTTTTCGACCCCCGGTTGGAAATCTCAAGCTTTGCCACCGGGGCCAAATGTAGTGCATAGCACATACATAAGCTGAAATTATTCAAGGGCTATATGGAAGATTGGATAAGTGTAGTCATATGTGATCCTAACTAACACGACTTGCGTCACATTCAAGCCATTTTTAGGACCATGACACCACCTGAAGACAGGGAAAATATAACTTTACATTGTAACAATGTCTGCCTCAACTATGTTTAACTTTAAAGTTTGTTAATAAAGTTTGTTAATTTCGTATCAAGAATAATGAATATATCTAGAAGGCTATAAACTAATTGACACTGTTTTGAGTCACAAAATATAAATATTCATAAAAAGGACATGCGTTGGATCGGGATTACACCTGGCAAAATGGGTGGGGCGGGTTGGTCAGGTGGCGAGTCAAACGGGTTCGGGTCGAAATGGGTCAATTAAAAAAAGAGTTGTTTTGGTTCGAGTCGGGGCGGGTTCAAGTCGAGTTGGGTTGATTTATAAAAAGATTTTTTTTTAAGAAAGAAAGATTGTTATAGTTGTATATCCATTAGAGCCAACAAAATGGATGGTTTGGGTCAGGTGAGGTGATGGGTCATGATGGATTCGGGTCAGAACGAAATCAGGTTAGGATGAGTCAATTCAAAAAAGAGTTATTTTGGTCTAGGACAGAATAATTTTGGGTGTAAATGAGTCGCTCAAAAATATTAACATATAGATGAGACCATTAATATATCAAATGTAATACAAATTGTTATGTAACTGGTTTTAGAATCCACGCTTCCCGTCGGGGTGCTGACGATGATGCATTTGTTATATGATATATTTATGGGTTATTATAAACCATGCAAGCTTTAATTTAAAGGACGGTAAAAATAAGCAACCAACATTATTAAATAAACATGTCTAGATTTAAAACTTAGCTTTAACTATAATAAGGTAAATAATTAAATTTGTTACCTAGTATATTAATTTAAGGGTTGATATAGACCATGTTGACTTTAATCTAAAGGACAACAAAAATAAGTAAACAACCCAATTAAGTAAACATGTTTAATGTTAAAAGTGAACATTATTTATGATAAAGTAAATAAATATTTATAAAAATAAAGAATTATCTATATATTATTACAAGAAGTTCTACAGTGATAATACATAATTATATTATTATTATTTATTATTTATTCCTTTTTACTTTTAACACTATCTTATATTTGTTTTCCTTTTTTTAACTTTAGATTTTTGTTTACTAATATAAATTATTATAAATAATTTTTTTTTTTTTAACGAAAAATTTCTTTTATTCCCTGTTGTTTATAAGGTTTGAACTAAGACTTTCTTCTTTCAAGGTGTTTAGCGGTATCGTATTTGTTGTTATGTTTTCTTAACATGGAGGCAATCATTCGTTGCAAATTAAGTTTTGTATTCGCAGTATGTTTTTTTGGTACCCGGTACAATAATTTTTTTATTGAACAAATTATTGACATCGTAGGGCTATGGCATTCGTTTTTATGTTTTCTTAACATGGAGGCAAAAAGTTTGTTGAAAATTAAGTTGTCTTCGCAATATAGTGTTTTTTTGTAGCCGTACAGTAACGGAACCATGAGAAACCGTCGCATCGCACAAAAAGTTGCTGCCCGCCGCATCGCGCGGGCTTATTTTTAACTCTTGTTAAACTTATAATAAAGATAAATTAGGATTAGGATCAAGGGAGAACCCTTATGAGTTGTGAGAACTTAGAGAACTCGGCCTTCCCGTGCGATTTTCGACCCCATTTTTTTACACCCTACATTAAAATGTTAGAAAAGACTGCCGTAAAAAAATATAAATTTTTTTTCGAAGTAGTTTTTCGGCCCTTTACAACGGCTGTAAAAAGTTAATGACATAAGCATGACATCACCTTTTACAGCATTTACGGCTGCCATAAATGGAAAAAACAAAAAAAAAATTTTGGAAAAGTTGATTTTATTTTAGGATTTTTGGTAAAAAAAAATTGAAAATACCTTTCGTTAGGCCGAGTTCTCTAGGTTCTAGGTTCTCACAACTCATATAACTTTTCATTTTACCCTAACCCAGATAAAATATTTGTTAAAAAAGAAAAGGCCTAAGTTTCAATTTAACCCAACCTGTTCTCAAAATCACCCACGTCCAGAATGACCCACGAGGCCATCTTAAAAGACCCATAATTAGGCACCAGGGTTGATTTTGTTAGGCCTAATGGGATGATCAATCTTAATATTAGAAATATGTGCCTTAATTTAAATCCAAAATCTAATGAAATGAAACCATAAATCATCAAATATTCCCTTACACTGATCCAAATCCAACATATGAAGAACAAACATCAAAGAAGAGTTGTTAACATCACCTTAACATAAATACGATCATATCTATGATCAGCCACTGGTTTATTAGAACGATGCTTTTAGGTGATGAGAGAAGACAAAACATCAATGTCTTCATCATAAGCTAAATTAAAAGGCAATACCAATCGACAATTGATCCTCAGTTATGTGCCATGTTGCTTTTATTAGTTGTGTGCCAATTTTCTAACCACTGTTTATTTTTATTTTTTTGTTACTTTAATATTAAAATTCTTTTCATACATATTTAGTTTTGTCATTAAAACATGATTTTTTTCAAATCCGACATATGTTTCCATATAATTTTTATTAGAAATTGAGTATGTTCAAATATAATATATTCAAATATAATATATATATTATTTTTTTTAAATACAACTTGGTTTTTTCTTTAATTCCATCCGAATAATATCGGTACCAGTTGATACCGGAACCGTTACCAGTGTTTGTTTTTTATAAATTCCGATTGATACAAAACATGTGTTGATATTCTTTTGGGCATATCACGACTTTAATCTATACGAGTGTTGGTACCGGTATTCGGTCCTATAGTTTCTGATCGATGTGAAACACGTGACGATATCATTTTGGACATATCACACTTTAAATTTTTTAGCAATGTTTTAAATATCGGTATGAACCGGCCGGTTATACCCGTTTAAACCGGATATCGGACACGGGCTCGGTATGATAAAGGCCGGTAAAACCTGGATATGGTATTTCTTATGTACCGGCGGTAAATCCGGTTCTACCGATTTAAACCGTTAAACCGGTTTGCATTATTTTAAAATATGATTTTTTTTAATTTTAATAAAATACGATATTAATGGAATATTGACCTTCCATATTTCCAGTAATTAACATAGTGTATTCATTCCAATTTTCATCACTCTTGAAACTATTATCTACCTTGTTCAATGTATTGTTGTTTATTAAGTAATAATAATACTATTAAAATGTTTAATATTTTACAAAAAAATAGTTGTTTTTTAGATATAACCATAAGCAGTTACCTAAATCCTGAATGAAATTAGATTATTTTTAAGAAGAATTTGTATTTGTTGGAATTATAGGGTAACTAGTAACCCGGTTGAACCGTCCGGCACAACCCGATTCAACCGGTTGAACCATTTTAGAACCTAAATCGGTATGATTAAAAAACCGGTTTTTATAACATTGGTTTTTAGTCTCTCCGTTTTGGTAACTATGGTGAATGTCGGTACCATAAAAAACCAAACTAATATCACCCAAATTCCGTTGCAACGCGTGAAAAGATTTACTAGTTAATACAAATATAACAAAAACAACAAATTCATTATCTTATTGCACGTGGTGTTTGACACATTTCTTAGAGGATTGGTTGAGAAATATAAGAGGAGTGATGAGTAAGTCCGGGCTCGTTTAACTTTAAATATCTAGAGCTCAAGTTGATCGGCTTGTTTTGAGTTTTGCTAGCTATAACTCAATTTTGGTCGAGGGTCAGTATTTGATCGGCTTGGGATTTATTGTTTATTTAATATTTATTTATACCCATTTATTATGTGCCCACTGACTCATTTCATGTTCAAGTTGTTGTCAGTTTTATTTTAGTATTTAGTTTATTTATTAATTAAGTATGTTTTAACTTATAGATAGTGGGTCAAGATGGTAGGATAGTGGGTAGTTATTTAGCTTAGTATTTATAATGTACTCATTTGATGTTTTAAGAATCATGAATGAAAATATTAGTGTAATTATCTCTCTAAATTTCTCTCAAGTTCCTTTCTATTTTCTTTGGCCAAACAAATAATTGTTGGAACGACATCAGTGGTATCAGAGCCGTCGTGATCCCCCGGAGCATTGTTTCTCACACTATATCTGAAATCGAGTTCTATCAATGGATGAATGAATCCTTTGCGAGACTCGAGTCTCAGTTGCAAACCATTTTCAACGAGTTTTGATCGCTCCGAACCACGTGGGAAGCCGGATCTCCTACACTGTAACATCCCGAAAAAGAAAACGGTCTTAGAAAGAAAATTAAAACCGAACCGTTTGTAAACCAGATTTTGAAACGTAATAAATAAAGAGGTAAATTACTATTATCGTATATTATTTGATATTTTGTTGTTTCCAAGATAAATAATTACGCTTGGTTAATCGTCATACATTTGTTCTCAAGCGAAGGTATCCCCTAAATGATCTATATGGCATTCACCACCCAAATAATATCAAATAAATGTTTACCAACTTTTGTGATAATATATATATATATATTAAAGAAGTATGTAACAATGATGGAATGTCAACTAATCATCATCTCCTCCATACATTGTTTGCAAAACTTTCGATTTCCATTTCTAATATCATAACTACGTAAATCATGGGATTTCGAATCCCTTCCAAACAATCAACCCATAATAATTGATGATCTTATTTAAGTGGATTCACTTGTCAAAAACAAAGAAAGAAAGAAAATCCTTCTGCAAATTTTACTTTCCCTCTCCTTCAACCTTTATGTCCACCTTCGAGACTATTGGCAAAATCACCCCCGCCAACCACTAGTTTGAACCGATCTTGTCGGTCCGGTTCGCCTACGGGTAGTCTAGTTGGAGCCGCAAAAGACCGCTAAGCGCTGTTACCACGTTGCTCGGTCACTCGATTCCGTTAGTCATCTTGTTCGTACCGCAGACAACCAATAACTCCGAGCCAGCACCGCAATACCCATCGAACTTGTTAGAGACCTCTGTTGAACCCTCACTGCACGACACTTCACTGCGCCGCTCAGACCATCTATATTTTTTTTAAGGTATCCATGCTAAACCATTATTTTTGTGGCAAGAGCCTTTACACATATCCTATGGACAAATGTAGCACATACGAATTGTTTTCTCACAACATCCTGCTTTAATTGCTCACTCTTACTCATTATTAAAATCAAAAATGGTGTTTAGAACCATAAAATGTGAACTAAACTTTCACACACATGAACATAGCTTTGTTCCTATTGATTTCTCTTTCTCTTACACTTTAATTGGGAATTTCATTACCACCAAACCCCAATTCAAAACATAACTCTTTTAAATGAACTAAATTCCTTTGTTGATAAAAAGTGTTTCAAAAAACAATGATTTGAAACTGTTGTACTTAAAGCCATCGATTTAAAAAATAAAAATAAAAACAGAGAGGGGGAGTCATCGTAAGTTATCTAGGTGAAGATAACATGGTAATTTATGTTTATATTATTGCTTAAAGTTTCTGTCAAAAATCAATTTGACCACTTCAATTATAAATTAATAGAATAGAATATACTACCCACATGAATTTGATAACATGAACAGGGTGAACACGTATGTATTGGCTAAATGGGTTTTAATAAATAAATCTTTTATGTTTTTTTTATATATACTTATTAGTGATAAGTTATATGGATTTACTAAATTAAATTTCCGTTTTAACCAAGACTTGTTTCATAATCCTTCAAATGATAAAGGTTATTTTCATAGAGATTCCTAATGCCTTAAACCCTAGTTATAATGTTTCACTTTAACCTTATTATATAATTATTATAATAGTGTAGCATTCGGGATTCCTTCCAACGTGTTACATAATTCAGTTTATTTGGTTTTGCTTGCACCCTAAGGTGGGGTGTTTCATGTGTCACGTTACATATGTTTCGTATATATATTTTTATTTTTTATAACATGCCAAGTTAAGTATTATATGTAGGGCTGCAAACGAACCAACCGTTCGACGAACAGTTCGTGAACTGTTTGGCGGGAAGTTTGTTTGTGTTCGTTCGTTTATTAAACAAACGAACACGAACAAAAAATTTTGTTCGTTTAGTTAAATGAACAAACATGAACATAGGTCGTGTTCGTTCGTTTATGTTCGTGAACGTTCGGCAACGTGTTCGTTTGTGTTTTCAAGTTTCATATTTATATAAATAATTCAATATTCTGATAAATTAATTATCTAATAAGTTTTAGTGTATTATATATTCTGTTCATAAACTATTGTTTGTGTTCGTTTGTTTCCATTTGTGTTCATTAACATTAGTTTGTGCTCATTTGTGTTTGTCAACGTTCGTTTTTGTTCGTTGTCTAAAATTAACAAACAAACACAAACGAACACGAACAAGTTCATTTCCTTAACAAACGAACACGAACATAAAATCTCGTTCGATAATTTTTCGTGAACGGTTTGCGAACACGTATATTTTTTAACAAACGAACACGGACAAGGTCTTGTTCGTGTCCGTTCGGTTCGTTTCCAGCCCTAATTATACGTGTTCATGTTTGTATGTATGATTGAATTAAATTGTCTCGTTCATATGCTATACATGTTTACCGCTTTGTGTCATGGATTACATAGTTTCGCTTTTCGTCTTTCGGGGCTTGAATCGCATCATTGTATCATAGTATCGCATTTAGCCTTACGAGGCTTGAATCGCATCATTGTTTCCTTACTTATGTTACATTTTGTCATGTTACATTATTTACATATGTTATGGTTGATTATTGGATTATTTGATTGATGCCACCAACAAGATCACCTTCAGAGGACCTGCCGGATTTCTTGGTGACCACCCACTCGTACGCGCTGCCTAGCTGGAATAGACCGAGATCATGGCGTTGAATTTGGTTACCGACATTGTGTTTTCGAAGAAGAGATAGGGGACTAGAAACGGGAATGCTTTTGGGGACGGAAGGATGCTGAGAATCGACATGGTGGCGGGGACGTAACAGGCGACCCAAGCCGGGAGGGTAGCCTCGGGTACGAACATCGTCATTGGGAGGATTATGCAGAAGAGGGTAAATGAGTAAAATGGTAGGATGAGTTTTCGTAGTAAGAAGAAAAGGAATATTATGTTTGCTTTCTTCCAAATGCTAATATGTAAATAACAAACCAAAATTTTGATTAATAATATTCGGTTTAAAAGCGTATCCAAACACATCCTAAGCAAATGTATATGACATATGAAGCCTGACCTTTGATTTGATGATGTCAGGCAAGCATAGACGAAACAATTGCATTGGCCCGGAATGCCATCTGTGTCGTTGCTTCCGATAAGCTTCATATGATTCAGGCAATTCACACTGGCACTGTAAAAACAAAAAAAAAACCTTAAATCATTAGCACCAGATAAGTGTGGCAAAACATGTGGGTCGGGTTGGATAACGGGTCATATAGGTTCTGAACAAAATGGGCTTGGGTTGAGTGTTATAAATAAAATGAAAATTTCAATTAATAAAAACAAGAAAAGCATGGAAAAACAAGAGGGTCGTAATGTAATTCTTATATACACAAAAGTCTATTTATTTTATTCTTTTAGTAAAAGTAGATTTATTTAATTTTTTTCTATTAGAATTACTACATTCACTATAACAATTTTATGTTGCTAACGGTAAACTATAAATTTATACCAAATTAATATTTGTTTTGAGTTTTTTTATGAAAGTTTATTATACAAAAATGATGTCTACATTATATACGATAATGTATTAGCTTAGTTAATAAAGTAAATAAATAAAATATAAAAACAATAACGAAGAAAAAATAAACATTTTTAAGATTTTTTACAGCACCGTTACCCATGTTAACAAACCCCCATTTTAACATTTTAATAGCTATTAGGCCACAAGGTAAATTTAAAGGTCCAGTAAGCGAAAATTAGGGAACACACTTATTTTTATGTTCATCTTCCTAACGTAAACAACACCTCACTCCTTAAAGCTATCATCTCATCCCATCGGATAAAAACTTCACGGTCATACCTTCATCTCTTCCATTTTCCCTTACACTAATGCCATAATTGAAGGGTCAAAAGTATTTATAAACGCCAACGTCAGCTCATGGTTCAGTATGAAATTAGGGTCGCCGGAGGGTCAACGGACCCTCCCCCTTAGTTCCGCTACTGGTTTTATTTGAAAAAAATATTAATACATATATGCCAAATCATCGTTATTTATTTAGAATTTTATACATAGATAATATATTGGGGTTCATTATTTATTTAGAAGTATCACTTCAATCCAGGGTCGTTCTGCTATGAGAATTCGAGTGCCCTCGGGGCTATGTATGAGCAGAAAAATAGACCCCAAAATATATTATGCTAGGTTAGCTTCCCGTGGATTACACGGGTAGCATATATATAATGTAAAAAAATTGTTCATACTTCATAATTATGCACCTTCAAATGATAATTAATCAACACATACAGATAATTACGCAACTCATACTAATAATTATGTATATGCATAATTAAGTAACTTATACAAGTTATTATACCAAATTATATGATAATTACGCACATACATAATTACGCATGTCGTACGCACAACACAACAACTTTGTTTTTTAAAGTTGATTGTTAAATGTATAGCAAGACTATAATCAAATGAATATTTTTTCTAAATAATGTAAAAATGTTCTAATAATTGTAACAAAAATTTAAAAGATGCTATAAATATTGATGTGTTGGGTGGAGTTGGCTACGAAGTCCATTTTTCCTACAAAGTGTAAAAAGTCATAAAACATTATAATGTCAACCACAAAACAAACTCAAAACCCATAAATAACAAAGTGAAGATTACTAAAATGTCATATTTGTGGGTTTTGTGTTGTGTTTTGGATGATAAGACTTTGATTATCAAATGACCAACATTAGGGTGTTTTAGGTTGATTATCATGTTGTGTTTTATATTCATAGTTCTACGATGGTGTGTTTGAAGTTTTTATGGACTATTATAGTTTAGATATTGTGTTTCAGTGATCTTCACTTTGTTATTTGTGGGTTTTGAGTGTGTTTTATGGCTGAAATTGTGGTGTTTTATTGTTTTGTACACTTTGTAAGAAAAATGGACTTTATAGCCGAACCCCACCCAACCCCACCCTTGATGTGTTAGTTTCCTATTAGAAAGTATGTAAAAAAATTAAATTTCTAGTTTTTTTACCATAAATAATCAAATAGAGTGAGAAAGAATATGGAGTTGACAAGTGGCAAATTCTTAGGTGGATATTCTAGAAATGAGCCAAGTATACTCTTATTTATGGAATATTGGATTTTAATAATTCCAACTATTCACTGTTGGACGCCAACAATCCCAACTTAAAAAATAACCACTGACGGTCCAGCTATTGACATATTGGTCACCAATGGACCCTGACCAACAGAACCCTAACGCCGTTAGTCTCAGGTCACCGAAAACCGTTGTTTACCAGAAAAAAGGTTTCTAAGGATTAATCTAAGGTTCCAAAGAGGTTTGGGAAGATTATGTTAAGTTTTCCGGACAAAACGTTAAGGTTTCCGACCAAAAAGAAGTTTCTCGACGAAAAAATGAGTTTTCCGGCGACTTCAATAATTGGGGCTTTTACTAGAAAAAGGTTCCTAAATGTCCATAATAAGGTTACAAAGAGGTTTGTGACGAAAATGTTGAGTTTTCCGGCCAAAAACGTTTTTCCGGCGACCGGAGACTAACGGCGTTAGGGGTCTGTTAGTCAGGTTCCATTGGAGGCCAATATGTTAATAGTTTGGACTGCCAGTGGTTATTTTTGAAGTTGGAACTGTTGACGGCAAACGACAGATAGTTGAGATTATTAAAATCCAATATTCCTATTTTTATTTATTAATATAGAGATATAAAAAAACGACAGCAGGACGATGACGATGATTGTGATAACAATAAACAAAACAAAACCATTATTTCCTTATGATCTATTAAATGGTTACACGAATAAAGAAATATTCAAGTGGATTTAAACCTAATTGAATAATCCTAATTCGGAAATCTATTTAAGTATTTAAGTGGTATTCAAGTGTAGCTAACAACAACAAAAAATATGAGCCCAGGTAAAGATGCAAGGGACTTCGGCTTTCTTTGAAGGATTTAATAATTGTTAGAAACTAGATTTTTGCTCTACCCGGCGGAACAAAGCATTAAATCACAAACCAAAAAGTGTGAAGTTAAAATTATACAAAAGCCCCTTTCTCATCACATTATGTTGACCAACTCAGATTACACTCGACTCATACAACTCTATTTGTGGTAGG
This sequence comes from Scalesia atractyloides, assembly GCA_947069175.1. Lineage (NCBI taxonomy): Eukaryota > Viridiplantae > Streptophyta > Magnoliopsida > Asterales > Asteraceae > Scalesia > Scalesia atractyloides. Next base: position 54,953,243 of record CAMTDV010001634.1, on the reverse strand, counting down.
CAACCTGGACCCCATTTGCTAGCGGGGCTTAGAATGTCTCTGTTGCTTCAATTTCTGCAGCCCATTTCTTCAAACTTGTTTTCGTCCTTCTTTGAGAAAGATCATGTTCAATGATAACAATTGCACACATATTAAAGACAAAAAAATTGCAGCTTAAAGTTAGAGGTGCAAATTTAACTACATACAATTAATGGAACACAATTCTAATAGGACCAAAGATATATTTGTATTCAAAATAAAGGAGTTCAACCTTGCTTTAAGAAAAAAAAAAAAAGTAAATAAATAAATCACTTACTTATTCAATGAGGGTTAAGACCTAAGAGAAGCAGGGTTAGTGATGCAATACATTTCCTTTCCGCTTGCACCTACTTCTAAAAATAAAAGTCGTATAAAAGTAGATTAGCTGTAGATACAGATTGTTAAATAACTACTTTTCCCACATGGGTTCAGTTAACTTATACAATTTACATACCGCCTGGAGTTGTGAAAGTCTGTATCCCTGCCCGTCGCCACCACCACCACCACATCAGTTGGAAAGATTTGCATATTTGCTTCTGGGTCTGCAGAACATTTAAACATGTAAATATGATACATGATTTAGATTCAACCCAGAAACCTAAACAAAAAATAAAGAATAATAACGTTTCATTCTCTAACCCGTAATGTTTCATTTTCTAATCACCGGCGAAGACACGTACAGAGCCATTACTTCAGGTGGTAATCACAAATATGGTCGATTTTGGCCTTGAGTTCTTCAATTTCAGGTTAAGAAGATAGGATTTGGGGGTGAATACATAAGCTATTAAATACAACATTATGAGAATATCATAATGTACAACACAAAGTCTAAAATTTCAACAACACAGCAATGGCTAATACATTACCATATTACTTTTTCTATTGATGATGATGAATAATTTAGTACCACTTAAGTTCCTGCCCCGATACCTTCAAATACCACAACCATAGACAGAACCCTTCACCACTGTGTTGACCGACTTAGATTCACCTTCCTAATCCACATATCTTTGAGATTTATTGACATACAGAACCACATCTATCAGTTTAATTTGTTTCGCATCTACATTTCTTTATGTTTACAAAAAAATAACGTCATCAAGACTTTAGTTATTTATTGGTAGCATTTAATATAATATATTTAAAATCTAAGCTTTTTACAAAATTTGGGATGGTACAATGTGCATCGAGTCTATTTAGAAAATAAACCTTATAATAGCCAGGATTTTTTCCTACGGGTTCGGAAATTTTCAGGGGACGAATGATCGATGGTCTATCACTAAATTTCGGCTTTTTCTACGGGTTCGATGTTGAAATTTCTATGGATGTGATGTCGAAATACGCGTATATATAACACTAACTTTTTTGGTACGAGTTCGGCCGAACCCGTACGTCTCTATGTACCTACGCCCCGCGTATAAGCATATTTTGATACCTTTGAATTCCTTGTCCCTGAAGCTGTTTGTTTCCTAAAGAGAGTATAGCGAGTTGTGCACAACAATTAATTTCTTGATGTGAAAGAACCAGAGTTTGTTTTCGGTAGAATCAGTTTTGCAATTCGTAATGGGGTTACGACACAATTTGTTGCCCGTTTATATGCGACTATTATGTAATTTCCTAAAGATATTAATAAAACTAATATGTGAATATATAAAAAGTATGTACTTTCAGATAAATCAACCAAACGGGGAAAACGATCTCTTGAGATTAACGGGATAATGTTATAACCCTATTCTAAACTGATACAAAATAAAATCATTCTCTACGTTGTAAAATTTAAAAAAAATGATTCACTTTGACAAATCTGTTAAATGACTTGTTTAATCTTATAAATATGGTTTAACATATATGAGTGTCACAACATGTAACTTTGTATAAATCGGGTTTCAAAAGCCCGCCTCAAATTATCAATCAAAGTGTATTTATTTATGCCGTTTGATTATTTTATTTATTGTTTAAATATTAAAATATTCCATATATAAATGATAATAATTAAGGTTTAAAGTAATCTTAATAAAATAATATAATCACTTAAATAATAAAATAATATAATCAATTAAATAATAAATGATTAATAGTTTAAATATAAAAAAAGGAAGACGAAGAAGAAAACAGGATTTAAAGAAAGGGTGAACCGGGAATCGACCCGGGTTCCCCCGGATACACACACACTACAAACACCACTACGCTGCACACACTAGTTGTGCTATTTTTAGAATCTTATTTCTCTTATATTCAAGCTAAATGGAACCCTGCAACACCCGCAAATCTCCTTGCCGGAGATCTCGGCAATTCACGCGTATAATCTCAAATCAACAACTGTCCGGTCACATTTTTGGTAAATTTTCCTGATTTTGATCGATCTGTCAATCAATCCGAACCAAACCATAGAAACCGAACCCTCCAATTTCACTATAAATACTAGTCAATTTCCCTCAATCAAAATTCGCTCATTTCCTCTGTTCACTCTCAAATACCGTTGTCGTCGGGAAGCTCTGTTCCACCGAAGAACCACCGAAACCGTCGGAATTTACCTACCGGAATCGTGCCACCACCTCTGATATACGGTAGACCTCTGTGTCCTTTCTTTTAAGTTCAATTCAATTAAGCATTTTGTTCAGGCAATTAGAGTAGGACGAATCAGTTTGATTCAGGCGGGAACAAGTTCGGGTTTAAATTTCTAAACGAAGAAGACGATGGCAGTATGTTTTTATGTATAGTAAAATACGGATTTTAATCGGGTTAAGCACCCAGCCCAACTGGTTGGGCCAGGTGCAAACCAAACCTGGGATCACCCGGGCGAATCCAAGCACACACCGGCCTGACCACTTTAAATCCCTTTTTAAGTCTATCATTTCCGTATAAACATAATTAGTATGTAAACATAATTAAAACGCAAGTTCTGTCGGGTTAGTCACCCAGCCCAGTTGGTTGGGCTGGGTGCGTAACATCACCAAGGTCGCCGGTTCGAATCCCCCGACTCACACCGGCCGGACCATTTAATTCTCTTTTTAAATTTAATTAAAATAGAATGAACCTAAATCGTGTATAAGAATAATTAAAATCATGTTTCTTTCGGGTTAGACACGTAGCTCAGTTGGAAGAGCTGCGTGCACGCAACCGAGAGGTCACGGGTTCGAGCCTCAATAGCACGCATGCCAATTATCCAGCGAACCGGTCTGACAGTCAGCCTGTCAGACTGACAATTTTTTTATTATTATTTTATTTATTTTTTTTTATTTATTTATTCTATAGTTATATTAAAAGAAAAATTTATTAAAAATACCTAAAAAAATACATAATTGCAAGGGTTTAAAATATTAATAAAAATCATAAAAATAACTTAAAAATCTAAACAGAGGTTTTTAATCAAAAAGTTAGCTTATTTATTTATCGAGTTATCGCGTTGTTATTTTAGGTTAGTACTCTTTCGTCGGTCAAATTTTCAACTCGTGCGCACTATCATCAACCAAGAATACGCACCCACTGTGAGTGAATCTCTACAATTTCCCCGTTTTAATCACGTTTTGGGGTGTATCATGTGTCGTATCATATCTTTATTTTATTTAACACTTGTGCTTATATCATTTCGTGATCAAATGTGTATTGCTTGTAGTGTGGTTTATATGTGGATACATTTTATCTTTTCAGTGCACTCATTTCATTAGGCCCATCAGTTCCTCGTGGGATACGGGTTGAGCATCAGGTGCCTCATTAGATCGGCTCCGTTTGATTGAGCCTTGATCTCAGATACATCATCATTCATGTCATACATTCGTTTAATGTGGTTTGTGATTGGTTACATATATACATTTGCTCACATGTGATTTATGCACAATTTTATTTAAATAAACATAAAAAACTCAATTATTTAAATGTTTTATCAAGGTTCACTCGCCAACTTTTGTTGACCCAAAATTTCCTCTGTTTTACACATGATACAGGTGATCAAGTTGAGGAAAGAAACACTTAGGATGGCCTAGAAGAATAAACAAGTTATTTCGTTGGAACAAGCATTTAGATTTTTATTGTGTTTGTATGAAATTTTGTTGGATATTTAAATTTTAATTTGAATTTAATAAATATGAAACTTCTTAGTAAACATCATGAGCTTTGGTGATAACCCAATCATGCCCCGACCTTATTTCGCTGCGGGTCGGGGTGTGACAGATTGGTATCAGAGACTGTGACTATAGGGATATAGGATAGGTTATTAGACCTTTAAAGCCTAACTAAGTTGATTAGTTTAAATTGTTTAGTGTTACATGTGAAATTCATGATGTTTATATGTTTCATGTTTATATTCACACACAACATTATGCAAACATTCTCACAAGTACATGTTATATGCAATGCTCATCATAGATCATACCCTCATATCATATCATATCTATGAAAGCACACACCTCACAATTTCACAATTTCCGTTATTTCTTTTCGAAGATTTTTGCAATGTTTTCAGTTTTTTCAATTCACATCATAGTGACTTTTCACGACGGGCATGTAGTAACTGGAAGGGTACGAGTACTGGTAGTCGGAACGTCCTGTCTAGGCTTGGCATTCGTATAAATCCAAAATAAAGGACCAGTTTGCCTACCTGGGGACTAACGATGAGAGTACGAAGGACCTATTAGGCCAAAGCATGCTATACCAAACGTCGTGTGAACTAACCCCACTTGAGCTGTCATTGTGTCCACACCTGGACACCCTCCGACCATACATCTCGCAATCATGTTTTACGATTTCATTCGGGTGGTGCAAGTGTTAACCCGCCGACACCAATGTGAATCCTACCAAGCCCAATAGTCATGGGGGCCCACATGACTACACATGCAATGGTATGGGGGACATTTGGAGGCCCAAACTGAGCAAACCCAAGACATCCTATGGATGTAGTTAAATTATTTTCAGTTATGTTGTTTTCATTCTTTTTACGACACATGACACCTAGGAAATTCTTGAACTCACAATCTCCCTACATATATTCCTGTAGATGTCCGCTAGGCAATTACGTGGAGGTAGAAGGTCAGGAAAGTCAAACGAACGCTTGGCCACGCAAATTGCTAAACAAATGGCCGCAATGCTTCCTGACATCGTACTACAAGTTCAGCAAGCTCTCACCGCTAATCCCATCAACTCTCCCAACCAAGAAGATCAAAGCGTCGCCAACCCTCCTCCCAAAACCCCCAAATGCACCTACAAACACTTCAAGTCCTGCGATCCCCCAAAATATGAAGGGACTGAAGGTGTCACCGCTCTCCTTCACTGGTTTGAGGAGATGGAAAACACCTTTCTCAATTGCGACTGTCCTGAGATCGTAAGGTACGTTACGCGACTGGAAGATTGTTTGGGGTAGCCCTTACCTGGTGGAACACGGAAAAAGGAAAGCGAGGTGTAGACGATGCCATGGCCTTATCATGGGAGGAATTAAGAGAGATCATGACAAGACGCTTCTGCCCTAGAAGCGAGATCAAGAAGCTTGAGGATGAATTCCATTCTCTAAAGCAAAAGGAAGGAGATCACACCTCCTACAACAAGAGGTTTCTTGAGTTGAACCAAATGGTTCCCAATCTGTTCACCCCATTATACCGCTAATTGAACACTAATTCGAGGCCTCCCCTCGAAAATCCAAGATCCTATTCTAAGCACTTCGCCTGCAACACTCGAAGCCGCAATGGAGTTAGCTACGGAACTCACTGAAAATCGCATTCGAAACGGCAAATTTAAAGATGAGAAGAAGAAAACATCCATTGAGACCCCAATTCCAAACCACTCAGGTTCATCCTCGAAGTTTGCTGGTAAAAGGAAGCGAAATGGCAAGAACTTTGCTGTCACCCAAACCAACCCTCCCATCACTGCTGCTCCAATCACGCAAGTCGCCCCTCCAGCCGCACCATTCAAAAGGCCATACACTGGCCCACACCCAAAGTGTAACCGTTGCCAATACCATCACCCTCCTGAAAACCCTTGCCAACATTGCACAAGTTGTGACCGTGCGGGTCACACTATCCAAACCTGCCGTACCCTTCAGCGATCAAACCGCAGTCAACCTCCAACCAAACCCAAAATTAAATGGTGGGCCAAGCCCAACAACCCTTACTTCTACCACCTGCACAACTCACAGCCCAACCTTACTACCAACCCAACTACCCCGTGATGCAATCCATGCGAGCCTGTTTCAATTATGGGGACCCAAACCACTTCAGGAACACTTGCCCACGCCTGGTGAACATCATCCATGCCCAAGCGCAAGCAAACCCGGTAAACCAAGCTAACCAAGCTCCACCTGCTAGAGGAAGAGCTTTCACAACGCCAACCAAGCCAGGGCTGACGAGAATGTAGTCAACGGTACGTTTCTCATAAATGGTAGTTATGCATCCATATTATTCGATACTGGTGCGGATAAGAGCTTTGTGTCTTTAGAATTCGAATCTATTCTCGACCAACCTCGTGATAATCTCGTTGAATCTCTGACGGTGGAAGTTGCTGACGGAAAACCCACTTCATTAAACTCTATTATACGCGATTGTACTCTCACCCTAAATGATCACGATTTTTCAATTGATCTCGTTCCTATGAAATTGGGAAGTTTCGATGTTATCATCGGCATGGACTGGCTCAGCCAGCATCACGCTGAAGTGGTGTGCCATGAAAAGTTCATTCGTATTCCTCTCGCCGACGGTCAGACACTACGTATCTTTGGGGAAACTCCTTCGAAAGGGCTCAAATTGATGTCCTGCCTTCAAGCCCGAAGTTATCTTCGCAAGAATTACGTCGCATTTCTAGCTCACGTCGTCAAGAAGGAAGGCAAGGAGAGGAAGCTCGAAGATATTCCAATTGTGAAAGAATTCCCGCAAGTTTTTCCCGACGACGTTTCAGGACTTCCTCATGCGCGAGAAGTCGAATTTCGAATACATCTTGTGCCTGGCGCTACACGGTCGCAAAATCTCCCTATAGGTTAGCCCCATCCGAGATGCAAGAGTTGGCCAGTCAACTGCAAGAGCTGACTGACAAAGGATTCATACGTCCTAGCTCATCGCCTTGGGGTGCGCCCTTTTTTTTGTGAGGAAGAAAGATGGAACGTTTCGCATGTGCGTTGATTATAGAGAACTCAACAAGTTGACGGTTAAGAATCGCTATCCACTGCCTCGTATTGATGACCTTCTAGACCAACTTCAAGGCGCCACCTGTTTTTCCAAAATCGACCTTCGTTCTGGTTATCATCAGCTTAGAGTGCGCGAAGAAGATATTCCAAAAACTGCCTTCCGAACTCGTTATGGTCATTACGAGTTCATGGTTATGCCCTTCGGTTTAACCAACGCCCCCGCTGTCTTCATGGATTTAATGAATAGGGTATGCAAACCCTATCTCGACCGTTTTCGTCATAATCTCCATCGACGACATTCTCATCTACTCCAAGTCAAAATCCAATCATGAAGCGACACCTTTAACTCATTCTTACACTCTTAAGGACTGAAAAGCTTTTCGCTAAGTTCTCAAAATGCGAATTCTGGTTAAGAAAGGTACAATTCCTTGGTCATGTCGTCAATGACAAAGGGATTCATGTCGACCCTTCGCAAATCAAGACAGTACAAGAATGTCAAGCGCCACGTACCCCTACCGAAGTTAGGTCATTTCTTGGCTTGGCTGGTTATTACCGACACTTCATTGCCAACTTTCCTGTATCGCCATTCCGCTCATGGCCTTGACTCACAAGGGAAAACCCTTCATTTGGGGACCTAAGCAAGAGGAGGCCTTCCAAACTTTAAAGCAAAGGCTTTGTGACGTACCTATCCTTACACTCCCTGAGGGTTGCGATGACTTTGTGGTTTATTGCGATGCATCAGGGCAAGGTCTAGGTTGTGTATTGATGCAAAAGGAAAGGTGATAGACTATGCCCTTAGGCAACTCAAAGTCCATGAGAAAATTACACCACCCACGACCTGGAACTTGGAGCCGTTGTGTTCGCTCTCAAGATATGGAGACATTATCTTTACGGTACCAAGTGTGATATCTTCAATCAAAAAGAGTTGAATATGAGGCAACGAAGATGGGTCGAACTGCTCAACGATTACGACTGCGAGATTCGGTATCATCCTGGCAAGGCAAACGTGGTGGCTGAGTCGAAAGGGATATGCGAACTCTATTCGTATTCTATGTTCGCAAATCATAACCGATATCAAGGATCGAATCCGGGCAGCTCAACATATCTCTGTAACAGAAAATGACGTACGCGATGAGCTGTCATGTGGAGCTGAACTCAAAATTGAAACCAAATCCGACGGTATTCTATATTATTTAAACCGCATATGGATTCCCGATCGCGACAACCTTCGTGATTTCCTCATGAATGAGGCACACAAAACATGATACTCTGTACACCCAGGGCCGATAAGATGTATCAAGACCTACGATACACCTACTGGTGGCCTGGCATGAAAAAGGATATCGTTGTTTTTGTTTCCAAGTGCCTTACATGTTCCAAAGTGAAAGCTGAACATCAAAGACCTTCAGGACTTCTAGTCCAACCCGAAATACTGTATGGAAGTGGGAAAACATAACATGGATTTCATTACCGGGTTACCTCGCACCTCCAGTGGGTATGACACCATATGGGTAATTATTGATCGTCTTACAAAATCAGCTCATTTCATTCCGATTCGCGAGGACTTCAAGAACGAGAAGTTAGCTCGAATCTACATCAACGAGATCGTAAGCCGCCATGGTGTACCGTTAAGCATCATTTCAGACCGTGATGGTCGTTTCACTTGACGAACATGGCGAGCCGTACAAACCGCTTTGGGTACACGGTTAGACCTTAGCACCGCCTTCACCCTCAAACTGATGGTCAATATGAACGCACCATCCAAACCCTTGAAGACATGCTTCGAGCATGTGTCATGGACTTCAAAGGGAACTGGGACGCTCATCTACGTTAGTCGAGTTTTCGTACAACAATAGCTATCATTCAAGTATGGCATGGCTCCTTTCGAAGCTTTATATGGTCGTAAGTGCCGATCTCCAGTATGTTGGCACGAGATTGGCGAAGCGCAAATCACCGGACCTGAATTGATTCAAGAAACAACCGACAAAATCCTTCAAATTCGAAACAATCTTCTAGCGGCTCGAAGTCATCAAAAGAGTTATGCTGACAAACGACGAAAGCCCTTGGAGTTTTGTGTTGGTGATCAAGTACTTTTGAAAGTGTCACCGTGGAAAGGAATGGTTCTTTTGGTCAAAAGGGCAAGCTAGCACCACTCTATGTGGGACCATTCAAGATACTCGAAAGAGTAGATCCTGTAGCATACAAGCTTGACATACCAGAAGAACTCAACAGAATTCATCCCACATTCCACGTATCAACTTGAAAAAGTGCCTCGCCGACGAAAATCTCCATATCCCTCTGGAAGACATTCAAGTTGATGAATCAATGCACTTCGTTGAAAGACCATTAGAAATCATGGATTTCGGTGAGAAGCGCTTGAGGCGAAGTCGTATTCCAATCGTCAAGGTGCGTTGGGAGTCAAAACGAGGACCTGAGTTTACTTGGGAACGTGAAGACTCAATGCGCGAGAAATACCCGCATCTTTTTCCGGTTACAACTACTACTTAAATTTCGGGACAAAATTTCTAAAAGTAGGGGATACTGTAATATTTGTATAAATCGGGTTTCGAAAGCCCGCTCCAAATTATCAATCAAAGTGTATTTATTTATGCCGTTCGATTATTTTATTATTGTTTAAAATATTAAAATATTCCTATATAAATAATAATTAAGGTTTAAAGTTATCTTAATAAAATAATATAATCAGTTAAATAATAAAATAATATAATCAATTAAATAATAAATGATTAATAGTTTAAATATAAAAAAGGAAGAAGAAGAAGAAAACAGGATTTAAAGAAAGGGTGAACCGGGAATCGAACCCGGATTCCCCCGGATACACACACACCACAAACACTACTACGCTGCACACACTAGTTGTGCTATTTTTATAATCTTATTTCTCTTATATTCAAGCTAAATGGAACCATGCAACACCCGCAAATCTCCTTGCCGGAGATCTCGGCAATTCACGCGTATAATCTCAAATCAACAACTGTCCGGTCACATTTTTGGTAAATTTTCCTGATTTTGATCGATTTGTCAATCAATCCGAACCAAACCATAGAAACCGAACCCTCCAATTTCCCTAAAATACTAGTCAATTTCCCTCAATCAAAACTCGACTCATTTCCTCTGTTCACTCTCAAATACCGCTGTCGTCGGGAAGCTCTGTTCCACCGGAGAACCACCGAAACCGTCGAATCCACCCACCGGAATCGTGCCACCATCTCTGATATACGGTAGACCTCTGTGTCCTTTCTTTTAAGTTCAATTCAATTAAGCATTTGTTCAGGCAATTAGAGTAGGACGAATCAGTTTGATTCAGGCGGGAACAAGTTCGGGTTTAAATTTCTAAACGAAGAAGACGATGGCAGTATGTTTTTATGTATAATAAAATACGGATTTTAATCGGGTTAAGCACCCGCCCAACTGGTTGGGCCGGGTGCAAACCAAACCTGGGATCACCCGGGAGAATCCAAGCACACACCGGCCTGACCACTTAAAAACCCTTTTTAAATCTATCATTTCCGTATAAACATAATTAGTATGTAAACATAATTAAAACGCAAGTTCTGTCGGGTTAGTCCCCCAGCCCAGTTGGTTGGGCTGGGTGCGTAACATCACCAAGGTCGCCGGTTCGAATCCCCCGACTCACACCGGTCGGACCATTTAATTATCTTTTTAAATTTAATTAAAATAGAATGAACCTAAATCGTGTATAAGAATAATTAAAATCATGTTTCTTTCGGGTTAGACACGTAGCTCAGTTGGAAGAGCTGCGTGCACGCAACCGAGAGGTCACGGGTTCGAGCCTCAATACACGCATGCCAATTATCCCAGCGAACCGGTCTGACAGTCAGCCTGTCAGACTGACAATTTTTTTTATTATTATTTATTTATTTATTTTTTATTTATTTATTCTATAGTTATATTAAAAGAAAAATTTATTAAAAATACCTAAAAAAATAATAAATTGCAAGGTTTAAAATATTAATAAAAATCATAAAAATAACTTAAAAATCTAAACAGAGGTTTTTAATCAAAAAGTTAGCTTATTTATTTATCGAGTTATCGCGTTGTTATTTTAGGTTAGTACTCTTTCGTCGGTCAAATTCTCAACTCGTGCGCACTCATCATCAACCAAGAATACGCACCCACTGTGAGTGAATCTCTAAATTTCCCTGTTTTAATCACGTTTTGGGGTGTATCATGTGTCGTATCATATCTTTATTTTATTTAACAATTGTGCTTATATCATTTCGTGATCAAATGTGTATTGCTTGTAGTGTGGTTTATATGTGGATACATTTTATCTTTTCAGTGCACTCATTTCATTAGGCCCATCAGTTCCTCGTGGGATATGGGTTGAGCATCAGGTGCCTCATTAGATCGGCTCGTTTGATTGAGCCTTGATCTCAGATATATCATCATTCATGTCATACATTCGTTCAATGTGGTTTGTGATTGGTTACATATATACATTTGCTCACATGTGATTTATGCACAATTTTATTTAAATAAACATAAAAAAATCAATTATTTAAATGTTTTATCAAGGTTCACTCGCCAATTTTTGTTGACCCAAAATTTCCTCTGTTTTACACATGATACAGGTGATCAAGTTGAGGAAAGAAACACTTAGGATGGCCTAGAAGAATAAACAAGTTATTTTGTTGGAACAAGCATTTAGATTTTTATTGTGTTAGTATGAAATTTTGTTGGATATTTAAATTTTAATTTGAATTTAATAAATATGAAACTTCTTAGTAAACATCATGAGCTTTGGTGATAAACCAATCATGCCCCGACCTTTATTCGCTGCGGGTCGGGGTGTGACACAACAAATGTAATGAAAAACTAGTAAGATTACCTATGCTGCGGGATTTCGGTCGATATCAATTTTGGTTCAGTATACCACCGTATGCTCAAAAGAATATCGACACATGTTCTACATCGACCGAAAACATAAAAATAAATTTAAATTGGACAGCGGACGAATTTATTTTAAATTAATTATAAATGGAAACGTAAATATTATCTTAAATATAACTTTAATGAAAATAACCGAAAATTAAAGCTCTAAACATAAAGAAAACTAAAAAATAAAAATAATAAAGTCCAGAAAAAAATCAGAAAGAAATAAAAAAGCCAATATGATAAAAGCACTATCCACGTAACTTCCTAATTATAATTTATGTTAAAACAACCAACTGAAAACATACATAAAAATAAGCAGGAAAATGAATTATATTTGACACATATTTATGAAGAAAATTTACATCGAAACCCTAAGAAAATAGTTACGGTGTGTTGCGGCGGTGTCGAAATGTAAAATGACTCGAATTTATAGCATTCAATGAAAACGTATTGTATTTGACGCAACGTGTTTCCGAACAAAATTATGTCAAAATAGACCATTAAACACGTACATAAAAAAAAGCATGATAACTTATTATATTTCACCCGACTCATTTACAGAAAAAATAAAATAAAATTTACATGAAAACGTAGACAAACCGAAAACGTACTTAATAATAAGCATAAGGAATATATTATATTCGACCGAACTTATTATCTAGAAAAATTTATGTCTAAACGTAAATCAACATAAATTTATACAAATACATACATAAAACTTAAATACAAATTTTTTAGAAAGTTAAGAGATTGTAATTATTAACAATAAAAGTTAAAGGGTAAAGGTATAAAAAATAATAAAACAAAAGAAAGAAAAGTAAAAAAAAGAAAAGAAGAAGAAGACAAAGCACAAAAGAAAAAAAAGATGATACTGTGTGATGATACTGTTCATCACACTTACAAATGTTATTAAGTATAATATAATATAATATAATATAATATAATATAATAATGGAAAGAAAGTAAACCGATCTAACTGAAAAAAGAAACATGCAACTAAAAAGACTTACCGGAATTCTTGACGGAGTTAAACTGAGTCCTGCCACAAACCCTATATCGTGCCGCCTCAAGCATCAATCTTTTAGCTGTAAGCAGACCTACCGACATCACCATCATGACACCTTCGTCGGAGAGGTTGTTTTACCGTCTAAAAACACACCACTGTCACTCTCTTGGCTCAATCGATATCATCACCGGATTCACGGTCTTCTTTTCTACACATGGGGTTGAGCACGCGCCGGTAATGAGGAGGCACCGCCACAGCTTCGCCGTGGCTTTGCTAGTAATCCGCCACCACAGATGGTGGCTGGCAGGCTGACCTTTCCGTTCTCTCTCTGGACCTCTCCCTTCTCTCTTTGGAGTATTTAATGGGTCAAATGTTACAATCACGTCAACCCATAGCACAGGACACAACTTCAGAAAATACAGATCAAACATCAAGTACAACAACATATAGCCTATATATGTTGCTAATTTATTTATTTAAATATCAAACTCTATGTGTTTGCATTTCAGTGAGGATATAATTTTTAGTGTGCCCGATTAATTAAAAAAAATACCCCTAATATATAAAAGATTGGGCCAAATAAGAACATTAGGCCGAAAAGTTCCTCTCTGCATACACCTTGCCCACCGGGCACAACTTCAACAAATGAAAAAACAAAGAAAACAACAAACAAAAAAAAAACCTTCGTTTCTTTTTGAGTTGGGTCTTTATAAAAAACAAAAGAAAAAAAACCTTCGTTTCTTTTCAAGTTGGGTCTTTATATCTATCTACGTCTATATATACTATATAATAAAAGAAACTATTTACGGGACATGTATCAATCAATAACGCTATCAAAAATCTTAAATATTATTTAAGTGTGATAATATCTTATGTTAAACATAACTTAATCCATTAAAACTAGTTTAATACCCGTCCGGTGGACGGGTTACGTTTATGGAACAACTCGCTTCCTCGCAAGTTCGTCACTCTCGTTACGCCTATCACCAGAGATTCGGATCATAATGTAACCTAAATCGCTTATTACGCTATATCGCATATTTTCGCATCGCATCGCACATCACAATGCTTACGCATATATCACACTCGCTGAATACTACAAACTTTGCGTGAAGTTTCCAAGGCTATCTGCTCGCTTAAACTGCAACGCGACTCTCGCAAGACTTGGGAACAAAGCCGCATGCTACATCGCTTACTCATCGAATCTTAACTTAATTTAATTGATTAATACGCTTAACGCTTTGCTAATACGCTTAATATACCTATCTAATACGAACCGAATCGCCGAACGAACTCGTAACGCGAAATAATCAAACAAAACCTGGCCCATAGGTCAAGTTCATTACAAGTTCGCCCGAACTTGTCTAAGACTCATAACCCTTCTCAACCCACAAGTCCGCCCGGACTTGTCTTAAACTCAAGATAACACACAAGTTCGCCCGAACTTGCTACAAGTTCGCCCGAACTTGATGTCTGCCCTCACATCCTCACCTCACCTATAAATACTTAGCTCCATTCTCTCATTTGGACTTGCTGCAAGTTCGCCCAGAGCTCCCCAAAACCGAAACCCTTTGCTTTCTAAGTAAGATTCAACCCGTTTTCAACTACAACAACGTTCAACAACGTTTTACAACGATTTTGCACAAGGCTCTGCCTTCGTTTTCATTAAATCTCTTCTGTTTTACGAAAATCTTCATCTTTTTATGCAAAACTTCTCTTTTTCACTCAGATCTACTCTTAGATCTGAGTAAAACCTTTAAAACCTTGATTTTTACACAATATTCGGACTAAACGACGTATGTTTTGTTCACTTTGAAGTGGAACAAGGCGTTGTCGAGCTAGATCTCATATCCGAAAGTACAAGGACGAAAACGTCACTTTGCACGAACTGGACTATTTGTTTTCGAACCTTCAAGTTCGCCCGGATTAGTCCAAGTTTCTGTAAAATTGCTAAAACTCACCCCAAAAAACCTCTTCAGCCTTGGTTTTGCTCAGTAGCCTAAGGTTGGAGGGATGGACACTCGATTTGCTCAGCAAACGACAGAAAAACGCACGATTTGGATGCCAAAACGATCAAGTTTGCTCGGATCACATCAAGTTCGCTCGAACTTGTCACCAGAGTGGTGATCAAGTTCGCCCGAACTTGACCAAAACTTCAAAAATGGCACAAGTTCGCCCGAACTCTGTCCAATTCTCAAGAGAATTAGACAAGTTCGCCCGAACTTGTATCCTCCCTCAACAAAAGGGAAAAGTTCGCTCGAACTTGTCTAGTTTCCTAGACAAGTTCGCCCGAACTTGTTCACTCAGTAAGTCAGTCATACAAGTTCGCCCGAACTTGTACTTTCAAGTACAAGTTCACCGAACTTGTCTACTGCTCCCTCAAACCGTAACTGTTTCAGCAATCCGGAAGACTGATGCATTTCTATTCGCTTATAGGCTGATCGGCGCCCTCCGCAACTCTTCTTAGATCTCATCTCTCCTTTAATCGCACCGACTGTGAGTATACTTGACCCATTTTCGCTTTAATGCACTTTTTGAGTGTAACATATGTTCTTACCAAAATACACAACGCACGCTAAACTGATTTATCACATGCGAATATCTGTTATACATATTTATACTTGATTGCTAGAACATATATGCTAGGGCACTTTTCGTTATCTCCATCTTGGCTAGTATGGTACTGTAGAGGGGCTCTCACCCAATGGGGTTTAGCTAAGATGTACGCGCGAGCTCTCTGAGAGTATAGCATGAGAAATTGTCTTGTGAGTTTATGTGTTGCATGAATCATGTTTATGTATGAAGAAATTCGCTATACTTTTACCTACTATGTTATTATATCAAAACCTGTATGCTCGACAATACATTATTGTATTGACAATTATTTTAACGTATGTTGCAGGTTATTTAGTTCTACTTGTTGCAAACTGGACGTAGGGTTTATCTCTAGAAACGCATGTAATAGAATCTTGGAAAATCGAATTATGTTTGTTTGAGAGATGTTTGGATATTTGTAATAATTGTTTATGGATTATATGTTTGTTAATATGGGATAACGAATGTTTAAATATTGTCGCGTAAATAATTGTTATGGATTCTCTCGAGCAATCTGATTTGCCTAGTGTCGCGCCCCGATGATTCCGCCATCGGTTGGGGTGTGACAGATTGGTATTAGAGCCATAACTGTAGGGAATTAGGTAGAATTTCCATGTTCGACCTAGTCTATAGTTAGAACACCAAATCAGACTGTTACGCATCGATTAAACGCCGAAACCAAAACGAACAGACAAGTTCGCCCGAACTTGGGGGCAAGTTCGCTCGAATTGATCAAGTTCGCCCGAACTTAATCAAGTTCGCCCGGACTTGACCAAGTCCGCCCCGAACTTGTTAGTCCCCTACAACATCAACAAGTTCGCTTGGGTTTAGCAAGTTTGCTCGAACTTTACATCAGACTGATGCCAAGTTCGCCCGAACTTAACCAGAACTCTTCGACACGAACTATTAAACATACGCTTTTCCTAAAGCTACCACAATACACATGAAGGACGCTTGCATCACACCAACGAGTCGATTTGTCGGGATTAGGTGTGAAAACCAGAACTCTCGATGAATCACTCACACCGTGTATTCTCATCTGCTCGAAATATTCTGTTAAGTTAGGAGTGGTATCCACATCTTAACGGAAATTTCCCATTCTATCCGGTGGAAGCCTCCTGATAGGTCCGGAGGTGAAACCACAATCAGGGATTAGAAGTTATCAAGTTAGGGGTGAAACCCGAACCTTGAAAACTCGTTCCACCCCTACGATTTTACTCTTAGATCTGAGTAAAACCTTTAAAACCTTGATTTTTACACAATATTCGGACTAAACGACGTATGTTTTGTTCACTTTGAAGTGGAACAAGGCGCTGTCGAGCTAGATCTCAATCCGAAGCACAAGGACGAAAACATCACTTTGCACAAACTGAACTAATTCGTTCGAACCTTCAAGTTCGCCCGGATTAGTCGAGTTTCTGTAAAATGGCTAAAAACTCAGCCCCACAAGAACCTCTTCAGCCTTGGTTTTGCTCAATAGCCTAAGGTTGGAGGGATGGACACTCGATTTCCTCAGCAAACGACGCAAAAACACACGATTTGCATGCCAAAACGATCAAGTTTGCTCGGATTACATCAAGTTCGCTCGAACTTGTCACCAGATAAGTGGATTGATCAAAAATGCCAGTTCGCCCGAACTCTGTCCAATTCTCAAGAGAATTAGACAAGTTCGCCCGAACTTGTATCCTCCCACAACAAAAGGGACAAGTTCGCTCGAACCTGTCTAGTTTCCTAGACACGTTCGCCCGAACTTGTTCACTCAGTAAGTCAGTATACAAGTTCGTCCGAACTTGACTTGTACGTGCTTACCTCCCTCAAACCGTAACCGTTTCAGCAATCTGGAAGACTGATGCATTTCTGTTCGCTTACAGGCTGATCCGACGCCCTCCGCAACTCTTCTCAGATCTCATCTCTCCTTTAATCGCACCGACTATGAGTATACTTGAGCCATTTTCGCTTTAATGCACTTTTTGAGTGTAACATAGTTCTTACCAAAATACACAACGCACGCTAAACTGATTTATCACATGCGAATATTTGGTATACATATTTATACGTGATTGCTATAATATATATGCTATGGCACTTTTCGTTATCTCCACCTTGGCTAGTATGGTACTGTAGAGGGGCTCTCACCCGATGGGGTTTAGCTAAGATGTACGCGCGAGCTCTCTGAGAGTATAGCACTCATGTTTATGTATGAAGAAATTCGCTATACTTTTTACCAACTATGTTATTATATCAAAACATGTATGCTCGCCAATACATTATTGTATTGACGATTATTTTAACGTATGTTGCAGGTTATTGAGTTTACTTGCTGCAAACTGGACATAAGGTTTATCTCTAGAAACGCATGTAATAGAATCTAGGGAAGATCGAATTATGTTTGTTTCAGAGATGTTTGGATATTTGTAATAATTGTTTATGGATTATATGTTTGTTAATATGGGATAACGAATGTTTAAATATTGCCGCGTAATAATTGTTATGGATTCTCTCGAGCAATTGATTCGTCTAGTGTCGGCCCCAATGATTCCGCCATCGGTTGGGGTGTGAAAGTTTATTTACTATATATTACAACCTGAATGAACCTATAAACACAAAGAACTGTACAAAACAACATGAGAAACAAAGGTAACATATACTAAGCACATGCAAAATTAATCAAGGTTACAAACAAAAGCATCATTCTCTAAGTTATCAAAGGCAAATGAACATTAAAAGTTTACAACCCAAAAAAAATTTAGAAATGATAGAGCGTTAGAAACATGAAATTGTGACATGTTGATGAAATTTATCTATACCTGCTTTGGAATTTAAAGATGCAAGCTCATTTTTAGAAAAATAAGCGAGTGGTAAGATTTGAGTTTATTTTATACACTAATACTTTCATTAATGTTCGATTATAAGTTTGTGATGAAATGATCACAAGGTTATTATATTGGTTCAGATTAGTTTTAAATATAACCCAAAGGTTTTTGGATGGTTGTCGGAAAAATAGATATGATTATGTATATCAAATCATTAAAATAAATTGACGAATAAGTCATTTGATCGAACTATTTTATTATTGCAGCTCTGGGTGTAGAAAATTGAAACCTGTTTGGTGATTCTGGTAACTGTACTAAAGATGGAAATGCTTGGTAAAATCTATGTATTTTTGTTTACAATTTTAAGAGAGTTGATTCTAGTTGTCTAGTTAAGGGTTATATTTTTTTCTCAATTTTTAGTTGATCCTGCTTGTCTAGTAAGGGTTATATTTTTTTCTCAATTTTTTTTAAACTTTTAAATGTTCCGGCATGTCTGTTTGCTTTTTAAACTTTTTAAATGTACTTAAAATAATTTTTTCCCCAAAATCACATTAACCGTCATATTTAATTTTAGCTATGTTGTGTATAACTAAGTTCTTTAGCTACACAATTTGCATCTAAAAGTGCATAATTAGTCACCTATTATATTGAGTATACATGTTAGTAATCTCAAACATGTCCATTTGCATATTATTTTAGTTCAACTTATTAGTTCAATATTAATTGATTAATTGTTAATATAATTGTGGGTATGTTAATTAAACTACCACAACAGATATATTATACATATACAGATATAATATGAAAATAGTTTTACTTGTAATAGTATAGACACGCTTTTACTTAATTTCATACTGCCGTTTTTTAAAAAACGATTACTTATTGAGAAAATTTCTTTTAATTTAAATAAAAACAAAAAAACTTTTAACCTTTTCACTAAGTTTTCCATGCATGTGAGAAATGTAGGGACTAACATGAGGCCCAAATGTGACAATCTCCACGCTTCCACTTTGTGTCTGCAATTTATGTAGATATATAACTAAAAAACAAATACATTTTTAAAGGATGTTAACATAATATAAACTGTGTGTGCCTGTGTGGTAGTCTAAAAACCCTTTTCATCCTTTTAGCTTGCGCTTAACACTCTGCTACCGGTAGGTTGTATGCATCTGGACCCATGTGTCAAAGAAAGAATTTATTGATTTAGCGGATTAAGATGTGACACATCACCATAGGTTGCATGCATATACTACTTGATTGAATTGGACATGAGTAGCATTTGATTTTTATATAACCAATAACAAAATGAAATTGTTAAACAAAGTTGAAACAAAATGGTGACCTTAACTATATGAATCGAATTAAGATTACCTTACCATGATAAAAATATTATACTCCTCATCCACCAAGTTATTAATTGATGTTCACTGCTTCAAAGTTATTCTGCAATGCTCGAATACGATGGCTGATTGTTTAAGGCGTAGGGATGCATGGACAATACATAGAAGGAATCTTCAACTGAAAACCCCAATGCCCCACTACCCCCAAGTTTGTAGGATGCTAGAATTGTGGGGATCATGTGCAAGAGTTGTGGAGATCATGGTCAGCAAAAGGTGGAGCTACCAAAACCGTCGAGAACTTCTCCCAGCCTCCTCCACAAGAGCGGTTATTTTAGTGAGTTTAAGTGGCTGAGATTTCTCAGCCAAATCCATTCTAAACAAAAAATTATTTGTTTAAAACCAAAATAAATGTGTAAGATTATCAATCAAAAGCGTTCGTATGTAGATATATATCATGCCTAAAAATATAACAAAGTGAAGTTAGCAATTCTAGTTCTTTAAATTAGCCATTGACATACTAAAACATAAGAACATAAATAGGCTGGTGACCGGACAATGTCAATTAACAATCATGTATGCTAAATAACAACTATAATGTGTTAAAGGTAATGAAACGCAAAGTTCTCTACGATGTATATCGTTTTGGGTTCCGATGTAATCTCATAGGCCTTAGTTTCTCATGAGATTCAGCTGTGACACGTACTTCAGCCGATGTGGTTGAAATTTTGGCATCATCAGTATTCACCTTGTGTCCGTTGGCCGGGTAGTTTAACTTTCAACTATCTTTCTCTTCACTGCAAACGAAAACAATATTTGTCATTCTCGGCACTAAACGGCACCATGTTCTATGTTGTTGGTTGATCGCATGCCCGATGCTTGATGGACTCGAACCTTTGGCATCTTCCAATGTTCAACTCACATATCCAGAGATGCGAAAATCTCCTTCATGCTTATTATCAACCGCCACCTGCAAATGAGAAAAAGACACGTTAATTATCTAAATATGAAGATAATATATAACAAAATTACATTATTTTTTTTTTCAAATAAATCCTTAAAACTTAGCATTTCATTAATTTAATGTGTTCAATAATGTTACATTTACATCTATGCAGAATGTAAAAGTTGTAAATTAGGAACTATCCCCTATACAGAGAGACACTTATCACTGATCGTTGTATCCAATAAACCATTTCATTTCCACGAGTTACAAAACCCTTCATCCTCTTAAATTTTCTTTCCTTTATAT
The DNA here is from genome assembly GCA_947069175.1 of Scalesia atractyloides. Taxonomy (NCBI): domain Eukaryota; kingdom Viridiplantae; phylum Streptophyta; class Magnoliopsida; order Asterales; family Asteraceae; genus Scalesia; species Scalesia atractyloides. The sequence goes on along the minus strand of CAMTDV010001634.1, from coordinate 54,932,197 downwards.
TCTCTTCAAGATGCCAGATGCCTGATGTTTTTTTGCTCCGTAGTTCCTAGACCATTCCATGTAACTGCCTTATGGTAGGAATAGTATTTGTATTAGAAAAATTAAAAAAATAAAACATATAGCAATAATAGTATACAAGAGTTAAATCCTTTATTCAAAATAAAAACATTTTATAAACTCTATAATAGCAGAATTTATTAAGTTTGCAATTCTTATTTAATGCACGATTTTTATTAGACTTTCGGGTTAGTGCTGGATAGAATATAATGATTTATTAATTGAAATTAATTGTATTATATTTAATATGCTTGTTGATTGCTCTCCGACCTTCCATGTTACATAAAAAAAACTTGGGTACCAATGTACTAAATTAGAAGTTTCAATAATGTGAAAGTAAAACAACAAACTTTACAAAAAAAAAAAGATGACTACAAATATAGCATACATTGGAAGGTGGCTAGGGCATGCATTTGTCTGCTGCATATCTGAAAATGTTAACATAGTATAATCACAATTAGAAATGCACGACAGGTTGCCTATTGTAGAGCAATTAACTTGATAAAAAATTTACAAACAATATGACTTACATTGGTATAGACGTATAAGTTGTGAGAACTTGGATGAGAAGACATGGGTAAAATATGCTCTACAGACACTATAGGTTATGGGTTTAAATAGACTAATTTAGGAGGTAACCATATGGAGGTTACCTACAATTTAGGATAGAACGTGGGCGGGGTACATCCTTCCCATAATTTAGACTAATTTAGGAGGTAACCATATGAAGGTTACCTACAATTTAGGATAGAACATGGGTGGGGTATATCCTTCCCATAATTTAGGATGAGAAGATCAAATTTGATATAGAGGTGGAGATAAGGGGTCCATAAAATAAGGGTATAACCACCATAGAAGTGGAGGTTATAGGCAGAATAACGAGAAGCAAAACCGTCAGCTGAGAAACTTCCCTAAACCGTTATGGGAGTGGTTATTTTTATGAGTTTAAACGGCTTAGATTTCATCTCAGCAAGATCTAGCGGTGGGTATTGATTTCAGTGATTGTTAGACTTAATGGGATCCATATATATATATATATATATATATATAATTTTCAAATTTCAAAATTTGTGTTCGAGGTTTACCTTTTGCGACACATACTACAATATTTATAAAGAACAAGGCTTGTTTCCATGGCGGCTGGGATATTTCAGTTATTTCTACAGATGATTGCCATTGTTATTTAATGAATAAGAAATGATCTCTTAAAATTGCCATAGTTATTTTTTATATTTGTTTCCTTCCCATTGTTATTTTTTTATATTTGTTTCCTTAATGATTAATATGCATAGGGGTGTTCCATCGGTTCGGTTTATGGTTTATTTAGTTTATTCGGTTCGGTTTATTCGGTTTTCAAAAAAATGTACCCCAAACCAAAAACCAAACTAAACCAAACCAAAAAGGAATATATGCAAACCGATCCAAACCAAACCAAATTCAATTCGGTTTGGTTTCGGTTAGAACCAAATAACCAAATCTAACCAAATTGTACCTACGTACTTTTTTTTCCTAATTTATATTTTTGTTTGTGTTCCAACTTTCGAAAATCGCAACTACTTTACACCTAACAGCATATGAATACAAGAAAGTTTCATTACGAAGACGACGATGAAGCCTTGGGTGCATGCATGCCCGAGTGAATTCTTTTGTCATCATTGAATATTTCAGTCAATGCATCTTCACACATTTGACAAACCTTGTTCCCGGTATCAATTCCATATGTAACACGGAGATTGATTTTAAGATACTCTAGTTTTGTCCTTGGATCAAAAATAGAAGTAATAAACACCAATAAATTAAATTTCTTGACATCACCCCAATATTTCTTAAATTTCTTAGGCTAATAAATTGCATGATTTATAAAATATTATTATTTTAATTTAATAATTAATTAAGTTAGACGGTTTATTCGGTTATCCAAATAAACCGAATAAAATAAAATGTGGATCCATAAACCGAACCAAAAACCATATTCACAATTCGGTTTCGATTAGAAACCAAACCAAAAACAGAATTCGTTATTCGGATCGATTTATTTGTTGGTTACGGTTTACGGTTTTTATTTGGTTACGGTTTTTCGGAACACCCCTAAACATGCATTAGAGATCTGTGTTTTTTTATTGAATTTTAGCTTCGGTTTAAAGATGGAAGCTCATTTAGGGACTTCTTTTCAATCAATGTCGATGAGATTAGATAATAATAGGCCAATGTAGAGTTAGCTCACTTGGTAGAGGTTCTTGTCTCTTAATATGAGGTCTTGGGTTCAATCCCAAACAAGAAGTAGATTAGGATTTATTTTGGTGTAACTAGTATGTAAGCATTGCCATTCAAAAAAATAAAAATAACAATAGAAGCTCATTTAGGTTTGAACCAAGTTTCAGTGGTGAAGGAAATTCTCAAATTTTTTTCTTCAAATTTCTAATTTTAATTTCCTTCCTTTTCTTTAATTCATTCTTTCTTATAATAAGGACCACAAATGATGAGGATTTGATTAACAATAACCAAGTTTTAGTATTGATGGAAATTCTCAAAAATAAAATTATTCATATTTCTAATTTTCATTTCCTTCTTTTTGTTTAATAATAATTCATTCTTTTTTTATAATAAATTTTGCAATTTTAGAATTTAATATATATTTTATTTGTTCCGTGTAATAGACGGGGTTATAACCTAGTATTATATATAAAAAAATAAGTTAGCAAGAAAAAATATATTTTGGCCCCCAAATAATTTTGGGCCTTGTTCAGCAACACACCTTGCACACCCTAGGATCGGGACTGCTTCATCCTTTCATTTTCATTATTGATCGTTTCTTTATTTAACTAAACTTAAAAGAAAGGGAGTAGGTAAGTAGCAAGTACATTCTATTATTGTTTAAATTTTCAATCTCAAAAGATAATATAAATGATCTTCACTTTGCTTGACGGTGTACTCGACTCACCCTAACTACCTAGGTTAATTATTTATTTTGCATGATCAGGACGACACGGTCATCAAATTGCTGTTGCCGCAGCCATTACTAAAGGAGTGGAAGGAACAAGAGAGCCGGCGCCTCTGGTGGAACTTCAGGCAAATATGGCGGTCCCCCGACAACAGCTAACGCATTAGGTGGTGGTGGCGCTTCCTGTGCCTAGTGATTGTAGAACGTGATTTTGGCCTGGGTTGCGGCTCAGCGTGCACGTTCTGCATGCACGTTTCCATTCAGTTTGCATTATTTTAGTTTAGTTCAGTTATTCAATGTAATAGGTTAGTGGGTTAGTGCTCAGTTATTTCCGTATGCATTTACTTCTTGTAGGCTATAAATAGCCATAAGCATTTAATTAATGGCATGCATATTTGATTCAAAACAGAGCCTCTCGAATTCATTTTCTTTTCTTTATTAATTCTTGCCATTCCATCTTTGATACACATCAAGTGACTTAATGGTCGATCCTCTAGACCCGACCGGAGAGCTCTCTTTCAGAATGACGTTAAGGAGGATCTCGAGGAAGGACCTCTTTTATACTCCTTTGTAGAATAACTCAACTCGTATATATGTATATCGAAATCAAGCAATCATTATCAATGTTACTGAACTTTACAACAGATATGAACAGATTCAACAACCTGCTGTGGTTTTATGGAGGTTATCATCATATGTGATATGTCCATCCGAAGATTGATGATGAAGTTATGATACTCGGTGGTTTTGATCATGAAACCGAGCATTACAATTACAATTTTAATGAAAGTTGTAAATAAAGTTATTGTGATAATGGAGAAGAAGGTGAAATATGTGCAATATGTCAAATGGAGTTTGAAAAGAATGAGACATAAGGTGTTTTCGAATGCAAACATCGTAACCATATGGCATGCATCAAGGAGTGGTTGGCCAGGCAGAATGTTTGCCCTGTATGCAAAGCTAGCTTTAATGGTGTAGAGTTAGATATGTTGATGAGGATGGATATGCTTTTTTGTTTATAATTGGTGTTTTGAATGCCTAAAGTTTAATGTTTGACTTTTCTTTGACCAAATTGTGTGGGTTCAAACTCAAATTAGGTGTGAATAGTGGTTTAATCTGATTTAATTTGTAATATGTAAGTTGTTTACTCAAAAAGATTATGAGTTTTGAGATTTTCATCCTCTGCATATGAATGTATTCTCTTTTATCTTTATATGTTTTAACTGTGATTATTGTAAAGTATCAATTTTATAAAATAAAGGGATATTGGATTTAAATAACTCTAACTTTCACCAATTGGCCTGATAACATTCCCAACTTTCAATTTGTACACCAGCACTCCCAACTTTGAACTTATTGGCCGATAACACTCCCTAACTAACTGAACTCTAACTCAGTTAGTTTTTGCTGACGTGACATGCTGACATGAAATTTTTTATGACGTGGCAACTGACATCAACTAATTGTGTTAGGGTTCAGTTAGTTAGGGAGTGTTGTTAGCCAATAAGTTGAAAGTTGGCCGTGTAAGGGAGTGTTATTGGCTAATTGATGAAAGTTGGATTATTTAAATCCAATATCCCTAAAATAAATGGGTTATTTTAAATTATCATGATAATTTTTATTAAAAGAACTATATATTTATAATCTAAAATAACAGCCATGAATAATCATGGCTATATGTGAACTCATAGCAAGATAAATCCCAGTCACTACTCACTACTACATAGAACTCATATAAGATCATGGATCATGTATGCATATAATATTAGAATAACATGAAATCCTATAAATGACAATCGGAATCAGCACGAATTCCGACTGTCATTTGATATATATTTATAAATGTGAGTGGTAACTCTAAATCTAGCCCGTTAGTAAACTCAACCCGCCAGATGACCTGTTTTGACACGCGCACATATTGCTTCACCCAAATGATTAGCCAAAAGAGCCCAAATTGAGCCATTATTTTAGAAATAGTTTAGTTTAATAACATGTAGCTGGGTACAAGAATTTTCATGTATAATGAGAAATTCATGAATCTCACTCATCCTACTTCCCACCTGATTTTCACCATGTTCAAAAGATTTAACTAGTAAAGAGTTGTTTAATCCAGGATATGATTAGCATGATTAAAATGAAAAGTTGATGTTTGTTTCAAAACCTAGATTATTATGATAATAATTTAGGTTTTTTAAAATATCAAAGCATATGTAAAATTCAAGAAAGCAAAATGTGAAGAAGTATTTGTGGGTCAGGCCGACCCGTATTGACATATTCTAAATATATAAAAATATAACGGTTTTGACCCGTTAACCAACCATCCCATTTTAACTAAAATTAGTTTCATAAAGATGGCAAACTCTTAAGTCTGACCCGTTAGTAAACCCGTTTTGCCACCGTTAGTTTTGTTGATGGCTTCCAAATGAGCTGAAGCCATGACACGTTAATGTTGGCCTTCTCTACACTTGAAAGTTGGTTCTCAATTTCTTCCATTTTGTCAATAACTCCATCGGTTTCGGGTTCCAACTGCTTGACAATGTCACAAACAAGCTCTAGGAGGGATGCTCTAACAGAAGCCGCTTTGAATACACATTTGGCTGCAATGTCACCTTGTTTATTGATAATGGCTTCAAGAACCGGAGCGACATTCTGCTTCACGTTGTAGCCGTGGACGCGTACAGTGTCAGGTAGCGTGTGTTCGAGCTGTACGAAACAGAATTTAGTTTAATAATATGGAGTTGAGATAAAGAAAATTCATGTATAAAGAAAGAGGGAGATATATACAGAACCCGGCACTGCAGACGCATATTCTAACAACTTCCATCGTTGACGCTTGAGGTTTATAAGTTCTACATCACCATCATCATACAATACCTAAGAAGAAAATGTTAGTCAACATAAAAAAGTATATAGAAAATGATAATCAACACAATATACATGGAAATTGATAACGTTTTTGCCAACATTACACCTTATGCCTCTTCTTTTTGAAGTCAAAAAACGTAACAACTCCGGGATAATACCTACGTCAGAAGATATACACGTTAAACGAGCCATAAAGATTCATAAATCTCACTCAAGGGCTATGATGCTTACATTCTATCTGCAGGCCACCAAACTTTTATCCTGCTCCCCACCAAATTTTCACCATGCTCAACAAATTGGGCCTGAATTAGTATAGAATTGTTTCCAAAATTAGATTCAAATATAGTATTTTATGTTGAATCTGTATGCTCAAGAGACAACATATAAACAACATTGTTTTTGGCATATGATTAAAAAGGGTCGCACACTGCAGCAATGTTAATCAAGTATGTGCTTAAATGGGTTTAAGCGCAATACCACAAGTGGGGGTGACTTCCGGTTCCTACCCTCGGACCCACGAACTCGAACCATATTCAAGAACCTTATAAGCCACATGGGTCGGTCCAAGGTTCTGAGATTTCATGCTAGACGGTTCCGGGTAAGACCGAACCTTTCCGGTTATAATTTAAATTAAAAAAAAAACCTAGCTTGTCCAAGTTCACCTTTCCAATTAATCAGTATATCATCGGCCTTTCAAGTATAATTCAATCTCATCTTCTTGTCGACCAAGAAAGAACCGATTACCTCACTTCTCCGTCCAAGTTCATTTTCTTCATCCGCCAAGAAAGACTAACATGTATGTATCATTAAGTTCTTAATAATCTGTAACCGTCACGATATCATCAAGTTCTTCGTTTGCCAAGTTTGTAATAACACGCAATTGTTACGATATCATCGAGTTCGATTTTTTGTATATGTGTGTGAATGTATGTATATTTTTAGTATATGTATGTTATTCAACCATTCTATTGTTCGTAATAACCTGCAATTGTTACATAATATCAACAAAGTCTTCGTCGTCATCATCTAGTTCTATTGATTGTATATGTGTGTGAATGTATGTATGTTATTCAATTGTTCTATTGTTTGTATTTGTGTGTGAATGTGTGTATATTGTTCTGCCAAACCGTCGCAACATGGGGTATAATTCACTCGTCAGCCCGACCCGATATGGCATGTACTAGAAAATAATTGTTTTGACCCGTGAACCAACCCGCCCAACCACCCCATTTTAAATAACATTACGTTCACAAAGAAGAAGGCATTACCTGTTTCTCATTAACTGTATGCCGAATTGCATCTTGACAACTCTTTAGTGTCTCTGGACACTCAAGTTTTATCTTCTGACTTGTATATGGAATGGTTTCTTTAGCCTCCTGGAAAAAGATATGAAATTATGGTACACGTTAACAACCCCACGTCAGCATATGTAACCTAAACAAATTTGAGTGGTTAAATCTCTTTGAAATCTATTAGATTTATTATATGACTGAATTGTAACTATGACTGAAATTGAGTGGTTAAATCTCTTTGAAATCTATTAGATTTATTATATGACTGAAATGTAACTAAAGAAAATTGAGTGACTTCATTTGTTTCAAAATTTTGAGATTTACTATATGACCAGAATATAATCATTGGCACATGTCAAGAACACCACATAAGCATATGTAACCTTGAAACAAACTTCAGTGGTTGAATCTCTTTGAAAAAGTTTGATTTGTCATATGAATGCAGACTTAAATGTTCTATTCTACAGAAACCCTTTTCATTTGGTTTGATTTACCACTGGGGTTGGTGGCCCATAGGTGTAAACAAGCCCAGAGGCTCGAGAGCTACTCGGGATCGGCTCGGTTAAAAGCTCGAACGAGCCGAGCTTTAACAAGCCCGAACCTGAACCCTAGCTTGAGCCTAAAATACAGCTCGTTTAGTTATCGAGCTCGAGCTCTAGCCTGAAATACAAAGCTCGTTTAGGCTCGCGAGCCCAAACAAAATTTTAGTTTTTTTTATATTATAACCAAATCCTAAAAGCCCAAGTTGGTTTCAACTTAGGCTCCAATGATTTAAACTAATAACATTGGCGAGCCGAGATCAAACTGAGCTTTGGCTCGTTTAAGCGATATCAAAGCGAGCTCGAGGCGAGCTTTTAGCTCGTTTGAGATTGTTCTCAAAAAATAGCTCGAGCCGAGTTGAGCCCGAGCTTTGTGTTTTACTTCGCGAGCCACCGAGCCGAGTTCAAGTTCGAGTTTCATAAAAACGTGATGAGGGAGCTCGCGTAGTGGAAGGCTCGGGCTTGGCCAGGCTCGTTTACACCCTAGTGGCCCAGTGGCAAAGGCAATGCCTCTAGGAGCACCATTTATAGGGAGGTCTTAGGTTGTTCAATCCTGGACAAGTGTAATATTTGGGGTGTAGTTTAGGAGTAGGATAAAATTGTTGTTCAAAAAATAAATAAATATACATAAAAACTTGGGTTTTAATTTTCTATTTCCGGGATTAAGAGATTGAACTGGACCAAATGCTTTATAATATACGAGAAAGAGTAACAAGCACCGTTCATTCTAATGCAGTGTCACAAATGTGTGCAACCATTTTGGAATAATCATAAAGAGCGATGCTCATATCTTGTCCCATTTCTGGGAGATTTGGCATGCGATGAGCAGCATAGTTCATTAGAACTTTTTCACCTAGTTTCCAACAAACGTGGGAAGCAATCTGCAAAAGGAACAGCACTTAGTGTAGGACATAAACGTAGTTAAATGGTTATTAAAAGCCCTCGCTTCATGCAGGCGCTCACTTTAGCCTCCAAGCACACTAAATACCATTTTTTTTATCATCTGATATAAGCTTCCACAATACCGACTACCGACTGAAGCAACTTTCATCCAGATTTTACATTTGAATGTTCAATATTCTAGAACTTTTAGTACTAATTAGATGACATTAATGTTATATAATAACAATTTTTTCTCGCCCTCGCTTTTTTGCGTCTTGCGCCTAGGCCCCAACAAGCCCTATGCGCCTAGCGCCTTTGATAACTATGTGTAGGGATGAGCATTTGGTACCGGTTCTTGTACCAAATCATTTTCGGTACCCAGGCGTTTTCAGGTGCAGTACTTTCGGTTCAGTATGTTACCGGTATTTTACCGATTTTTACCTTAAATACCGGTACCCAATTTCGCGATTTTCGGGACTGGTACTTTGGTACCGGTACCGAGCTCATCCCCAACTATGTGTTATTTGCGAGAATTGAAAGTCAAGAACACGATGATCACCTGATTATCACTTTCCATGGTTGTAACTATGAGCCTTAGAAGCTTAGGCGCGAGCTCCTCATTTTCATCAATGATCATGGTCATAATTTTCTCCATCTCGAATACAATAACAGAGGAATTGGAGCTTAAAATCCAAAAGAAGAACAAACTGAGTTAAGCATTTAAAGTCTTCCACCAAACAAGAAACTTAGTGGAGTAACATTTAACCGGGTTTACTAATTTTTTTGGTAATCATGAGAACCTATCAATGCCTTGCTAACAAACAGGATCAGGTAAATCGCAGCTTGTGTTAGTGCACCTTGGTTTTAAAAAGCGTGAGATGCACCAAGACAATAGGGTCAAAACCGAGGCGCAACACTTTTCGAATGTGAGACACAATTTATTTATATAAAAAATGTATTAACTTTCATAGGTTCATTCAGTGGCGTATCCAAATTCTTTTGGGGTTTTTTTTTTTTTTTGGGGGGGGGGGGGGGGGGGGGGGGGGAGGGTGATCGGGGGGCTTAACCGAAGGGGGGTGATAGGCACCATATTTTTTAAGGGGGCGCCTACCTTAAAACATATGTACAAAAATATATTATAATATAAAATGGGTTAGATGGGTCAACCCGCCAATCCGTCCCAGGTTGACATGAACCCGACACGTTTAGCTAAATAGGTTCAACCTGAAACAGACACGAACCTCTTTAGACTAAATCCACACTCGCGAATTCGTGTTAGGTTCGTGTTGCGTCAGAAATTCACACTTTCCCTCACTCTTTGTAGTCTGAAGTGCAAGCCTATGCACCTTAGGTCACCTTGTACCTAGGTGCACTTATACTTATTCAAAGCAAATTGGGCACGCGGCATGGAAGCAAGTTTCAAATCACTACACTCCCTGAACCTGAACTCTGCTAGAGAAGAATCGGGTGCTTATCATTGCACCACAGATTACCAGTTTAGCATGTCATTTTTGTCTTTTTCTTCATAATATTTTTATTTATTTATCTACTTTTTTTGTTTGGAGCTAAGGGTCTCTCTGGAAGCAGACTCACTATCTCTAGGGATAGAGGTAATGTTTGCCTCAGAGTTATCAAAAGCGAGCGCTTTTTCTGGGCGACTTCGCATTTACTGCGCTTATGGTTCCCAGGTAATGATAGCACAGCCTAATTCTTCCCATGCGTGATTAATGATTTATGCTTTTTATTTTTTTTAATCGGTAATTTCCACTTGTTCTGCAGTAGTTATAGGGCTTTAAGTTTAAACAAATGATATAAAGTTCGTAATTGTATTATCACATTTTTCAGTTCGTATTATCAAGATTATTCAGTTCGTGTTATCAAGATTATTCAGTTCATGTTATCAAGATTATTCAGTTCGTGTTATTAAGATTATTTCAGTTCGTATTATCAAGATTATTCAGTTCTTTTGGCTTTCAAGTTTTACTCACTATTACTTTAGTGAACTTTTTGTTTTCGAGTTTGAACATTTTGGATTTTAAGTATTATGTTATCTGAGACTTTTAAGTGCTTGTATGAACATTATTGTTTTGGTTTTGAGTACTTTATTCCCTTAATGAACTTCTTAATTTTTTTTATTTAAGTGCGCTTTTTCTCTCAGGCCCACGTTTTTTTTGCTCCTATCGCCTAGGCCCTAATCGGAGCCTATGCGCCTAGAGTTCGCTTCGCGCCTTTGATAACTATGGTTTGCCTACATCTTACTCTCCCCAGACCATACCACCCTACCAGTAGCTCTACTATTTGTGGGATTTACAGGGTTTGGTTGTTGTTGCTTCAGGATATTTTTTTTAGTTTCTAATTGTTAAAAATAGATTAATAATGCTAAGTTTTGTCATTTAATGAATTTGAAAAAAAAGGAAAAAACGTCCACAAAAGTGACCTGCTAAACTAGTATCAGGTGAAATTTTGCTAATTTTGCAACAAAAAAAAACTAATAATAATGATAATAAAAACCTGAAAGTTAGTTACATTCTGCTAATTCATATGTGCAAAGAAATACAGTGTTTACTTGGCAACTGTTAGAAATGTTTAAACAACCGAACTATTAGTCCGTGTCCATCCAGCTTGAGGTCCAACATCAGCACCCACAATCTGAAAGTGCTAAATGTTTTTAGAACTTTACTCATCTTAGCATAGCATCCACCATTTGCAAAAGATAATTTCTCAAACGTAATTACAACCATTTCAAACAAATCCTGTGAACCACAAACAAGAAAACAAAGCAGTTACTTTTAAAAAGGTTAAATTAAACCATCATTCACATGTTTCATACCTTCATTTGTTCATCATTGTAGGGGTTTTTTGGTGACATGATTCTCATGATTTCACATATGCAGCATGCAACTGAGATGTTTACATTCATATCAGCATGTCTCACAAGTTCTTTAGCAAAGATTCCCTCAATTATTGGTTTCAGTGCATCGTTTATTGATTTCGAAGGCGACTGTTGCACCTTTGATAAAATTTCCTCCAATTGCTATTACAAAAACCAAATATGAGCATAAATGAAAATTTTGTTGAGTAATTACTTCATTTGTTGGACGTAATTCCCGTATTCGAGCGTATGAAGCGGGTTGGGCGAGTAATTCGAGTTATGGATTAGTACGGTTATTTGGTTAAGTTAATTTGAGATAAATTAAATGAGTTATATTTAATTTAAATTAGATAGGTTAGATAAACATGGGGTTTATATTATTATTATCTAATTAGGAAGTTGAGTCCTACTCTAATCATAAGCAAGTGATGTCCTATATAACCTGATCAAAGTTGTGATTAAGGTTAAGAGAAGAGTAATCAATTTTGAGTTATTTTCTGATTAATAAGATTGAGACTTATTCAATATAAATTATTTTCTTCTATTTTCTATTCGGTTTGATTGTCGATTGGAACTTGATCATTACTGCTAAAGACTGAGAAAACTTTAATGGCCATATTAAAACAAAAGATAATGCCCTGCTTGCGGTTTGCACATATAATGTATATATGTGTGGGCGCTCGGGGGTCAAAAGTGAATTGGTACTAACTTTAACGTTATTTTACTAATTTCGTGAAAATAACGTTAAAAGCGGCGGATGGTTAATCATGCATCATGTGGTGGCGTTGATAGCTGAAAGACACGGGGGCAAATGCACCAATCGATCTCTCTGTCCCGATTGTTTGAGTGTTATGTGCCTTAGGTCCAAGGCTTGATACAAAACTACAATCGAGCCGGGGGTCTCATTGGAAGCAGCCTCTCTATTCCTACGGGGTAGAGGTAAGGTTGTCTACATCTACCCTCCTCAGACCCTACCTTAGCTTTGCTATAGGTGGGATTCACTGAGTATGATGAGATGATGATGATGATGATGATGATGATGATGATTAAAACAAAAGATAGCACACGAATGGAAATAGAAACACGAGTGAAAGTTGATATCGAACAAAATTACGACACCAACAACAACAGCAACAAAAATTGTACCCTCCCACAAATGGCAAAGTTATTGGTAGGGTCTGGGGAGGATGGAATGTAGGCAAACCATACTTCTATCCATGGGGATAGAGAGGTTGCTTCTAGAAAGACCCCAGGTGCTAGTAAAAAAACACTAGACAAGCAACCAAGCCTAAAGTACAGAAAATAAGGGCTACCAAATAACAAAAAGGCGGTGGATAAGTAACATGGTAGTATAGGAATAGATATATAAAGTCATAAGACCACGTATAGACATAGATGTAAAAAAAACAATCACATGCAATCTCCACGTAAAGTTTAAGAAATCTATGTCATTACAACAAAGCTAAGACACAAATGAACCCTCTCTCAAAAGCTCTTAACCTTATTCTAGTCTCCATAGACCCCTATCTTGGACCATGTCCTCATAGAGGTGCAACTTGCTTAATCCGCTCATCCTAAGTCATTTTGGGTCTGCCCCTACTCCTCCCCTCTAAAGTTAAGAGTTCCATTGCTCTAACTAGTGTTGTTGTTTGCCTCCTCTTCGCATGCCCAAATCATCTCAATCCTTTATCTTATCCGACAAACTAGTCACACCTAGTTTTTCCCTAAAAACCTCATTTCTTATCCGGTGTAGGCTGTATGCCCTCACATACACCTTAACATCCTCATCTCTGCTACCTCCATCTTACGAGCATGTGTCTTCTTAATGGCCCAACAGTATATCCATACATAATTCACGAAACTTAATCACACATGTTTCAGAATCCTAATTATCGAAAAAAGTGAAAGTTGATATCATGACATTTCGGCAAATTGAATGAAGCTTAATCATACATGTGTTCAGAACCCTAATTATCGAGCAAAATTCAACAGATAGCATCACCCATTGCAATGAGTTACTAAATAATTAGAAAATATGAAACCCTAACCTTGAGAAGATCGAGAAGGTCGGCAGTTGAAGATGGAAGAAGTGAGAGCTTCTTCGTAGCGTACTGAAGCTGGATCATCGTCTTTGTGAGTGAAGCCATTGTTCATCCACTCACCGAGCTACAGCTTCGGTTTCAAGTTGCATTGTCACTTTTAGCTCAACTAATTTAAACCCGACTAATTTAAACGGGGTTCGGATTATTAGTTAAGAATATACTTGCTTTCATCTTGTTGGTTGTTTGTTATTCACGCAAGCAACGACGTGCCAATCACTCTGACATCAGACGCTGTGGCCAATGATTACTACTCAACCTCAACCGCTGCCAACCCCTTGGCTCTTCCAGATGTACGGAACCCGACCTCTACCCGCCCGAAGGCATGACAGTGGAATAATCAGTAAAACATCGCCTTCCATCCAAGACGAACCGGCGCCACCCGTATTCGCCCTTCACCTGGATGCCGCAGAAAATAATGGGAGATGGGGAGTCGAACCTGGGTCACAAGGAACACCAATTCTTTCCCCAACCACTCCACCACCACCTCACTAGTCATCTTGTTGGTTGTTAATTGTTACTAGTTTTTTTATGTCGCGCTTTACGGCGAAACAGAGCAAATGGTAATATAAAACAAACGTGATTTAAAAATAAAGCATGTTGTTTAGAAAGACAAACAATTAGAACGATTTAGTTTATCATCCTACTCATTTGATGATACCAAATAAATACTTTGTTTTTAACATAACTTATAACGGAATGTCAGGGAAAAATTCAAGCACAACTAGGTACTGAAGTCTTTAGAAAAAAATTATAAACGTAAATTATTGAAGAAGTATCAAATTAATGAATAAGTTAATATATGTTGAAAAAGAAAGAATAATTACTAAAAAATGGTAAAGGAAAGATATGTTTTTCTAAAAAATGTTACTAAAAGTAAATATAATAATAAACTATTTATAATATATTAAATAAAAAATAATAAAAAGCTATAGGGTGAGGTTCCTATAAAAAGGATTTTTTCGTGAGAATTATGAGAAGGTATAGGAATTGACATGTAGACATCATGTTTTGGATTTAGACATGATATTTTGGGTTGTTTTAGCATGAAAAATACCAAACATAACAATTTAAATGATGCAAAGTAATAAACTTGTTTTAATGGCCTTGGGTTCAAAACAATAGAAACTATGGCATCAATGCCAACTAAAATAGAGATACGAGACCTGCTTAGAATTCATAGACTAACCAACGGTTTAAACTTGCTTATTTCGGTTTTAAAGCCGAAACAAAATGTTTGGTCGATAGTTCGAATTTTCTATTCAATCATTAAAGGACCCTAGAACAGGCGCCTTTTTCAATCCAAAAATTCGTTGACAAAGGTCGGAGACTACTAATAGATACCATAAGGATTTAAACAGGAAGACAAGACAAGTAGATTGGTTTGAGAATTACCTCAAATCGGTGCTTCACGAAGACGGCAGACTTGGCCGGAAGGACCCAACGCGCGGTGGCGACGGTGAAGCTTGATACTGTTGGAATCAGGACCCTTAATCAAACACAAAAGGCACAGGATTGAACGAACTTGTTCGACTCTTTTATTAATTTATCAATGAGAGCACACTAATTACAATGACCCTAACCCTCTATTTATACTAAACTAATTACTTTCTAAACAAGCTATCCTAAACTAATACCAACTCTAATACTTAATTAGCCAATAAATAAAATAAACTAGATAAACATATTACTTCAAGATTAGCCAATAATTATCTCTAATAATTTAATTGCTCATTCCTATATCAAGATTACTCTTCATTCACCCCCTTAAATCTTGATATTACCTATGAGATCTTGAACTCCAAGTAACACCCTTAATTCTTCCACTTTGATTATTGGTTCGTTTACATTAGCGTCTTTCTTTTTATCTACTCTTTGATCATATAGACCCTTGTCTTTAACCAACTTAATCGATCTTGATAGCCCTATCTCTTTCATTATCATCTTGATAACTATAATGATCTTCATCTCGGCTCTCCTCTTACTCGCACCGCAACAACCCAAAACCTTGGCCACTTGTGTTGTCCTTTTCCCTTCGGTGACTAAGATTGATCACCACCTTCTCTTTAATTGTTTTTTTTTTCCTAGTTGTTACTTGCTTGACCTTTGCAAACCCAAAAGATGCTTTTATCTCCTCTTTTTAGTTCCCCACGTGACCAACAAAAAGCTCACACCAACAAAGCAAAAACTTACAATTTCAAATTGATCACCAGCTTATGAACTTGATTCCGCCGTCCTCTTCAATGACCTTGTTCATGGATCACATCAGCCACACACGATATCAATCCTTCTCTGTTGCTTCGCTAAGATTGCAACCTCTACCTTTACACCTTTATGTCGATTCACTCAGATCTGGACCACTATGCTCGATTCACTAAGATTTTGAGTCTTTGTCTCTGCTTGATTCACTAAGATTTCGAGTCTTCGTCTCTGCTCGATTCACTAAGATTTCGAGTCTTCTTCTGCTCGATTCACTAAGATTTCGAGTCTTCTTCTCTTTTTCGATCCACGAAGCAATCACCCGTTGTTTCGTCCCTCGGTCGTCAAACGAATCTCTTAGCCTTCTCGCTCCTTTGTTTTATCCGGACACGTCCGTTGATTTTTGCGCCACAAAAAAATCAAACTTCTCCTTGTGATTTTTCCCTAGCGAGAAAGAGTTCTTCAATAAATAAAACACGGATAAACTTGGGTAGAACCTCCTGAGTGTTGTTGGTTCGCCACTAAACCGTCAAAACACCTGACAAAACATGCCACCCTTTAGCCATGACTTTTTGAGACTATATACGCACCCACATCTGCGTCTTGTCTAATACAAATTCAATTCAACTTCAACAAAAAAAGTCCACCGACCCATTATCATGAACTAAAGCAAGCAACCTATTCATATTCGTTTCTTTTTCTGCGGCCTTTAGAAACAAACAATAATGCCACGTGACCTTCACACTTTAACATGCATATCCATTAATTCAAACATACTATAACTTTAACTAAGACCTGATTAGTTAAAATTATATGACAATGTCTTTTTTCCCTTTTCTTTATCTTCGACTTCAACCACCGGCCACCGCTGTTGCAGCCCCGTGAGGGGCTACTCCCTCTTCTCGAAAAACGACTCTCAAAACTGTCAAGCTTTGATACCAATTGTTGGAAATCAGGCCCTTGATCGAACACAAAAGGCACAGGATTGAACGAACTTGTTCGACTCTTTTATTAATCTATCAATGAGAGCACACTAATAACAATGACCCTAACCCTCTATTTATACTAAACTAATTAATTTCTAAACAAGTTATCCTAAACCAATACCAACTCTAATACTTAATTAGCCAATAAATAAAATAAACTAGATAAACATATTACTTCAAGATTAGCCAATAATTATCTCTAGTTATTTAATTACTCATTCCTATATCAAGATTACTCTTCAGATACAACAGTGCTCGATTCGTGTGAGGGAAAGGGAGCAGTGAGTAGTTTTCGAAAGCAAACTGGCATTGGCTTAATATAAACTCCAATGTGCGTATTCGATTTTGGTAACTCATGTGATTTCGGTCTGATTGTTTGAGCTCGGTTAGGAAGGATTTGACAGTTGAAAAGCGTTATATGAACCCGTAAATCATGGTACGAGATTATGAGTAAAAATGCTAATGTTCGGTGGATTGTTTTGTGTCGATTTGGGTCTCCGGAAGTTCAAGATGGTGACAGGTTTCACTGCCGTAAACCCATTGGGGTATGAGAGGAGAAAAACACCTTTAAGATTATTATTTGGGGAATTTACAAAATGTTCGTTGACCGAGGTAGTTTACCAAAATGTCAAGCCGTTGCGTCATTGGAAGGCGTCCTCCCCCACGGAGGCGTCGGTCTGGTCATGGCCAAGCGTCTTTGCGTTTACATGTTGACATGTGTCTGACAGCCGGGTTGCGTCGGCCGACGCAACGTGTGGACGCACCAGCTTTGCTTGCGTTAGAGAAGCAAGCCATGTGTGGCTTGCGTCTGTGTATCTATATGGCTGACGCCTGAGAGACGTCTGGCTGACGACTTAAAGTTCACGGGGGCGTCGGTCTGGCATGCCCAAGCGTCTGTGCGCTCACACGTGACACGTGGCCGGGTGCCGGGTTGCATCGGCGGTGGACGCAAAAGTAGCTCGACGCGTCCAGCTACGTTGCTGGCTGACGCTTCCCCTGGCTGACGCTTCCACTCCGTGTATTATGGCTGACGCTTCACGTTATCTTTACTTGAAATTCAAAAGCTTGCTTGAACGCCCGCAACAAGATCCGCCTAATTTCCTGAAATACATGTAAGTTAAAAACATCAACAAAAGTTGAGCGAGCTCATGTGTTTTATGTATATGCGCATCAAATGAATCTCAAAAACATTTGAAGATTTCGGTATCAAAAGTAGGTATGTAAACGTCTATGAACATGTTGATCATTAATGTTTTGCAAGGACATTAATATGTGTGACGACATAGGAGGTACTCAACTCCGTAGGCAATTTAAGTGTCGAACCCTCGACAGTGGACACAACAACACTCTAAGTGGTCACACCATGGACCGTGAGTGGGGCTCGCCCGTACCCATTAGATCTAACCTTTGTTCCTTGGTCCTCAAAAGGATTAATGGCACCTTAGTTGCAGCCTATGCTCACATGATCTAAGAGTTCATTCCATAGTTCAATCATACCGTTATTAACATGTATTTCCCTCGAAAGTTGTAAACAAAAACATTAAGTAAAAAGGGGGACATGAACTCACTAGTTTGCGTCCGTGATCTTGCGTAATCAACGAAGATATCCTCAAGTCGTACTACAACCTACACACGTGTTAGGTTTTATTAGACGCTTAGGTCGTGTAACGACTTGTAGTCTTGTTTATTTATCTAAGACTTGTTTTGTTATATTTTTCATACTTGTTTCATCATATGCTTTTCACATACATATTCTTCAAGTATAAGTATACTTGTATTTGTGTATTTTACCAAGTATTGGTAGCGTATTCCGTATATATTTATACGTATAGGAATACGTTTCTCTTGTATTCATTGAGTATTTTTCAGATTATCATTTTTGTACAAACAAAAATACCAACTTTATATTCTCAAAATATATACGTATTTTAAGAGTATTTTATAGAAAATATCCATAAATTTTACTTGGCAAAATATGTATACTTCCGTATATATATATCTTAAAAATAATATATTTTTAAGATTAAACTTAGAAAACGTGTATTTCTAGTTTTCACCAAAATAATATATCCTTTTGAATCTTAAGAAAATATAGCCTTCAAAACAATATAGTTTCACCAAATAGTATTTTTGAGTTGTTTAAGAGAATACATCTTTCAAAACAATATATTTTTCTATTTTGACAAAATATGATATGATATATATTTTGTAATAGTTGTAAAATTTCATATTTTACCGCTTCTTTGGTTTCAAAATTACCTTTATCACGTTTGTCAAGTTGCGAATTTATTTCCGGAATCTATACATATATATAGTTCAATGTCCATTGTTCGGTTTGTTCACTATTTGGGTATAAATTATATATTATTTTTTGGAGTTTTAGTAACATCTTTATGTTAAATTTTTAGTATTTTGGTATCGTGTATTATTTTCAAGTCCCTAATTTTAATAACTAATACAATCAATATACAAGTAGCACACAATTTGTGAATTTAAATATATATCTTTTCCTAAATATATACTTAGCCATTTTTATTACCAAAAATCAACCTCCAATATTCATAATTTTTATAACAAAAATTATGGCAAACTTTTTATATTAAAACCATGACCAAAATTACTTGTAAACACTTGTTTAAAAATGTTTCTCTAAGTGTTTAATTTCTACAAAATTTTTGCCATAGTTTCCCCTTAAAAATGGAGGTTTCCATGCTTTAACAAGCATATCATTTTCTTTTAAAATCATCATCATTCATCAACATATCATTCAAGACTTACCATGAACCAAAATCATGCAATTTACATTACTTCATGAACTTGAAATTTTGTAAAATTTTGTAGTAACTTAGTATGTTGTTAAGTAAGCTTAGTTACCCTTTAAAGTGTGGTTATTTGTTTGTAAATTCCTTTCTTGAAAGATCTAGTCCTTCACAACTTACAAGATGATTTTTATAAAAATCATTCCTTTGAATTTTTCTTGTTAACAACATATTTCTACACTTGATTAAACACTACAAATATGATTACTTTCAATAAAAATGAGGATCTTGTAAATCTTGCAAGTAACTTTGGTTTCTTGAGAAAATCATTTTTGAAATCATCCATTTTCAAGACATATAACATGTATAAACAATCATCATGCTCTAAAACAACTTCATTTTCAAGTTCATGACTCTCATATAGCATGATTATTACTAACTTCACAAGATTCATCCTTACACTTGCTAGATCATGTGTTTAATCATCATCTAGCAAGTTTCATATGATGATCTACATCATATACACGAGAAATCAACAACAAGTTTACTACATACACACAAAAACTTTGATCTTCATGTCTTTAAGTTTTATGTTCATGTTCATCTTTATGTTTCTTTGAGATTCTTATGATTAACAAGTTACATTATACTTTAACCACAAAAATTAGATGTAAAACAAGATCAAGAGGGCTTACTATTAGCACAATGGCTAGGGAAGAACAAGATGCAAGGTGAAGAAGAAAAGTGATGGTTAATAGCTCCACAAGGTGGTCCTTCAAGTCTCCTTGCTTGCAAGCTTCCTATGTAGCCTTGATACACCTTAGGATACTCTTAGATTGCTTGAAAATGGCTTGACAATGGTGGTGATATGGTGGGGGTTTGGGGCCGAGAACAAGAGAAGAAAAAGGGAAGAAGAAGTGAGTTTAGGTGTTAAGTGTTCATCCCTTGATCTTCATGCTCTTTTAACCTCCAACAAGTGCTTATCCTTTGGTTCTTATGTTTAGTATCAACACAACATATCCACATATAATATTCAAGAAAATCAAGGGTGGGGGCCACCCTTGTAACCGTCCATTAAGGGGGGGGGGTCATGGTTGCATTTCAATTGTTAGTTAATTAGTTTAGTTAGGATTCAAAGTGTTAAGTTAAGGGTTTATGTGTTTTAGGTGTTTTAAGATGTGTTATGATGTTTAGTGACCATAACTAGCTTCATGACACTAAAACAATGCTTCTGGTCCAAATTTGGTATTTCGGGTAGTGTCCGGTTGTTCGTTTGGTTACCAGTTCGTTAAGGTGCTAAATAGCGTAGTTTAGTGTGTTTCAAGGCACCCTTTTTGATGGTTTGGATTCCAAACACCTAGGAAGGTATTCTGGACCATTTAACCTCATTTCAGCATTATATTCCAATGTTAACTTGCTGAATTTTGCTGAAATATGCAGAATTCTGCAGTTTTAGTGTGTTTCGGGCACTTTCTGACACTTAAATCATCATTCGAAAGGCAGTTTTAGGATCCCAACTTTCCTACATACCATACTAGTGTAACCCTTGTTCCCGGGGCTCATTCTGTGTCTTAACATCATGTCTGAGTGAGTACTGAACCCCTGTCAGTACTACCAGTTCATCTGATAACCGTGCTAACTTTGTTTCGTGCACCAATCCAACCACGCCAGGTTGTATGTAATAATGATAAGTAGTCATGCAATATGTAATGCATCATGAATTCATTTATTTCATTGTTTAATTCGTGCACAATCATTAAGACACAATTTACTGTTTATATTGTACGGAAATTACCTGAAAAGTGCATTTGTCACAGAAAATGTGTCCTAGTTTACATGTCCCTAGCATCACGTGTAAATATGTAAAACAGATATTCGCGTGTGATAAATCAGTTTAGCGTGTTTCGTGTGTTTTGATATAAACATATGTTACACCCAAAAAGTACGTTAAAGCGAAATGGGTCAAGTATACTCACAGTTGGTGGATTAAAGGAGATACAAAATCTGAGATGAGTTGAGGAAAGCGCCGAATCAGCCTGTAAGCGAAAAGAAGTGCATTAGTCTTCCGAATTGCTGAAACGGTTAACGTTTGGAGGAACAGCAGACAAGTTCGGGCGAACTGTGCCATTAACCTTGGGGGAGTACAAGTTCGGGCGAACTTGCCTCATGTGCTGGAGGTGGATACAAGTTCGGGTGAACTTGTCTGGTTTCCTTGGAAACCGTGCAAGTTCGAGCGAACTTGGTTGGAATTCTGAAAATTGTTAAATGTAGATCAAGTTTGGGCGAACTTGTCACCAATCTGGTGATAAGTTCGAGCGAACTTGATGTTTTCCGAGCGAACTTGACTGTTTTGGCATCCAAATCGTGCGTTTTCGCGTCGTTGTGCTGAGGAAATCGAGTGTCCATCCCTCCAACCTTAAGCCTCTGAGTAAATTTAGGCTGGAGAGGTCTTTTGGAGCGAGTTTAGCCATTTTATAGAAACTCGGACTATTCCGGGCAAATTTGAAGGTTCGAACGGGTTAGTCCAGTTTGTGCAAAGTGACGATTTCGTCCTTGTGCTTCCGGATCTGAGATTTTGCTTGACAACGCCTCGTTCCACTTAAAGTGAACGAAACATACGTCATTTAGTCCGAATCTGTGTGAAAATCGTATGTTCAAAATGTTTTACTTAGATCTAAGCATAGATCTATATGAAAAACAGAAGTTTTGTATAAAAAGATGAAGATTTTCGTAAACAGAAGAGTTTTGATAAAATCAAAGGTAGAAACCTTGTGCAAAATCGTTGTAAGCTTTGTTGTAGCTTGACAACGGGTTGAATCTTACTTAGAAAACAAAGGGTTTCGGTTTTGGGGAGCTCCGGGCGAACTTGCGACAAGTGCAAATGAAGAATGGAGCTGAGTATTTATAAGGTGGAGTGAAAGAGTGGGCTGGATACAGCAAGTTCGGGCGAACTTGCTTACAAGTTCTGGCGAACTTGCTTGTTTTCTGGGTTTGAAAGGTAAGTCCGGGCAGACTTGTTAGGTTGGAGAATTATGAAGGCTTAGACAAGTTCGGCTGAACTTGACCTATTGGTCAAGTTTTGTTAGATTATTTCGTGTTAAGCGTTCGTTTGGCGATTCAGTTCGCATTATATAGTGATGTTAAGCGTATTAGCAAAGCGTTAAGTGTATTAATCGATTAAATTAAGTTAAGATTTGATAAGATAAGCGAGGTAGCATGCGGCTTTGTTCCCAAGTCTTGCGAGAGTCGCGTTGCAGTTTAAGCGAGCAGATAGCCTTGGAAACTTCACGCAAAGTTTGTAGTATTTAGCGAGTGCGATATATGCGTAAGCGTTGTGATGTGCGATGTGATGCGAAAATATGCGATATAGCGTAATAAGCGATTTAGGTTACATTATGACCCGAATCTCTGGTGCTAGGCGTAACGAGGGTGACGAGCTTGCGAGGAAACGAGTTGTTACACTGCGGAGCTCCAATCTTGTTTGTAAAGAATAAGGATGGATCGATGCGGATATGCATCGACTTCCGTGAACTAAACAAGTTAACCATCAAGAATCGCTATCCATTACCCAGGATCGATGATTTATTTGATCAACTTTAGGGAGCAAGCTACTTTTCCAAGATCGATTTAATGTCGCGATACCACCAACTCAAGGTCCGAACGGAAGATGTACCGAAGACAACATTCTAGACAAGATATGGACATTACGAGTTCTTAGTGATGCCTTTTGGGCTCACTAATGCACCTGCAGCATTCATGGATTTGATGAACAGGGTCTGCAAGCCGTATCTTGATAAGTTTGTCATCGTCTTTATTGATGACATACTTATCTATTCTCGTAATCAGGTTGATCACGAGAAACATTTGAAATGCATACTAGAGTTGTTAAGACAAGAAAAGCTCTACGCAAAGTTTTCAAAGTGTGAATTCTGGTTGCGTGAAGTGCCGTTTTTGGGTCATGTTGTAAGTGAGCGTGGAATTCAAGTCGACCCTGCTAAGGTCGAGGCAATTATGAACTGGCAAGCTCCTAAGACTCCATCAGAGATACGTAGCGTTCTGGGTTTAGCAGGTTATTACCGGAGATTTATTGAGAATTTCTCCAGAATAGCTACCCCACTAACTACATTGACCCGCAAGGATGTGAAATTTGTTTGGGGTCCAAAACAACAGGAAGCTTTCGAAGTTTTGAAGCAGAAGCTAAGTAATGCTCCTGTGCTAACCTTACCAGAAGGAATTGAAGACTTTGTGGTTTATTGTGATGCATCGCACACCGGCATGGGATGTGTGCTCATGCAAAGAGGAAAGGTAATTGCTTATGCCTCGCGACAGCTGAAAGTTCATGAAAGAAACTACACCACGCATGACTTGGAATTAGGTGCCGTGGTGTTTGCGCTCAAGTTATGGAGACATTATCTGTATGGGACGAAGTGTATTATATACACTGATCATAAAATTCTCCAACACCGAAGTGTATTAGAGGCAAATCTTCCAAATGAAGAATTGGGCAAAGTTATGGAACAACTCACACCGGGAAGTGACGGAATCCTTAGATTCTGTGACGAATCTGGATTCCAGTATTTGGAGGACTTAGGACTTGATCCTTCAAGAAGCGCACAGTTCTAGATACTCGGTCCACCCGGGTAGTGATAAATTGTATTAGGATTTAAGGCCCGATTATTGGTGGTCAGGTTTAAAGAAATCTATAGCTACTTATGTAGCTAAATGTCTGATGTGTTCGCAAGTTAAGGCCGAGCATCAGAAACCGTCAGGACTACTCCAACCGTTGGAAATTCCCATGTGGAAATGGGAATGTGTAACGATGGATTTCATCACCAAGTTACCAAGAACAAACCATGGAAATGACGCGATATGGGTCATCGTGGAAAGGTTGACTAAATCGGCACACTTTTTGCCCATTAAGGAAACTTATAGTTCGGATGAGCTGGCGAAACTGTATGTGGATGAGATTGTATCATTGCACGGTGCGCCAGTATCCATTGTGTCAGATAGAGACACAAGGTATACTTCTCAGTTTTGGAAGAGCTTTCAGCAAGCCTTGGGCACACGTTTGAACTTTAGTACGGCATATCACCCGCAGACAGATGGACAAAGTGAACGGACTATTCAGATGTTGGAAGACATGTTGCGCGCATGTGTAATCCACCTAGGAGGAAGTTGGGAGAGACACTTACCCCTGGTCGAGTTCTCCTACAATAGTAGTTACCATGCAAGCATTCAAGCTGTAGCAACCCGACTTTTTCTCGGTTGTTCCGTACGATCGTTATCGTCCTTTTTGTAACCGTTGTAATCTGAGATTTGAAATATAATGGTTAATCTATTTTTAATTCATATTTATATCGCTTATTTAAAACGCAGTTAATCGCTTAACACTCGCAACGCTCTCGCTCGCTCTATCGCACTGTTTTATTTTTAATAATTTTTAGGAATTTTTCTAGCATAGGTTCCTTTTGTAAAAAAGTACGTGCTTTGATCATTAGAATCCAAAAAAAAATCGCACAAAAGTTTTCGTGCGAAAATTTCCAATTTTTGGTAAAAAATGGTGTTTTTCATGCGAAAATGGCCTTTTTGGCACGAAAATGACACTTTTGTCACGAAAATAGCCATTTTCGTGCGAAAATTTCACCAGATCACCTCCATCCCTCTCCGCCTATAAATACAACCCTCTATTTTTAGTCCAACTTGCTGCCATTCCGCACCAAAACGCCCTGTAACTCGTTTTCACTGTTTCAAGTAAGAAGATTACGTTTTTCACAAGAATCACAACGATTTCTACAACGATTTTGCACGCGATTATCTCCGATTTCATCTAAACTTCTCTGTTTACGAAAACCTTCATCTTTTTCATGAAAACTTTCTGGTTTTTACTAAGATCTACACTTAACCGAGCATGTTTGAGTTAGCCTTGGCTTCTCAGATCTGAAACCGTGTTGTTTCGAGCTCACAAAGTGTTTATCTTGCCAAAACAGTTTTATAAATCGATTTTTACACAAAAACGGACAACAACCGACTAAGGTTTCGTTCACTGAATAGTGGGACGAAGCACTGTTCGAAACCGTCACAAAATGGACTCGAAAATACATCCATTTAAGACGAAATCTCAGTCTCGAACGCACCGAGACGCAAGAACAGTCACTTGTGCGATCTGGACTGGCTCGCGTGAACCATACTTGGTTCACACGGTCCAGTCGAGTTCATACAAGAGACTCACTCGCTCAAAAGACCTCTCCGATGCTAGGTTGATCAGTAACCTAAGGTTGGAGGGATGAACACTCGATTTCCTGAAGACAGACGTGAAACCACTCGATTTTGGACACAAAAACAGACATTTCCACACGAAAATTTTCGCCCGAATATTTCCGCCCGAAATTTCGCACGAAATATTCGGCCGAAATTTTTCGCACGAAATAGTCTGTTCCCGCACGACTCTCCATCCCACAGTTTAACACTCTGGAAGACTGATGCACTTCTGTTTCTACGCGCAGGCTGACCCGTCACTCACCTCACTCCGTCCCCGCTCTCAGTTACTCTTTAGCACCCACAGTGAGTATACTTGAACCCTTTTTTGCTTAAAACCACTTTTGGGTGTTACATACGTTCCCTATATCAAAACACGCTACACAACGCTAAACTCTTTTAAAAGCTAATCGTTCTTGCATGTTATACGTGAATCGCTGATGTTTGTTTGCTATGTGTGAATAATGAGGACTTGAGACCACCCTTAGCAACGATAGTACTATAGTTTGGACTCAGAACCCGATTGGTTTGGGGGTTGTTAAAGCACGCCTATTAACTTTACGTGCGTGTTCGTTGTTGTAAACACGTATCGCGCATACTCCATCTTGCAGTCGTGTTGGTTAGCTTGTATCATTGTTGTTAGAATACTTAGATTCGCTTATCTACGTGTCACATGCTGGTTATGCGTAAACGCTTTATTGCTATTATTATGCTATTAAACCTGTATGCTCACCTTTACTTTATGTATTGACTTTTATTTTAACGTATGTGACAGGTTGATGATTCTACTTGCTGCAAATGGATTTAGGGTTTATCTTTAGAAATGCATAATAGAATTCTAGATTATCGAACCTATGTTTTGTTTGGGAGATTTGATATTGTAATAACTGATTGGGGATGTTATGTTTGATTGTATGGGAAATTGGACCTTTTAAATATTATCGCTTAATTAGTTGTTATGGATTCTCTTGAGCAATCTGGTTCGTCTAGTGCCGCGCCCCGATGATTCCGCATCGGTTGGGGTGGGACAGATTGGTATCAGAGCCATAACTGTAGGGAATTAGGTAGAATTGCCATGTTGACCTAGTCTAGAGTCTAAGTACCAAACTAGACCGCTCTTTGACTTAAATGCTTAAACTACTTATCATAAATGCTTACATGCCTTTGCTAAGGCTAACACAATGTACACGCTTGAAAACGCTCGTACAACACAAACGAGTGATTATGTCGGGATTAGGTGTGAAAACCAAGAACTCTCGATAAGATCACTCACTCCGCGTACTATTTACTACACGAGATTCTTTCGTTAAGTTAGGAGTGATATCCGTATCTTAACGAAAATCTCCACCTTTATTTCAGTGGAACTCCCGACATGTTCGTTGAAAACCACAAACATGGAACGAAGTTATTAAGTTAGGGGTGAAACCCGCACCTTAATAACTAATTCCCCTCCTCGATTTTCAATCTCACCAAAGTCTCAACCATTTCAAGGACTCGGGATACGTAGTAACGGAAGGGTAACGCCGTTAGCCGCAGGCGGTGAGAGCATTCACCTATTAGGCCAAAGCGTGTGCCCGAACTCAAAGGAATGGTCGATCTACTTTGGGTAGTCGCTGTCTCAGAACCCAGGACGCTCCACTTGTTTTAAGCCTGCAATCGCCATACGCATCATCGAGTTTTATTATTGTTTATGTGTTTAAACTTGAAAATTTTATGCTTTATCGATTTCTCGTTTCATCGATTTCTCGTTTTATTGCCTTTCGCTTTACGAAAATGCCACAACTCGCACAGCTCTCGCAATCTAAAATGCTAAATAATCACCAACCAAACCAAAACGCTCAAATCTCTTACGCGGATGTCCTCATACGCGGTATTACTCACTTATCTCGCTTATTACGCTTATACTACTCACATCTCATACGTGCTACGCATGATTTTGATTTAAGGTGAATACGTGCAAAAAATGTGTTTACGTGCTTATGTGCTTACGTGATTATGTGATTACGTGCTTTTATGCTTATGTGGATATGGCTTACATGATTATGTGCCTTATGTGAATAATAATAATAAGTATATGTTGTAAAACGCAAAATTTTCTAACAAAACCCATTATAATCGAATCTCATCCAATCTTTGTCTTTAGATGGCATCCTGGGATCTCACACTCGCCGTACCGCTCAATGCAACAACGTCGACAACGCATCGCCTCTCTCGTAGCCAAGGAAATGGCTAAGGTGATCCCGCAAATTGTCAGCGAAATTCAAGCCGTCAGCAGCAACTCATCAGTTGATTCCAAGAACGATGCTCTGAAATCTCGCTTCAGCTTCAAGCAGTTTAAAGCCTGCGGTCCTGCAGCATTCAAAGGCGAAGACGGACCAACCAAGTTGTTTCATTGGTTCAACTCGATTGAAGTCACCTTCAGACAAAGAGGATGCCCTGAAAATCTCCTCACTGTTAACGCCATTGGAGTCTTTCAGTCAAGGGTACTTGACTGGTGGACCGCCGAGTGCAACAGGCGCGGTAACGACGAAGCTTACTCTCTCGCGTGGGAAGAACTTAAGGAACTCATGATCAAAGAGTTCTGCCCACCTCATGAAATCCAGAAGTTGGAAAATGAGTTTTGGGGTATCAACCAAAATGGTGGTGACAATGCTGGTCTCACCGCTCGCTTCAAGCAGCTCAGCCTTATCTGCCCAGGTCAGGTGGATACTACCGAAAAGGCAATCAAGAAGTATCTCCGTGCCTTACCAGATTGCGTAGCCGACTTTGTTCAAGCAGCTCGACCCACTACCATCGAGGAGACTTACCAGATAGCCGTTGAGATCAACGACAAGCGAGTCCAAGCTGGTTATTTCAAGACCTCGACCAAGAATCTTAGCCAAGCTACTACCGAGCCAAGCGCTAACATTTCACCACCTCAAGCCTCCAAGACAAGTAACCAGAACCGCAAGCGAAAGGGTAACAGCAAGAACTGCGCAATGGTCCCAGCTCCGAACTCTCAGTCTCGCCAAGCTGCTACTCCCAACGCACCAGCTGCTAAGCGTGCGTATATTGGTCCTCACCCTCTGTGCTCCAAGTGCACATATCATCACGCGGTTAGAGGAAATTGCCGCTTCTGCGCCAATTGCAAAATTTATGGGCACTTCACGAC
Source organism: Scalesia atractyloides (assembly GCA_947069175.1). NCBI lineage: Eukaryota > Viridiplantae > Streptophyta > Magnoliopsida > Asterales > Asteraceae > Scalesia > Scalesia atractyloides. Next base: position 54,903,300 of record CAMTDV010001634.1, on the reverse strand, counting down.
GCATGCGTACTGGCCCACGTCAGCAAGCTGCTTCCGCTCTCGCAGCACCGCCAGCTCCTCTCAATGCTGCTCCCGTAACCAAGCACTGCCAGCACCAGCAATTCAGGCCCGTGCATGTTACAGTGTGGTGACGCAAATCATTTCAGCAATGCTTGCCCAAACCATGCTGTCAAACAAGAACCGCAACAGCCGCAGCCTCAGCAACAACCACCACAGCCCCAGCAGCAGCAACAACCACAGGCTGTGCGTGGAAGAGCTTTCAACATCAACCACCGCCAGGCTCAGAACGCCAACAATGTTCTCAATGGTACGTTCCTCATTAATGGTATTTATGTTTCATGCTTATTTGATACTGGCGCCGATATCTGTTTTGTATCGTTAGAATTCGAAAAGCTTCTAAAATGTAAACGCGTTAACCTCCCAAGGACCTTCGACGTTGAAATTGCCACCGGAAAAACCTTACCGTTAACTCCGTTCTATGTGATTTTACTCTCGAACTCAACAATCACGGCTTCTCGATCGATCTCATACCTATGCAATTAGGTAGCTTTGATATCATAGTAGGCATGGATTTCCTTTGTAAAAAACCGTGCCGAAGTTGTTTGTTTCGATAAAATGATTCGTTTTCCCCTTCCTAACGGTGATTAACTCCATGTTTATGGTGAAACTCCCACAAAGAAGTTGATGCTTTTGTCCTGTACCCAAGCGAGCAAGTATTTGCGCAAGCAATGCGTTGCATTTCTAGCCCACATTGTGAACCCGGAGAAGGAAAAGAAAACCTTGAACGACGTACATGTTGTATGGGAATTCCCTAAAGTATTTCCCGACGATTTACCTGGTTTACCCCCTACTCGTGATGTCGAATTTCGTATTGATCTCATCCCGTGCTACACCTGTCGCTAAAGCTCCCTATCGCCTCGTACCATCCGAAATGCGCGAGCTATCTAGCCAACTTCAAGAATTACTTGATAAAGGCTTCATACGCCCGAGCACTTCGCCGTGGGGCGCACCTGTTCTTTTTGTGAAAAAGAAAGATGGGACGTTCCGAATGTGCATCGATTATCTGAACTTAACAAACTCACGATAAAGAACCGATACCCTATTCTCGAATCGATGATTTGTTTGATCAACTCCAAGGAGCTACTTGTTTTTTCGAAGATTGATTTACGTTCTCGATATCACCAGCTTCGTGTGCATGAACAAGACGTTCTGAAAACCGCCTTTCGTACTCGCTATGGCCATTTTGAATTCGTGGTCATGCCTTTTGGTCTCATAAACGCACCTGCGGTCTTCATGGATTTGATGAACCGTTGTGTAAAGCTTTCTTGGATCGTTTCGTTATTGTTTTTATCGATGATATCCTCATTTTAAACGAAGTCGAGAGCCGAACATGCGCGACATCTACGTTTAGTTCTCGAACTTCTCCAAGGAAACCGTCTCTACGCTAAATTCTCCAAGTGTAATTTTGGCTTAATGAAGTTCAATTTCTCGGTCACGTCGTCAACGACCAAGGAATCCACGTGATCCCGCCAAAATTGAAGCTGTAAAGAGTTGGAATACCTGAAGAATCCGTCCGAAATCCGTTCTTTCCTCGGATTGGCGGGTTACTACCGCCGATTCATCTCCGACTTTTCAAAAATCGTCGTACCTCTTACCTCTTTGACTCATAAGGATAAACCTTTTGTTTGGGGTTCCAAACAGGAGGAAGCCTTTCAGACTCTCAAGCGTATGTTTTGCGACACTCCCATTCTTGCACTTCCCGACGGAGACGACGATTTTCGTCGTTTACTGCGATGCCTATAACCTAGGTCTCGGTTGTGTTCTTATGCAACGAGACAAGGTTATCGCGTATGCATGTCGACAACTCAAAATCCACGAGAAGAACTACACTACCCACGATCTCGAGCTTGGTGCAGTTGTTTTTACGTTAAAGATATTGCGACACTACCTTTATGGTACAAAGTGTATGGTCTTCACCGACCATAAGAGCTTGCAACACATCTTTAACCAGAAAGAACTAAACATGCGCCAACGCAGATGGGTTGAACTTCTCAACGACTATGATTGTGAGATACGTTACCATCCCGGCAAAGCAAATGTCGTAGCCGATGCTCTTAGTCGACGAAGCTATGTGTATAGCGTTCATGACGTCCAAGCCCAGAATAAGCTCGAAACCCTTATTCGTGAAACCCATCACGCATGTTTCATTGAGATCACCTTGTTCGATGAAATGAAATGTGGTGCCGAAACCCAGCTGGAGAATAAGTCCGACGGGATCTATTATTTTCTGAATCGCATTTGGATCTCTAGCCGCAATAACCTCCGAGAGTTACTAATGACCGAAGCCCATAAGTCTCGATATTCCATTCACCCCGACGTCTTCATTGGCGCCCACCGACTTTCTTTTGTTTTCTCATCTTTCGTTTTGTTTCACCCAGGTCTACAGCTTCATGGCTGATGGACCGTCATTTCCAGGTCCTCGATCAGAGATCCGTCGCGTCGGCGGAGCTCCTCAGGTCGACGGACAAATCGCTGAGGATTCGTCCGGTGAAGCTGAATCATATGATCCTGATCATGCGAGCATTCCAGTAACACCGGCGGCTTCTCATGTTGACGTTGCATCAATCCTCCCACCTGGAGAGACTCAATTATCATGGTTGATTAAGTCTCAAACTGCTCTAAACGCCATGTATGCTCAGTTATGTGCTCAAACCGGAACTCCAGCTTTTCAAGCTCTGGTTCGTGCACCGCAGGCCCGTGCTTCGCCGGCGCCCGAGCATTGAGTTACGGAACTCAGAACCAAGATCGTGCACCTTCGCATGTATCTATGCATGAAACTGAGATGTATTCTAAAACCAGAAATGATTCTGTCCATTCTGGTAACAGACATCAGGAAGAGAATGTCCAGCAACGACTTTCAGCTCACTCACGTTTGGGCCCGCGATCGTCGCAGAAGCGGGACACCCAACACGATGAGTATGATAAAACTTATGAGGCGGAACATGATTATAACTTGATCTACCGACCTGCTGAAGCTGCAGAACAATCAAAGTTTGTGAAAGAAATCGGTCTAGCCCCGCTAGAACGAGCAAAATTACCATCAAATGTTGGAAAGTTTAACGGATTGTCAGATCCAGACGATCACATGCGCCTATTCACCGGTGTAGGACTTATTAGAGGATGGACTCTACCTATATGGTGTCATCTGTTTGTGCAAACGTTAACTGGGGCTGCGTGGCTGTGGTTCGATAACTTGCCGACATGTAAATTCTCTTCATGGAATGATCTTAAAGAAAATTCCTTACTCATTTCAGTCAGCAGCGTCGTTATGTTAGAGATTAATCGGATGTGATGAACATCTGGCGAAGAGACAATGAGAGTTTGGAAGATTTTATTACGTGATACAATAAGGAGGTTTTAGAAATCGGTGACGTGCATGAAGATCTTATCCGCGCACAGTTCAAGTATGCGGTAAGATGTGACAAATGATTAAGGTACTTTTGGTACTACTGGTTTACCAAAAAGTTGGATAAGCTCATGGCAGCAGCCAAGGTCTATGCGCAGACCGAGCGCAACCTAATTCAAACAGACTTCCTCTACCTCAACATCGTCCTGAAGATTTGAGCAAAGGAGGTCGGAAGTTTAAAAAGAGTTGGAAGGACTCGAACCAGAGTTCATACTCACCATACTCTCCAATGGACGCCCGCGCAATGATTAACAAATCACAACTCAGAAAGCTATTAAGAACGAGAATAGAGAGCGACAGTGGACTCCTCTCATTAAATCTCCCGCGGGAGTCTTGAGCACTGAGAATTATCAATTCAAACAGCCCCAGCCCATGAAGAACAAAAAAGGTCAAGACCCAAACCTCTTCTGTGATTTCCACAAAGACATAGGGCATACAACCGAAAATTGCATTAGCCTACGCACAGAAATTGAAAAGGCCCTGAAGAGTGGTAAGCTGACACACTTGGTGCAATCAGGTCGAAAAGAGGTCAGGAAACTCATGCGCGGTGATGAGGGGCCAAGCAATAAAAAGATGAAACAAGTTGCCATGATCAATGGACCTCGTCGCGCAAGCGCAGCTTTCAAAGGTTCCGAGGAGAAAAATGGTGAGAGAAACAAGTAATATTTCCTGTGGTTCCAGGTGGGCCTCAGGAAGAAAGACCAGTGGTAATTTCAGGCATCTTTGGCCATTACCGAACCGACTATATGTTCATAGATCCGGGAAGTTCTATGGATATCATATATGAACAGTGCTTCAAACAGTTTGATTCGGAAGACAAGGCACGCCTAGAATTGACTTCCGTTAACTGGATTCTGTAATGAGGTTGTTTCCCTCTTGGACAAATAGTTTTTCCCGTTTCTTCTTTCAGACGGAAAACACTCACGCACCATTCAAGTGAACTTCACGGTAATGCCACAACATCCCGTCGCAACGTGTTATTGGGGAGACGAGCGCAACGAGATTTCAGCATGATCACATCTGCACCTCACGCTGCATGTTGTTTCCCAACACCAACTGAAGTAGCTACCATCTTCGCGCGGAAAGAGATTATATCTATTGAAGAACCAGTTGTTAAGGCAGCTAAATCAACATCACCAATGAACTGAAAAATGGGTACTGAACAATAAGTATCCCGAGCAACCAATTATCCTTGGTCCTGCAATTTCTATGGCGAGTCGCGCAAAACTTAAGACCTTGTTATTTTGAAATATGGATATCTTCGTATGGACTCCTGCAGATATGGTAGGGGTTCCGCGCAAGATAGCTGAGCATTGCTTAAACGTCTTCCCGATGGCACAGCGGTGGTTCAGAAAAAGTGCAGCCTTGGATTCGAAAAGACCGAAGCAATGAATGAGCAAGTTGCAGAATTATTGGAAGTTGGGATCCTGCGCGAAGTCAAATATCAAACCTGGGTCGCAAACCCAGTAATGGTGAAAAAGCACAATGGCGGCCGGCGCATGTGCGTTGATTTTAAAGATTTAAACAAAGTGTGTCCCAAAGACTGCTACTCTCTTCCCGAGATAGACAAGAAAGTCAATTCGTTAGCTTCTTTCCGTTGGAAATGTTTCCTAGATTGTTACAAAGGATATCATCAAGTGCTGATAAAAAAAGAGGATGAAGACAAAATAACTTTTCGCACGGAGAAAGGAATTTTTTTGCTACACAAAATTCCCTTTGGTCTCCGCAATGCGGGGAGCTACTTACCAAAGATTAATGGACACTGTCTTTGGCGATGACATTGGCAAGACAATAGAAGTTTACATCGACGACTTGGTTATCATGAGCAATTCAGAAGAAATAATGCTAGAAAATATCCAGAGAACCTTTGATTCCTTGCACAAGGTCAATTTGAAGTTAAACCCAGGAAAATGCTCTTTTGGCATGGAAGAAGGAAAATTCGTAAGTTTTGTGGTTACGAAGGAAGGATTCAAGGTCAATCCTGAAAAGTGGAGGCCATCCAAAAGATGTCGTCTCCCACCACCATCAAAGAAATGCAACGATTGGCTGGGAGATTAGCTGCGCTTAATCGTTTTTTTGCTAATCATGTTGCGATATCATTCCCATTTATCCGAACCTTGCGCAATTGTGTCAAAATTTAAACGTTTTCATGGACTCCCAAAGCAGAGAAAGCTTTTCAAGAAATGAAGGATTTTCTTATTCAATTACCCATACTTACTGTGCCGCGCAGTAAAGAGCCGATGATTCTTTATCTTTCAGCATCTCCAATGGCAGTTGGAGCAGTATTAATGTTGGATCGCGAGGGTGTTCAATCTCCAATATATTACATCAGTAAAATGCTAAATGATCCAGAAACTCGACACTCTATAATGGAAAAATTAGTGTTAGCTCTTGTTCATGTTTCGCGCAGACTGACACGGTATTTTTAGGGCACGTCATTACGGTACTGACAAATTATCATATTGGTCAAGTTTTATCTAAACCAAGTGTCTCGGGATGCCTCGTGAAGTGGGCAATTGAATTGAGAGCATACAACATATGTTACAAACCAAGACCAGCTATCAAGGGTCAAGTGTTAGCCGACTTTATTGCTGAAATTCCAACATATAAGGTTGAAGAATGCGAAGCAATTCAAAATCCAGTTCCCATTATTGATGACAGAGAATGGATCTTATACACTGACGTCGCATCAAACAACAATGGGGCAGGAGCAGGATTACGTTTGTTAAGTCCAGACGGTGCAGAATCCACTTATGCAATTCGGCTTGAGTTTAAGAGTACCAACAACGAAGCAGAATATAAAGCTTTCTTAGCAGGGCTGCGCCTGGCTATTAAGATGGGTGTATCTCACCTAACAGCTCATGTAGACTCTAAACTTGTTGCTGAACAGATTATCGGTTCTTATGATGCAAAGGGCGACATCATGGCCCTCTATCTTGAACAAGCGAAAGCACTCATCACTCAGTTTAAGCAATTCAAAGTTGTTCATGTAAATCGGAGTGAAAATAAACATGTTGATGCTTTAAGCAAGTTAGCTGCGACGAGTTTTCAACATTTGGCAAGAGAGGTTCACATTGAAGTTTTAAGCAACCATCGGTGCCACTCAAACAAGTAAGCATGGTTGAAATTGGAGATCCATCTTGGATGTCTCCAATAATTATGTACCTACTGCATGGATCGCTTCCAGCAGACAAAGCTCAAACAAGGAAAATACGATGCAAGGCAATCAATTACGAAATGGCTGATGGTATCTTATACCGAAGGTCATATTCTGGACCTTTACTTTGTTGTGTAAGCAAACATGATGCAATATTTAGTACGAGAAATCCATGAGGGATTATGCGGTATCCATTCTGGATCGCGCATGGTGGTGGCCAAGATCATGAGTACAGGCTATTACTGGCCGGGAATGTATGTTGATGCAATTGAGATTCTACGCAAGTGTATGTCCTGTCAAAGGCATGCGCCGAAGCCGCTGTGCCCAAAGAATCCTTTGGTTCCGATAACCACCGCTTGGCCTTTCCAACAGTGGCGGATTGATCTCATCGGACCCTTTCCTGATGCGCCGGGCGCAGTCAAGTTCGTTATTGTTGCTGTCGATTACTTCACCAAATGGGTAGAGGTGAAGCCATTGGCATCCACTACAGCAATGGTAGTTCGTAAATTTATATGGGAAAACATTATCTGCCATTTTGGCATACGCTACGAATCATCACCGATAATGGCCCAAATCTCACAGCTACAGAACTGCGAGCCTGGATGCAGGAAATGAAAATCGAACATGTTTTTGTCTCCGTTGCTCACCCACAGGCGAATGGTCAAGTAGAAAGCATAAACAAGCAACGAGTGGAGGGCATAAAGGCACGTCTCGGCCCAGCGCGGCGTGGCTGGGTAGATGAATTACCAAATATACTATGGGCGCACCGTACGATGCCAAAAACAAGCACTGGCGAAACACCTTTTAGTCTTGTTTATGGCACAGATGCAGTGATACCAGCGGAAATTGGTCTCCCATCACCCAAAATGCTTGCTCTTGAAAAGCAGAACAACGAAGAGCAGCGCCGAGTTGATCTTGATTTAGTTGAAGAGAGGCGCGAGAATGCAGCTATACGCGAAGCTAAGTATAAATCTCAATTGGAAAAATATTACAACAAACGGGTACGCGTATGCACTTTCTTACCCGGAGATTTTGTACTTCGCGACAATGAAGCATCGAACGTTGAAAAGCCAGGAAAACTGGCACCCAAATGGGAAGGACCCTATGTAATTCATGAAGTCCTGGGAAAAGGAGCTTACACATTAAAGTGCTTGGACGGCTCCAGTGTCCACGGACCTGGAACGCTCAGCAGTTGCGCATGTGTTACATGTAATCTCAGAGCTCATCAAGCCATGCGCTTTACATGAGCCTGCTTACATTAGTTTTCATTTGTAATCTTAGTGGCAGATTGTAACCATTACGCTTTGTTAATAAAATAACATACTTTCTGTTGCTACTTACATTCTTTTATATATTTATTACAAATGCATGCAATTCCTTTGGATAAACAAAAACACATACTCATGAGCCACAAGATGACACAATGCTTATGTTCACACATGAGGTTATTGTTCATTTGTCTATCCTAAACAAGTAATTGGTCACATGAAAAAATTGTAAACTAAATATATTATATTCACATTAGAAGTACTTGCGCATCAAACGCAACGATACATCAAAAACAAATATACAAACAGCTACGGAAATAGACACAATCTAACTCTATTTCCCCGCATCCTTCGCATCTTCTTGTTTCTCCGCCTCAGAGAAGATTTCCTTCAGTCTATCCACGAAATCATCATGCTACAGCGCAGCATCAACAAGATCCATGACAGGAATATGTAAATGATCATAACTCTCTTTGGCGGCGGTATAGAGAGCAACAGTGTCGGTTCCATGCGTAGCAGCGCGGCTTGTGTCCCATTGGGTTTTCAGCGCATGGGCCACATGAAGTGTGCATTCCTTATAGCCCTCAGCATGGCCATCATTCTGCGCCGCCACCATGAGTTCCGCCATTCTCTCATCTAACTCCGTCGAGTTCAAAATAGAGTTTGCAATCTGTAAACAAGCGCATCAGTATAAGATATATTAAGTCAATTAAGATGTTTATATTACAGGAAAGGGACAATACCTCCACAATCCCATACTCTTCGCAACAAAGTAAGCTGGTTCATGAGGGATTTGTCAGGCTTTCTGCTGTAGCGCGAGCGACCTCCGTGTCGTTAATCTTTTGTTCGCCTTTGGTTAAACAGCGGGTTAAGTCGGCCTTCTTAGTACGATGAAGGTTGATATCCTTTTTCAAAGTATCAACCTCATCTTGCAGCCGCGCCCGCTCAAATAACATAGAGGTTAGATCATCAATCTCTTTATTCTTAAGGAGGAGAGTCATTTTGGTTGCTACCTCATTCTGCTCATTCCTTTCCCTATGAGAACGAGCCTCTTCTGCTGCCGCAACTGCATCAACCTTCTCTTTCTTGAGTTTCTCAATTTCGTTGTGCAGAGAGATCTTTTCGTTGTTATCTCGATCGCAAGCCTCCACAAAGTGCTTGCGCTCGTCAGCATATTGTGCAGTAGCGGCCTCACATTTGCACTTCCAAGACAGCGCAGACCACTCGTCGGTCTTCCTTTCCTCCTCAAACTTGGCTTTCTCAGACTCAAAATCTACGATCATCTTTAACGTCTTCTCTTTTTCAAATTTGGCCTTCGCCTTGTCAATCTCAACCTCATCCCACTCCTTGTTCATGTTGCGCCACTCGCGCACAATTCTGTTCATCATGGAAGAGGCAAGAGCAGACTCTTGTAAAAATGTTTGATAAGTGACATCATGGTTTTTCTCTTCTTGGCGCTTCACCTCCGCCAGAGGGAAGATGCCCTTATACCACTCCCTGCAGGAGTGCCAATCTGTAAAAACATCACCCTGTTTAACCTTCCACACAGGCTGATGGATCTCAGAGGCCCGCTTCTCATAATAAGAAAGATAATAGTAATCCCCAGGCGTTTCCTCGGGGCGAATCGGTGACTCCTCCTCTGGATCATCAAAAATTGCATTAAATACTCGCCTCTGGTGGAAGGGCCAACACCCTTAGAAATAAACGTTGAAGGCTCAGGAACGGGCGTGGCTGGGTTATTTTGCCCCGCAGAGCCAGACCCTCCTGCAGCAGCACCCGTGGCAGTATCTTTAACCTCCTCGCCAGCAGGATTCTTCACAACATCAATTTGTTTAGGCTCTTCTTCTAGAGCCACTTTCTCAGACCCTTCTGGAATAATAGGATCTGCATCAAAAATAGGGGCGCTCAGGTCTACATCTTCACCTTCAGTGCTCTCAGGCCTGCGCGGCGACGGTATAGAAGAGGGTGATATCGGCGCAGCCTTTACAAGTTCTCTGCACAAGTAAAAGCATGTGTTAAAAACAGACATAAGTGTCGAAGCAAGATATGCGCGCGACTATTACTACAAAAGTATGCAACGAGGAAGACATACCAGGAGAAAATTTCTTTGTAAAGGCTTCTAGATTGCCTTTCTTTCCTATGCGCGACCGCAACCTTTTTCGGCAGAGACGATGGTAAAGTCTCAGACTCTTTTCTCTTCTTGGAAGTGCGCTTCAATGCCTCTTCAGGACTTGAAGGGATCTCTAAAGGATCATCTGGGTTCGAAGCAGGAAGAGAGGAGGTGTCGATGGGTTCTGGTTTTAGTTTCCTCAAACCTACAGGCGCAAGACCCTCTAGTGAGTCTGACACCACCACATAATCACACCAAGAATCAGATACGAGACGCGTACCTTTCTTGCCTTCAGTCTTTGTAGCCACAGAGGGTTTACTTTTCTGGTCTGGCTTGGTGGAGGTTGGCGCAGTAGTAGTAGCAGCAGCAGCTGTCGGTTTTTTCTTCTTCTTCGAGTCAGGGCCACGCCCAAGTTTAGCAAATCACCTACATGACCAATAAATGAAGGAAATGTTGCGCCATAAGTAATATTGCAATAATACTTAGAGTTGGTATCTGCAAGTAATATTGCAATAACTCAGGCTTCACACAAAAAGACTTACCAGTAGTAGAAGTGGGCGGGGCGTCGAGATCTTCTTTCTTAGGGAGTTCAAAATTTCCAAGATCTGAGTAAATCAAGTTTCTTCATTCTCCTCAAGGGGCACAACAGCCATTTTCCCATTATCTCTCTTATACGCCACTTGGTGTAACAGCACAACTGTCAAACAAAGCATACTAACTAAATTTCTTCAACATGAAATAAATACGAAAAACAGTGCAAAAATTGAGATAGTTTCTTACCAACTCCATCCTCGGTATAGACTGGTTTTTCTTTTCTTTCCTTCTTCCATAAGATACTCATCCCTGCAGTAATCAGTGCCCTCTCGGCACTATAATATTCAGGATATCCTTTATATTTTGATACCACACCTCGTCGGTCGAATAGCTAAAGTTTCCAGCTCTATATCCTCGGCAGCCCGGAACGTCACCGCAAGAGAGATCACCGCCGCCTTAATATAGAAGAACTTCTGTTTCCAGTCATGATAAGATTTGGGCGGCGTCACCAACAACCGTTTGGCTTGCACACGTTGTTGAAAAGAATAGAAACCCAAAGAACAGTGAAGCTGGTAAAAAACACGGAATTTCTCCACAGTCGGTATCATTTGCATCGACCGGCAAACAAACTCGAAGTGCCGGATCCTCACCATGCCCACCGGATTCAGTTGGGAAATATGAAACTTATAAAAATCCAAGATCTCCAACATAAAGTGTGTCACCGGCAGCCTAAAATTACCCTCGGCAAAATAATCGTAAAAAGAGTGATGTAACCGGCCGGAGCATCCGCCACCGTTGAACCCTCACTGGGGAAAAAGCCCACAGGTCTTGGAAAAAAGAAAATTGCTAACAAGAGCATCAAAGTATGCCTTCCCCCACTTCAATGGAGGCAGTGCCGACGTCGTCGGAGCATCAACTCTACCAGTGCTAGATCCGGTCGCCATAGAAACCTTGCAGAAAAGAACTCTTGAAAAAAGGGATTTAAGAAGAAGACGATCAGAATTTATGCAGTCGCCGAAATATGTGAACACAAGTGATCCTCTCTCTAGAATATCGCCTGGTGAAGAAGAAATAGGAAGCTATTTCCCTTTATATACCAATCGCAATTAATGCCAGATATGACTGCAGCGACTTTTGCGACCATCACTCTTCCCCAGGTAACCACAAGGGCGAGTGGGGAACAGTAATCGCCCCACGCACGCGAGTGTCTCCGAATTGTCATTAAATGCAGTAAGACACGTACTGTTGACAGCCTGTCAAGAGTACCACCACGTCTCAAGAACGTGCGTGTTCACCAACTACATCATTCGGATGAGCAACACGTGTCCAAATATATTTGAAATTCAAATATCTTCCAAAAGATCACTTGTGGCACGTCACCAAAAAAGCATAAAGCAACAAAGACCAACACCCGTACACGCAACATATTTTTTAAGTCCAGTGCTCCACCTACTCTTTACTTCCACATAGGAGCAACACTGGACTGGGGGACTTGAAGGGGTATGGTCCCAAAAACCTTGCGCCAACCAAGGGAACCATACCCACTATTAACTTCTAAGAAGACCTTGCGCAGGCTTCTATATCAAGGAAAGTCACTGAAACTCTGCGCCAAGTATCCAAAGAAGGAAAGGATCACTTAACCACCTTGCGCGGGATCCGCAAGGTTCAAAGTTAACCTTGATCAAACTCCTTGGATAACACTTTATGTACAAACCTTGCACCGATATTTATATCGAAGCAAGTACTCATCAAAAACCTTGCGCCAAGTAGCAGGAAAAGGAGAGAAGATTAGTTAACTAACTTGCGCCTCTCGCACAAGGAAACAGTTAATCCTGAAAAATTCTCCTTTAGCAAAAATCCTCGAGTTGGTGCAGAAGCAAAGGGAATCTTTTCTGTTGTAACAGACTGAACATGTAGCAAGCAACAGATAATCACAGTTTTGATATCTTCTAGTAGCCACTAACACCCAATCGTGCAAGCATCTTTTCGGTTGTAACCAATTGCCACATGGCAGCATCTGGGACGATCGAGAGATCATGGTGATAGCATGCTCACATCAATAAAATATAGTGATCTCATGACGACACGTGGCACCTCCCTAACCGTTGATGAGCTCACGATCCTTGTGCACTAACGGATAACCACAACTTAACGGAGTGGCGAAAGATTCCGTTAAGATTAACATCTCTCATTTTGGCGCCCAAACCCCGACTATAAATAAGTGACTTGGACTACAAGTATAAGGTATTCACTCTCAACTACTCTCTCTCTCTTACTATACTTTACTTCTGACTACCTGTACTTATTCTCATGCCGGAGGGTGGTCACGGAGAGAACCCCCTTCTCCCCGTGGCGAGCTAACGGTGTTCAGTTTTGCAGGATCAGTTGGAGTACTGTTATATTCATCATCGTGAAACCAAACGGAGGACTAACCCCTTTTATGCAGAGCCCATTCCATAGATCTACTTAGATTCCGATCTGGTCGATCTAGGGTTTCTTCAGGGGGCAAGGCATGAAAAAGTAAACCGCTCTGTATGTTTCGAAATAATTAACTTGTGCAAAAGTTAAAGCCGAACATCAACGCCCCTCTGGCTTACTCGAGCAACCCGATATTCCGATGTGGAAATGGGAGAGTATAGCTATGGATTTTTGTTACAAAACTCCCTCGCACCTCTTCTGCTCACGATAGCATTTGGGTTATCATCGATCGCTTTACGAAATCTGCTCATTTTATTGACATACGAGAAAACTATAAGGTAGAACGATTAGCACGAATCTATACGACGAAGTCATTTGTCGACACGGGACACCTCGTGACATCATCTCTGATCGAGACGGTCGCTTTACTTCACGTCTCTGGGAAATTTTTTCAATCTGCGCTCGGTACAACTCTTAATCTCAGTACCGCGTTCCATCCCCAGACCGACGGTCAGACTGAATGTCGATTCACACCATTGAAGACATGCTTCGATCGTGTGTTATAGACTTTGGTGGTAATTGGGATATGCATTTACCTTTAATAGAATTCTCGTACAATAACAGTTATCATACTAGTATTCAAATGGCACCATTTGAGGCACTATACGGTAGAAAATGTCGATCGCCTATTGTTTGGCACGAGATCAGAGACGCTCAGATCACTGGTCCCGAGTTAATACAAGAAACGACAGACAAGATTCTCCAAATTAAAGACAATCTTCTGAAAGCTCGTAGGCGTCAAAAGAGTAATGCCGATAAACGCCGCAAGCCCCTGCAATTCGAAGTTGGAGATCACGTTCTCTTAAAGGTTTCACCTTGGAAAGGAGTGATCCGATTTGGAAGAAAGGGAAACTAGCACCACGATACGTGGGTCCCTTTAAGATTCTGGAAAGAATTGGAAAAGTGGCCTACCGACTCGAATTACGGAAAGAACTCAGCAACATACATCCGACTTTCCACGTCTCAAACCTCAAAAAGTGTATAGCCGAAGGAAATCTTCATGTGTCACTTGAATATTTGCAAATAAACGAGACTCTGCACTTCGTGGAAAAGCCAGTAGAAATCAAGGACCGAGAAACCAAAAAGCTCCGACGCAGTCACATTCCCATTATGAAGGTCAAGTGGGAAGGCAAAACGCGGCGCCGAGTTCACTTGGGAACTCGAGAGTGATATGAAGGACGAAATATCCACATCTCTTTGTTACTTCTACTACTAAATTTCGGGACGAAATTTCCAAAAGTAGGGGTGACTGTAACAATACGACTTTTTCTCGGTTGTTCCGTACGATCGTTATCGTCCTTTTTGTAACCGTTGTAACCTGAGATTCGAAATATAATGGTTAATCTATTTTTAATTCATATTTATATTGCTTATTTAAAACGCAGTTAATCGCTTAACACTCGCAACGCTCTCGCTCGCTCTATCGCACTGTTTTATTTTTAATAATTTTTAGGAAATTTTCTAGCATAGGTTCCTTTTGTAAAAGGTGCGTGTTTTGATCATTAGAATCCAAAAAAAAATCGCACGCAAATCAACATTTTCGTGCGAAAATTTTAAGTTTCGTGCGAAAATTTCCAATTTTTGGTAAAAATGTGATTTTTCATGCGAAAATGGCCTTTTTGGCATGAAAATGATACTTTTGGCACGAAAATAGCCATTTTCGTGCGAAAATTTCACCAGATCACCTCCATCCCTCTCCGCCTATAAATACAACCCTCTGTTTTCAGTCCAACTTGCTGCCATTCCGCACCAAAACGCCCTGTAACTCGTTTTCTCTGTTTCAAGTAAGAAGATTACGTTTTTCACAAGAATCACAACGATTTTGCACGAGATTATCTTTGATTTCATCTAAACTTCTCTGTTTACGAAAACCATCATCTTTTTCATGAAAACTTTCTGGTTTTTACTAAGATCTACACTTAACCGAGCATGTTTGAGTTAGCCTTGGCTTCTCAGATCTGAAATCGTGTTGTTTCGAGCTCACAAAGTGTTTATCTTGACAAAACAGTTTTATAAATTGATTTTTACGCAAAAAACGGATAACAACCGACAAAGGTTTCGTTCAATGAATGGTGGGACGAAGCACTTTCTGAAACCGTCACGAAATGGACTCGAAAATACATCCATTTCAGACGAAATCTCAGTCCCGAACGCACCGAGACGCGGGAACAGTCACTTGTGCGATCTGGACTGG
The DNA here is from genome assembly GCA_947069175.1 of Scalesia atractyloides. NCBI lineage: Eukaryota > Viridiplantae > Streptophyta > Magnoliopsida > Asterales > Asteraceae > Scalesia > Scalesia atractyloides. Next base: position 54,888,093 of record CAMTDV010001634.1, on the reverse strand, counting down.
CTCGCGTGAACCATAGTTGGTTCACACAGTCCAGTCCGGGTTCATACAAGAGACTCACTCGCTCAAATGACCTCTCCGATGCTAGGTTGATCAGTAACCTAAGGTTGGAGGGATGAACACTCGATTTCCCGAAGAGAGACGCGAAACCACTCGATTTTGGACACAAAAACAGAGATTTCCGCACGAAAATTTTCGCATGAAAATTCCATTCGTGCGAAATAGTCTGTTCCTGCACGACTCTCGTCCCACAGTTCAACACTCTGGAAGACTGATGCACTTCTGTTTCTACGCGAAGGCTGACCCGGCACTCACCTCACTCTGTCCCCGCTCTCAGTTACTCTTTACGCACCCACAATGAGTATACTTGAACCCTTTTTCACTTAAAACACACTTTTGGGTGTTACATACGTTCCCTATATCAAAACACGCTACACACCACGCTAAACTCTTTTAAACGCTAATCGTTCTTGCATGTTATACGTGAATCGCTGAATGTTTAATTTGCTATGTGTGAATAATGAGGACTTGCAGACCACCCTTAGCAACGATAGTACTATAGTTTGGACTCAGCACCCGATTGGTTTGGGGTTGTTAAGGCTCGCATATTAACTTTACGTGCGTGTTCGCTGTTGTGAACACGTATCACGCATACTCCATCTCGCAGTCGTGTTGGTTAGCTTGTATCATTGTTGTTAGCGTACTTAGATTCGCTTATCTACGTGTCACATGCTGGTTATGCGTAAACGCTTTATCGCTATTATTATGCTATAAACCTGTATGCTCACATTTACTTTATGTATTGACTTTTAATTTAACGTATGTGACAGGTTAATGATTCTACTTGCAGCAAATGGATTTAGGGTTTATCTTTAGAAACGCATAATAGAATTCTAGATTATCGAACTATGTTTTGTTTGAGAGATTTGATATTTGTAATAACTGATTGGGGATTTTATGTGATTGTATGGGAAATCGGATCTTTTAAATATTATCGCTTAATTAGTTGTTATGGATTCTCTTGAGCAATCTGGTTCGCCTAGTGCCGCGCCCCGATGATTCCGCCATCGGTTGGGGTGTGACACAAGCTGCACCGTTTGAAGCTCTTTATGGAAGAAAGTGTAAGACGCCCGTTTGCTGGGCAGAAGTTGGGGAAGCTCAATTAACAGGGCCGGAGATTGTCCTGGAGACGACAGATAAGATTTAACAAATTCGTGACCGCCTCAAGGCTACAAGGGATAGACAGAAAAGTTATGCGAATAAGAGGCGTAAACCTCTTCAGTTCCAGGTAGGGGACAAAGTGTTACTAAAGGTATCGCCATGGAAAGGCGTAATGCGTTTCGGAAAGAAAGGCAAGTTAAGCCCACGATACATCGGACCGTTCGGGATTATCGAACGTATTGGATCTGTGGCGTATAAGTTGAAACTGCCGAAGAAACTCAGTGGAATCAATGATGTATTCCACATTTCCAACATGCAGAAATGCCTAGCGGATGAATCGTTGGTTATGCCACATGAAGATGTACAAATTGATAAAAACCTGCGGTTTATTGAGAAACCCATAGCGATTGAAGATCGACAAGTCAAGAAGCTTCGCAAGAAGCATGTGCCGATTGTGAAAGTCAAGTGGGACGCTCGTTGAGGTCCTGAATACACTTGGGAAGTTGAGTCTGTTATGCGGCAGAAATACCCATACTTGTTTGATTAAAATCTCGAGGTCGAGATTTATTTTAAGGGGGAGAGGATGTAACACCTCGTGTTTTTACGTCCAATAAAGTTTCGACATGTGTCCCGGTAATCCTCGTGTACCGTATGTGAATTGGGAGGGACCAAAGTCGTTGAAACGATAATAATATCCGTACTTTATTATATGAAAAATAGTTGGGGGATCTAAATAAAATTTTGAAATTTTCAAGTTCTTAAGACCCCTTGCAGACCGCAAGGCTCTAGCCATACGGTCCGCAAGGCCACCTGAAACTATGGGCGCCTTGTAACATCCGTCAAAAACCGGGTTAACCAAACCCGTTTCGTTTATTAACCGAACATCCAGTTAAAATTTTCGTTGCGCATTTAATACTCAAATTAATTTTATACGATACATAATTAATAAATATATTAGAATTTAAAATTTATAATTGAAAATTTATTAAAAATAATGAAATAAAAATAAATTGCTGATGCCGGGTTTCGAACCCGGGTCAGCCGGATGAAACCTCAACACTTAACACACACACATTCCACCACTCCGCCACTTGTGTTACTTGTTGATTTATTGAAACAATTAATACATATAATAAAACTGGAAGTCGAATTCAGTCACTCAGCGCGCCCAAATCCGCAGTCGCCGGAAAATACGCGATTTTGCGACCGTTTTCCTTTGACTCCGGAATCAGGCAAGTGTAACTGACGATAAACGTCGGTTATAACCGAAAACTCAATCAATTTCACTCTTGAACCGAAAGCTTCATAATCGGAAACTTGAAATCACATATACTTAAAAAAATACCTTCAGTCAGGAAAACCCAACTCACTTATTCACTCGAATCAACTCTCAACACACTCGTAAACATCTCTACAAGTCCCTATTCAGCAAAAACAACTCGCCGGAATTCTCTGCAAGTCGCCGGAAAACCGAACCCCTTCATCCCTGTTGCCTTACTTTATAAACAGAACATCTAGAGCTCATACCGAAGTCACTCCCACTCGCCTCAAACTTTCTGAAGATCCTCTGCCGCAAGATACACGTCGCCGGAATCACCTGCGGTTATCGGAATCTCGCCAGAGAAACAGGGGATCTCTGTTCGGTATATCTTACACCTAATCTCTCTCTTTTTTTTATTAATCTCATATGTAGTTAATTACAATTCACTAAAGAAGTTGATGAATGTGTCGAAACAGTCGGGATTTGGTTTCTGGGTAAAGTTTAACGAAGAAGATGAAGCTTCGGTTGTATATATATTTAATATAAATCGAGTTATATCTCGGGTTAGACACACAGTCCAACGGTGGGCTGTGTGCGATTTTAAAGCATACGTCCCGGGTTCGAGTTCTGTTGTGTTCCGATTCACTGAAATAAAATGCCTTTTTATAAAAGCCAAATCCTGAAACATGTAATCAGTGTATAAGTATAATTAAAACAAGTTATATAAACGGGTTAGACACACAGTCCAGCGGTGGACTGTGTGCAAACAATTACACACGTCTCGAGTTCGATCCTTTACACAATCTCATTCTCTGTAATAAAAATGTTCCTTTTTAAACTGAACCGGGATAACTCACTGAATGATGTTAAGTATAATAAAAACCAGAATATTAACCAGGTTAGACACACAGTCCAGCGGTGGACTGTGTGCAACACTAAATCACAGGTCCCGGGTTCGAGACCTGTTGACGGCACCGGTTCGATACAATTAAAATCTTTTTAAAATAAATGAATTCTGATTAACTTAAATAGTGTATAAATATAATTAAAAACAGAAATATTTCGGGTTAGACACGTAGCTCAGTTGGTAGAGCTGCGTGCACGCGTACGGGAGGTCACGGGTTCGAGTCTCACTCAGTGCAAATATATACACGACCGAACCGGTCAACGGTCAACAGTCATGGTCAACGGTCAAAGTCAAAAAGTCAACATTTTTTTATTTATATTATTTAATTTAAAAATCAATTAAAAATACTTAAAAATAATGTTTTTAAAGTTAGAAAATAGCCTGAAACTCACAAAAATATATCCAAGAATCCTATTAAAATTGTTAATAAAATCCACTTATTTACCGAACCGTTATGTTATTATTTAGGTTAGTTTCTCTCGTGGTTAAATCCAAATTTGTGTGCATTCATCATCAATCCAAGAAACGCAACCACTGTGAGTGAATTCTTACAAATTCCCCTTTTTATTCATGTTTTGGGGTGTATCATGTGTCGCTTAAACTAATTCGCTTATTCAAACTCGTGCTATACCATATTATGATTTAAACCTAGGATGTAAATATTGTTTGTTGTGATGTATTACATATTGTCAAATTGTATGCAAATTATTTGTTAGGCCCATCAGTTCCTCGTGGGAGACGAGTTGAACAACGCGTGCCTTAAAACTCATTCATTAGGCCCATCAGTTCGTAGAACAACGCGCGCCTCAAAACTCATTCATTAGGCCCATCAGTTCCTCGTGGGAGACGAGTGAACAACGGTGCCTCAAAACAATCAATTGTTGTATGTGTGTGCAATATTTAATATTATGTGTATTGTGAATAAATTTACATTTACATTTACTCATATGTGGTTATGCACTTTATTTTATAATCAATAAAATAAACTCGTTTAAATGTTTTTCATAGGATTCACTCGCCAACTTTTGTTGACCCAAAAACCATTTTTACACATGATACAGGTGGACAGGATGAAGCAAGGAACACATAGGAAAGTGCCTTAGAAGAAAAATAATGAAGTCTAGAAGGATGTATAGAACATGTTGTACTTGTATGATTTGATTGTATGATCTTCTTTAATATTGTAATAATAAATATGAAACATTGTAATAAATGTCATGAGCTTTGATGAAAACCCAATCATGCCCCGATCACCTTTTCCGCTGCGGGTCGGGGTGTGACAGATTGGTATCAGAGCTTTTGACTATAGGGATATAGGATAGGTTATTAGACCCTTAGAGCCTATACTATAGTTGATTAGATTTTAATTGTTTATGCGGTTACATGCACACTCATGATGTTTATTTATTTCATATTTATCACATACACAAATGCATGCAAACACTTCCAATATTACATTTTGTGATACATAATGAATTATACTTACAGTCAAACATACATACTTACATACATATTCATCATACATATTTCAATGTTCACATATTCAAAACATCTTCATACTTCCGATATTCAAGATTTTGTCGCATTTTTCATTTTTCAAATCTCATCAAAGTGAGTTCTACGACGGGCATGTAGTAACTGTAAGGGTACGAGTACCGGTAGTCGGAACGTCCTGTCTAGGTTGGCATTCGTATAAATCCAATATAACGGACCAGTTTGCCTACCTGGACTAACGTTTAGAGTACGAAGGACCTATTAGGCCAAAGCATGCCACACCAAACGTCGTTCGAACTAACCCCACTTTGAGGTGTCACCGTGTCCACATCTGGATACATTCCGAATATCATACGTTACATACATATTTCTCGATTTTCTCCGGGTTTTAGTGTACGTAACCAGGCTAACACATGCGAACCATATGAAAAACCCGGTAATCATGGGGGCCCACATGATTACGAAGGTGAAGTATGGCGGCATGCAAGGCCCAATTACGAGCAAAGCCCAAGACATCCTATGGATGTAGTAGATTTATTATTCTATATTTATTTTATGAATGTTCATTCCTAAATACGACACATGACCCCTAAAACGTTCAACTCATACTCTTGATATGTATTCCTTGTAGATGTCTTCTAGTCTCGCTCGTAGGAAGATGAGATCAGGAAAAGCACGCGAGCGCATGGCTGCCCAAATCGCTCAACAAATGACTGCCGTAATACCCAACATTGTAGTTCAAGTCCAGCAAGCCCTTACCGCTAATCCCGTCAATCAAGAAGATCAAAACATTGTCAATCCTCCCCCAAAAACCACTAAATGCACCTACAAGCATTTCAAATCCTGTGATCCTCCAAAATACGAAGGGACGGAGGGTGTCACCGCTCTCCTCCATTGGTTTGAGGAAATAGAAAACACTTTTCTAAATTGCGATTGCCCCGATGATCGCAAAGTGCGATATGCTACTGGTCGTTTACTTGGAATAACACTTACATGGTGGAATACAGAGAAGGCCAAACGAGGTATTGAAGATGCTATGACTTTGACTTGGGAAGAGTTGAAGGAAATCATGACAAGACGGTTTTGCCCAAGAAGCGAAATCAAGAAATTGGAGGATGAGTTCTATTCTTTGAAACAAAAGGAAGGCGACCACACCACATACAACAAGAGATTCCTCGAGTTAAATCAAATGGTTCCCAATTTGTTCACTCCTCTTTACCGTTTGATCGAGCACTACATTCGAGGTCTTCCTTAAAAAATTCAAGACTCTGTAATAAGTACCACACCTGCAACTTTGGAAGCAGCAATGGAGTTAGCTACAGAGCTCACCGAGAACCGCATACGGAATAAAGACTTCAAGGAGGAGAAGAAGAAGAAGGATAAAGCATCAACTGAAACCTCAAACTCCACCCAAACCGAATCCCCTTCTCAACCCATTTCTAAGAGAAAACGAGATGGGCAACTTTTCGCTGTCACCAAACGCAATCAACCAGCCTCACAAGCCGTACCCCTCCAAGCTATCCCAATCACTCAAGTAGCACCCAACTCAACTTACCCAAATAAGAAACCTTACCTTGGACCTCACCCTCAATGTAACACCTGTTTTTATCACCATCCATCTACCTTATCTTGTCGACTATGTGCGAATTGTGGACGGTATGGTCATTTGAGCAAGGTTTGCCGCACCCCTCAAAACCAAACCACACCCCCTACTCAAAACATGATCCAAACATATCAACAACCCCAATACCCCATGTTCCCATATGTTCGAGCTTGTTTTAATTGTGGCGACCCTACCCACTTTAGAAACACGTGCCCTCGATTGGTTAACATCATAAACGCCCAAGCTCAAGCAAACCCAGTTAACCAAGCAAATCAAGAAAACCTAACCACTAGGCCACCAGCAAGAGGAAGAGTTTTCAACATCAACTCCAATCCTATTGAAGATAATGACGACCCAAATGAACCACCCAACTAGTCTCCTTCACCAAAAATCAAGATTCAACTCCAACCGCTTAGTTTTTATGTTTTTCTTTATGTTATATCAATTTTCACGTATCTCAATTATAAATTGGAAATTTATCCAAGAATTTTAATGCGAATTACTATTTCAGTTTGTTTTATACTCATTGATTTAACATTCATATCATCATACTTCACGACATATCTCAGTCTCATCATTTAAAGAAGTTGGGTTGTGTCTCACTTCTACATAGACTAACCTCTCCATCATAACAAATGAGAGAGGTACTGTCATCATTCAAACATGTATACTATCAGAATTAAGACTCAAGCTTTGGTTGATTGTGTTTGTTTATGTTTTAGAGTCACATAGAACTAATCATAACTTACGGATAAAGCCAATGAAAATTTGACAAGAATATGGTGGATACGCCGCTGGTACTTCCTATATATAAGTATTCTTGCCAAAGGATCAGAGGCATTGTCAGGCGGTTATGAGAAGTTCCATGTAGGATTTAGTAATGTCTTGGTTGAAGTTTGTTTTATACTCACTGATTTAGCATCCATATCATCATTCGTCTCAACGTATTTCAATCTCATCATTCAAAGAAGTTGGGTTGTGTCTCACTTCTACATAGACTAACCTCTTCATTATAACAAACGAGAGAGGTACTGTCATCATTCAAACATGTATACTTTCAGAATTGAGACTCAAGTTTTGGTTGTTTGTTTAGAGTCACATAGAACTAATCATAATTTACTGATAAAGCCAATGAAAATTTGACAAGAATATGGTGGATACGCCGCTGGTACTTCCTATATATAAGTATTCTTGTCAAAGGATCAGAGGCATTGTCAGGCGATTATGAGAAGTTCCATGTAGGTTTTAGTAGTAGAAGTTTTGTTTTAGGATATAACCTTATCTTTTCAAACGTATCAAAACTCTTGCGCATAAAAATCATACTTAGTGAATCAACTCTGTTTATCAATATTCTTTATCGTAGGCATCAAAAAGAGATTCCTGTAGCAGGGTACTCAACCCTTACAAGGAACGTTACCGCCTCAAACAAAATTTAAACTCTTACTCCCTTCTGAGTATGTAATTGTCAAATTAAAACACCATCCTTTTAAGACAAACATGCCACTACTTAAATTTCGGGACGAAATTTCTAAAAGTAGGGGATACTGTAACATCCGTCAAAAACCGGGTTAACCAAACCCGTTTCGTTTATTAACCGAACATCCAGTTAAAATTTTCGTTGCGTATTTAATACTCAAATTAATTTTATACGATACATAATTAATAAATATATTAGAATTTAAAATTTATAATTGAAAATTTATTAAAAATAATGAAATAAAAATAAATTGCTGATGCCGGGTTTCGAACCCGGGTCAGCCGGATGAAACCTCAACACTTAACACACACACATTCCACCACTCCGCCACTTGTGTTACTTGTTGATTTATTGAAACAATTAATACATATAATAAAACTGGAAGTCGAATTCAGTCACTCAGCGCGCCCAAATCCGCAGTCGCCGGAAAATACCGATTTTGCGACCGTTTTCCTTTGACTCCGGAATCAGGCAAGTGTAACTGACGATAAACGTCGGTTATAACCGAAAACTCAATCAATTTCACTCTTGAACCGAAAGTTTCATAATCGGAAACTTGAAATCACATATACTTAAAAAAATACCTTCAGTCAGGAAAACCCAACTCACTTATTCACTCGAATCAACTCTCAACACACTCGTAAAATCTCTACAAGTCCCTATTCAGCAAAAACAACTCGCCGGAATTCTCTGCAAGTCGCCGGAAAACCGAACCCTTCATCCTGTTGCCTTACTTTATAAACAGAACATCTAGAGCTCATACCGAAGTCACTCCCACTCGCCTCAAACTTTCTGAAGATCCTCTGCCGCAAGATACACGTCGCCGGAATCACCTGCGGTTATCGGAATCTCGCCAGAGAAACAGGGGATCTCTGTTCGGTATATCTTACACCTAATCTCTCTCTTTTTTTATTAATCTCATATGTAGTTAATTACAATTCACTAAAGAAGTTGATGAATGTGTCGAAACAGTCGGGATTTGGTTTCTGGGTAAAGTTTAACGAAGAAGATGAAGCTTCGGTTGTATATATATTTAATATAAATCGAGTTATATCTCGGGTTAGACACACAGTCCAGCGGTGGCTGTGTGCGATTTTAAAGCATACGTCCTGGGTTCGAGTTCTGTTGTGTTCCGATTCACTGAAATAAAATGCCTTTTTATAAAAGCCAAATCCTGAAACATGTAATCAGTGTATAAGTATAATTAAAACAAGTTATATAAACGGGTTAGACACACAGTCCAGCGGTGGACTGTGTGCAAACAATTACACACGTCTCGAGTTCGATCCTTTACACAATCTCATTCTCTGTAATAAAAATGTTCCTTTTTAAACTGAACCGGGATAACTCACTGAATGATGTTAAGTATAATAAAAACCAGAATATTAACCAGGTTAGACACACAGTCCAGCGGTGGACTGTGTGCAACACTAAATCACAGGTCCCGGGTTCGAGACCTGTTGACGGCACCGGTTCGATACAATTAAAATCTTTTTAAAATAAATGAATTCTGATTAACTTAAATAGTGTATAAATATAATTAAAAACAGAAATATTTCGGGTTAGACACGTAGCTCAGTTGGTAGAGCTGCGTGCACGCGTACGGGAGGTCACGGGTTCGAGTCTCACTCAGTGCAAATATATACACGACCGAACCGGTCAACGGTCAACAGTCATGGTCAACGGTCAAAGTCAAAAAGTCAACATTTTTTTATTTATATTATTTAATTTAAAAATCAATTAAAAATACTTAAAAATAATGTTTTTAAAGTTAGAAAATAGCCTGAAACTCACAAAAATATATCCAAGAATCCTATTAAAATTGTTAATAAAATCCACTTATTTACCGAACCGTTATGTTATTATTTAGGTTAGTTTCTCTCGTGGTTAAATCCAAATTTGTGTGCATTCATCATCAATCCAAGAAACGCAACCACTGTGAGTGAATTCTTACAAATTCCCCTTTTTATTCATGTTTTGGGGTGTATCATGTGTCGCTTAAACTAATTCGCTTATTCAAACTCGTGCTATACCATATTATGATTTAAACCTAGGATGTAAATATTGTTTGTTGTGATGTATTACATATTGTCAAATTGTATGCAAATTATTTGTTAGGCCCATCAGTTCCTCGTGGGAGACGAGTTGAACAACGCGTGCCTTAAAACTCATTCATTAGGCCCATCAGTTCGTAGAACAACGCGCGCCTCAAAACTCATTCATTAGGCCCATCAGTTCCTCGTGGGAGACGAGTGAACAACGGTGCCTCAAAACAATCAATTGTTGTATGTGTGTGCAATATTTAATATTATGTGTATTGTGAATAAATTTACATTTACATTTACTCATATGTGGTTATGCACTTTATTTTATAATCAATAAAATAAACTCGTTTAAATGTTTTTCATAGGATTCACTCGCCAACTTTTGTTGACCCAAAAACCATTTTTACACATGATACAGGTGGACAGGATGAAGCAAGGAACACATAGGAAAGTGCCTTAGAAGAAAAATAATGAAGTCTAGAAGGATGTATAGAACATGTTGTACTTGTATGATTTGATTGTATGATCTTCTTTAATATTGTAATAATAAATATGAAACATTGTAATAAATGTCATGAGCTTTGATGAAAACCCAATCATGCCCCGATCACCTTTTCCGCTGCGGGTCGGGGTGTGACAGATTGGTATCAGAGCTTTTGACTATAGGGATATAGGATAGGTTATTAGACCCTTAGAGCCTATACTATAGTTGATTAGATTTTAATTGTTTATGCGGTTACATGCACACTCATGATGTTTATTTATTTCATATTTATCACATACACAAATGCATGCAAACACTTCCAATATTACATTTTGTGATACATAATGAATTATACTTACAGTCAAACATACATACTTACATACATATTCATCATACATATTTCAATGTTCACATATTCAAAACATCTTCATACTTCCGATATTCAAGATTTTGTCGCATTTTTCATTTTTCAAATCTCATCAAAGTGAGTTCTACGACGGGCATGTAGTAACTGTAAGGGTACGAGTACCGGTAGTCGGAACGTCCTGTCTAGGTTGGCATTCGTATAAATCCAATATAACGGACCAGTTTGCCTACCTGGGGACTAACGTTTAGAGTACGAAGGACCTATTAGGCCAAAGCATGCCACACCAAACGTCGTTCGAACTAACCCCACTTTGAGGTGTCACCGTGTCCACATCTGGATACATTCCGAATATCATACGTTACATACATATTTCTCGATTTTCTCCGGGTTTTAGTGTACGTAACCAGGCTAACACATGCGAACCATATGAAAAACCCGGTAATCATGGGGGCCCACATGATTACGAAGGTGAAGTATGGCGGCATGCAAGGCCCAATTACGAGCAAAGCCCAAGACATCCTATGGATGTAGTAGATTTATTATTCTATATTTATTTTATGAATGTTCATTCCTAAATACGACACATGACCCCTAAAACGTTCAACTCATACTCTTGATATGTATTCCTTGTAGATGTCTTCTAGTCTCGCTCGTAGGAAGATGAGATCAGGAAAAGCACGCGAGCGCATGGCTGCCCAAATCGCTCAACAAATGACTGCCGTAATACCCAACATTGTAGTTCAAGTCCAGCAAGCCCTTACCGCTAATCCCGTCAATCAAGAAGATCAAAACATTGTCAATCCTCCCCCAAAAACCACTAAATGCACCTACAAGCATTTCAAATCCTGTGATCCTCCAAAATACGAAGGGACGGAGGGTGTCACCGCTCTCCTCCATTGGTTTGAGGAAATAGAAAACACTTTTCTAAATTGCGATTGCCCCGATGATCGCAAAGTGCGATATGCTACTGGTCGTTTACTTGGAATAACACTTACATGGTGGAATACAGAGAAGGCCAAACGAGGTATTGAAGATGCTATGACTTTGACTTGGGAAGAGTTGAAGGAAATCATGACAAGACGGTTTTGCCCAAGAAGCGAAATCAAGAAATTGGAGGATGAGTTCTATTCTTTGAAACAAAAGGAAGGCGACCACACCACATACAACAAGAGATTCCTCGAGTTAAATCAAATGGTTCCCAATTTGTTCACTCCTCTTTACCGTTTGATCGAGCACTACATTCGAGGTCTTCCTTAAAAAATTCAAGACTCTGTAATAAGTACCACACCTGCAACTTTGGAAGCAGCAATGGAGTTAGCTACAGAGCTCACCGAGAACCGCATACGGAATAAAGACTTCAAGGAGGAGAAGAAGAAGAAGGATAAAGCATCAACTGAAACCTCAAACTCCACCCAAACCGAATCCCCTTCTCAACCCATTTCTAAGAGAAAACGAGATGGGCAACTTTTCGCTGTCACCAAACGCAATCAACCAGCCTCACAAGCCGTACCCCTCCAAGCTATCCCAATCACTCAAGTAGCACCCAACTCAACTTACCCAAATAAGAAACCTTACCTTGGACCTCACCCTCAATGTAACACCTGTTTTTATCACCATCCATCTACCTTATCTTGTCGACTATGTGCGAATTGTGGACGGTATGGTCATTTGAGCAAGGTTTGCCGCACCCCTCAAAACCAAACCACACCCCTACTCAAAACATGATCCAAACATATCAACAACCCCAATACCCCATGTTCCCATATGTTCGAGCTTGTTTTAATTGTGGCGACCCTACCCACTTTAGAAACACGTGCCCTCGATTGGTTAACATCATAAACGCCCAAGCTCAAGCAAACCCAGTTAACCAAGCAAATCAAGAAAACCTAACCACTAGGCCACCAGCAAGAGGAAGAGTTTTCAACATCAACTCCAATCCTATTGAAGATAATGACGACCCAAATGAACCACCCAACTAGTCTCCTTCACCAAAAATCAAGATTCAACTCCAACCGCTTAGTTTTTATGTTTTTCTTTATGTTATATCAATTTTCACGTATCTCAATTATAAATTGGAAATTTATCCAAGAATTTTAATGCGAATTACTATTTCAGTTTGTTTTATACTCATTGATTTAACATTCATATCATCATACTTCACGACATATCTCAGTCTCATCATTTAAAGAAGTTGGGTTGTGTCTCACTTCTACATAGACTAACCTCTCCATCATAACAAATGAGAGAGGTACTGTCATCATTCAAACATGTATACTATCAGAATTAAGACTCAAGCTTTGGTTGATTGTGTTTGTTTATGTTTTAGAGTCACATAGAACTAATCATAACTTACGGATAAAGCCAATGAAAATTTGACAAGAATATGGTGGATACGCCGCTGGTACTTCCTATATATAAGTATTCTTGCCAAAGGATCAGAGGCATTGTCAGGCGGTTATGAGAAGTTCCATGTAGGATTTAGTAATGTCTTGGTTGAAGTTTGTTTTATACTCACTGATTTAGCATCCATATCATCATTCGTCTCAACGTATTTCAATCTCATCATTCAAAGAAGTTGGGTTGTGTCTCACTTCTACATAGACTAACCTCTTCATTATAACAAACGAGAGAGGTACTGTCATCATTCAAACATGTATACTTTCAGAATTGAGACTCAAGTTTTGGTTGTTCTGTTTAGAGTCACATAGAACTAATCATAATTTACTGATAAAGCCAATGAAAATTTGACAAGAATATGGTGGATACGCCGCTGGTACTTCCTATATATAAGTATTCTTGTCAAAGGATCAGAGGCATTGTCAGGCGATTATGAGAAGTTCCATGTAGGTTTTAGTAGTAGAAGTTTTGTTTTAGGATATAACCTTATCTTTTCAAACGTATCAAAACTCTTGCGCATGAAATCATACTTAGTGAATCAACTCTGTTTATCAATATTCTTTATCGTAGGCATCAAAAAGAGATTCCTGTAGCAGGGTACTCAACCCTTACAAGGAACGTTACCGCCTCAAACAAAATTTAAACTCTTACTCCCTTCTGAGTATGTAATTGTCAAATTAAAACACCATCCTTTTAAGACAAACATGCCACTACTTAAATTTCGGGACGAAATTTCTAAAAGTAGGGGATACTGTAACATCCGTCAAAAACCGGGTTAACCAAACCCGTTTCGTTTATTAACCGAACATCCAGTTAAAATTTTCGTTGCGTATTTAATACTCAAATTAATTTTTATACGATACATAATTAATAAATATATTAGAATTTAAAATTTATAATTGAAAATTTATTAAAAATAATGAAATAAAAATAAATTGCTGATGCCGGGTTTCGAACCCGGGTCAGCCGGATGAAACCTCAACACTTAACACACACACATTCCACCACTCCGCCACTTGTGTTACTTGTTGATTTATTGAAACAATTAATACATATAATAAAACTGGAAGTCGAATTCAGTCACTCAGCGCGCCCAAATCCGCAGTCGCCGGAAAATACGCGATTTTGCGACCGTTTTCCTTTGACTCCGGAATCAGGCAAGTGTAACTGACGATAAACGTCGGTTATAACCGAAAACTCAATCAATTTCACTCTTGAACCGAAAGTTTCATAATCGGAAACTTGAAATCACATATACTTAAAAAAATACCTTCAGTCAGGAAAACCCAACTCACTTATTCACTCGAATCAACTCTCAACACACTCGTAAACATCTCTACAAGTCCCTATTCAGCAAAAACAACTCGCCGGAATTCTCTGCAAGTCGCCGGAAAACCGAACCCCTTCATCCCTGTTGCCTTACTTTATAAACAGAACATCTAGAGCTCATACCGAAGTCACTCCCACTCGCCTCAAACTTTCTGAAGATCCTCTGCCGCAAGATACACGTCGCCGGAATCACCTGCGGTTATCGGAATCTCGCCAGAGAAACAGGGGATCTCTGTTCGGTATATCTTACACCTAATCTCTCTCTTTTTTTATTAATCTCATATGTAGTTAATTACAATTCACTAAAGAAGTTGATGAATGTGTCGAAACAGTCGGGATTTGGTTTCTGGGTAAAGTTTAACGAAGAAGATGAAGCTTCGGTTGTATATATTTAATATAAATCGAGTTATATCTCGGGTTAGACACACAGTCCAGCGGTGGGCTGTGTGCGATTTTAAAGCATACGTCCCGGGTTCGAGTTCTGTTGTGTTCCGATTCACTGAAATAAAATGCCTTTTTATAAAAGCCAAATCCTGAAACATGTAATCAGTGTATAAGTATAATTAAAACAAGTTATATAAACGGGTTAGACACACAGTCCAGCGGTGGACTGTGTGCAAACAATTACACACGTCTCGAGTTCGATCCTTTACACAATCTCATTCTCTGTAATAAAAATGTTCCTTTTTAAACTGAACCGGGATAACTCACTGAATGATGTTAAGTATAATAAAAACCAGAATATTAACCAGGTTAGACACACAGTCCAGCGGTGGACTGTGTGCAACACTAAATCACAGGTCCCGGGTTCGAGACCTGTTGACGGCACCGGTTCGATACAATTAAAATCTTTTTAAAATAAATGAATTCTGATTAACTTAAATAGTGTATAAATATAATTAAAAACAGAAATATTTCGGGTTAGACACGTAGCTCAGTTGGTAGAGCTGCGTGCACGCGTACGGGAGGTCACGGGTTCGAGTCTCACTCAGTGCAAATATATACACGACCGAACCGGTCAACGGTCAACAGTCATGGTCAACGGTCAAAGTCAAAAAGTCAACATTTTTTTTATTTTTATTATTTAATTTAAAAATACTTAAAAATAATGTTTTTAAAGTTAGAAAATAGCCTTAAACTCACAAAAATATATCCAAGAAATCCACTTATTTACCGAACCGTTATGTTGTTATTTAGGTTAGTTTCTCTCGTGGTTAAATCCAAATTCGTGCGCATTCATCATCAATCCAAGAAACGCAACCACTGTGAGTGAATTCTTACAAATTCCCCTTTTTATTCATGTTTTGGGGTGTATCATGTGTCGCTTAAACTAATTCGCTTATTCAAACTCGTGCTATACCATATTATGATTTAAACCTAGGATGTAAATATTGTTTGTTGTGATGTATTACATATTGTCAAATTGTATGCAAATTATTTGTTAGGCCCATCAGTTCCTCGTGGGAGACGAGTTGAACAACGCGTGCCTTAAAACTCATTCATTAGGCCCATCAGTTCGTAGAACAACGCGCGCCTCAAAACTCATTCATTAGGCCCATCAGTTCCTCGTGGGAGACGAGTGAACAACGCGTGCCTCAAAACAATCAATTGTTGTATGTGTGTGCAATATTTAATATTATGTGTATTGTGAATAAATTTACATTTACATTTACTCATATGTGGTTATGCACTTTATTTTATAATCAATAAAATAAACTCGTTTAAATGTTTTTCATAGGATTCACTCGCCAACTTTTTGTTGACCCAAAAACCATTTTTACACATGATACAGGTGGACAGGATGAAGCAAGGAACACATAGGAAAGTGCCTTAGAAGAAAAATAATGAAGTCTAGAAGGATGTATAGAACATGTTGTACTTGTATGATTTGATTGTATGATCTTCTTTAAAATTGTAATAATAAATATGAAACATTGTAATAAATGTCATGAGCTTTGATGAAAACCCAATCATGCCCCGATCACCTTTTCTGCTGCGGGTCGGGGTGTGACACACCTAAGGTCCTTACGGACCGTAAGGCCTAACCCATACGGTCTGTAAGGACCTGCCAGTGAACAGAAATGTGGCAGCAGTCTATTCTGCCACATTTGTCAAGTTTTGGCACCATCCTTGCATGCTTGACACGTCCTAAAACATTTATGCTCGTCCCTTAACACCTGGAAACCCTCTGAGCACCTCCATGACCATTTAATGGATGATTTCTTTGAGTTGCAACCATCCTCATCAACTTGAAATCATCAAAGATCATCCTAAGGGAGTTCCTAGTCATTCCAAAGCATTGCATTATGTCCCTAGCTCTATTTGAACCATATGTAAGTATTCATTTTCGTGTTAAGTTGATTCTTTATGGTTTTGAGCTTAGATCAAAGTCCCGTCGTAAAAACGCCTTGACTTTGATCTAAATCCGCGATAGTCCAGCCAATAAGCGTAACGAAAGTGGCTACGTGATTGTAATGATGTATGTGTTAATCCCATAAAAGGGCGCCTCCTGATTACCACAAATTCTTGATCAATTGACGAGTCAAACTAAAAGTCAAAGAAAGTCAAATTGTCCAGTTTTATAAAAATCATAATTAACAATCTAGATGTTATAAAATATGTTTTGATTCACTAACAACATAAAAATAAGTATTGGAACTTATACCAACTGAGTTGGCTCGTCTTTGGTCTAGGGTCGGTTTGCAACTAAAAGTCGTTATATTTGACTTTTCCTTTGACTTTCGCTTCTGACCTGATTTAGCCATTTTGACTACTGACTTTTGGTCACTTTAAGACCATATTTAAGTATAGGATGACCTCCTAAAGTTTCGTCACTCGATTCATTAGAAATATGAGTTTCTATATAAGTTCCATAATTATTTATTAAAATTTTGCAAAAAGGTCCATTTTATACAAATTAAGGTTTTAAACATACATGCATATAAAAATATGTTATAAACTGATTTATAATCATAATTTGATTATATTGATGTCAAGAATCTGATTCTAACCTGAGTTTGCACAAAAGATACGTTTATGGCATTAAAATGACTAAAATGCCCTTTTCGGCATTTTAGAAACACTTAACATGATTTTATGATCAAGATAATATATTTACTGATGTAATATGATAAGTAGGACTTTTTGGGATGTTCATTCAGATTATAACCTGAATGAAGGCTTAAGATTCGTTAATTGCCGATAAATGACTAAATTAACCTTTTTCACGCAAAATGATTTTAATCAATCTTTTTATGACCAAAACTTAAACCTACTGATGTAATAAGTTAAATGACATAACGAGCAGTCTTGGGCCTATTGAAAATGCCAGCGAAAGTAAAGATCCGAATATAAATGATACGGATAAAAACATTCAGAGTTGGGTGGTCATGACAATTACAGTAATGTTGATCTTTTTTTTGGCGTCAAAGACCTTCGGAATTTAATCTCTGATGATACTTTTTTAGTTAAAGATAGTAATGGGGACTTTTATTCTATATATTTTGATATTGAAAATTCTATTTTTGAGATTGACAATGATCATCCTCGGCGCATAGTATGGTTTAAAACCATAACTATAAGCTAAGACTTGATACCTACTGATTTATAAACTTATTTTCAACATCTTAACAGTAAGTACAACTCCCGAACTCAGAATCCCAATTTTGGCTTCAAAGTTATGTGTGAATTTACCAAAATACCCTTACGGGACATAGATTATTTCAAAATCATTAAACACACATATATTTGATATCCTACTGTTATAACATCATAAAATAAGTATTTTTACAGAATATTAACGATCTTGACATCAGATTCATTTTAAACATCTTTTATAAACACTAAAATGACCAAAATGCCCTTGTAAGGCATAATTCAGTTTTAAATATACTCGGGCCTATTTTTTGCAAAGCTACTGATTTTATAACACATTTTAAACATATTTTCATATGGAACTTGTATACGACTCATTCGGTTACCCGATTTCGCTTATACGCTTACGGTTAAGCATACGTGACTAGTTTACATAATTTAACCGAAACGGGTTTAACTTTGTCATTTCCTTATCAAAAATCCAGAATGTTGTTGGTTTACCCATATTAGAAAAATTTATATACTTGTCGGGTCCAACTAACATCCTATTCCGGTCACCGCTTAATCTAGCGTATCATACCGCATTGTTTTAGCGTAAGACTAACCGGTTCAAGTCTAAGACTTAACTAAGGACCCGTTAGCATTCTAATATTGGTTAATAATTACCATCATTCCAAGACTGAACGCCTTCCAGTAAATTGCACCTGTACTTATCTTGGATTTGCGGCTGAGTTGTGACTTCTGAAAACTTAGCTCAGGTAAATACTTTAACCTATTTTCCCTATACGGGCTTGGGATACGGTAAATTATTACCGCTTGGTCGGGTATGGAAGTTATGTTTTATCCACTTGTGATAATTAATTAAATTGCATAACCCGGTTTTGATCTGTTTTGTTTGAAACTAAAACATTGGGGGTGGGCTTGACCGTGTCTGGATATCCTTGGCTCACTAAAGTGCTAGTGGCCACGACTTAAGCAAGGTGTAGGCATACACCGGTAATTGCTATTATTTAATAATGTCTGCTTTCTGTGTGAAAGTTCAGTAGTGGTGTGTCAGTCGATCATGTCTCGGATCTGTACTGGGCCCCATATGTAAAAGACAAACATGTAAATATGTATACAAAGTCTTTTGTACTGTCCCAGGTTATTTATGAAAATGTGCCTTGTGCACTTAAAATCATTTTTTAAAGATTTTCAAAATGAGTCGGTTGATTGTATTTACCAGTGTAAACTGACGTATTTTCAAAGATTAAAGATACAGGTACAAGTACACAATAGGCCGGAAGCTGCGGGGCTTGACATTAAGGAGTTGCGACCTTAGAGTTGAGCCTATAGAGTCTGTTTTCATTTTGTATATCCGATCCGCCTGTGGATCTTATTACAAACCTTGTCTGTATATATATTTATGTTTCGAATTCTGGACACTTTATGGTTTGTAATAGTTTATATTTTACTCCAAGCCTTCCGCTGTGTTGCTCTGTGTTGTAATTGGTTATGATGATATCAACTGTACGTCACGATACTCCCCACCGGAATACACGTGGAAATTAGGGTGTGACACCAACTCCCAGATAATCTTCCAGGCAGCGTAGCTATTTTTTTGTATCTGGAAATTGGAACTAAAATAGGATCTCGAAACATGATCCATGAGATAATGAGAAAAATTATTTTGAACCGCAATAGTTGGGATTTTAATTATGAGATGAGCATTATACGTTCCGAAATCACTTATTTATAGGCTAATAAAATGTTAAAATTGTACAAATTTTATAAAAAAAATGCTTCGCAGACGTCAGGCCGACGTCTCGGTGAAAGGCACTGTCAGGCGGACGCATGGGAGCGGTCGGAGTGGTCAGTCCGACGCACCGGAGCGGTCAGTCCGACGCACCGGAGCGGTCAGTTCGCTGAGATTTATTGCGGACGCTGACGCACCGGAGTGGTCAATCCGACGCACCCGGTTGCCGACGCATGGGGTTTGTTAACCTATCAGATCTTCTTAGGTCTTTGTCTTGTTCAACACAAAGAAGGGTGACAACAAACACGAGCTCGGCTTTGTTAACCTATCAGATCTTCTTAGGTCTTCGCCTTCTTCGTCTTCGAGCTAAATCAAAAAGAATTAGATTAGCATTAGTCGCTTTTTTATAATGCCGGTAGTTACCAACGTTACCATATTGACTCACATTTTCATTACTTGATTCCAACTTGTCTGTTTTTACATGATACTCATCACCATTATCATTTGCATCCTTATTTGAAGCATCAACCTATAATAATCAAATATTTATACAGATGAATTGTTCTAACCTGTATGTATCACAATTGTCTAACCCGTTTACCGTATAAATGGGAGCCAGTGCTCCGTAGCCTCCCCTAGATTGTGCTATCAAAAAAAATGTTCAATTATAATCAATTGTTCCAATAAAATCGTCTGACAAACATTTATGATGTGAGATGTTACCTCTGAAATCAACAACTTAGCCAGCTTCATGTTGCTTTCCTCTAGGAGATTTCGAAATCTTCCTTCGGTGCGGGTTGTGGTTCAACATCTTTATGACTCGCATGCTTTGGTTTTCCTCTTTTTTTTCTTTTGAAGGGTGGTGGAAATCTTGTTATAAAGAGCTTCCGAACCCGAAACACCATCGACGTTGCCATGCGATGGTTCAAAAGACCTCATGTTTTCAATAGCATTCTCCGCTGCATCGTCAACGTCCATATTTTCAAATACAGATTGTTCAAAAGACCTCTGTGTTTTTTCAGCAACTTGTTGCACCAACCCAATGTTCATCAGGTATTGGAGACTGGAACCGAACCACATGGTTTCTGACTCTTCCATTGCGGGAACTAAATTGGTTGTTGGAAAATATTTATCAATCTGCATTTAAACAACGTAATTATTATAATGAAAAATAAAAATTAATAAACAGATATAAGTATATAAATTGGCACATCAGACGTTACCATTGCTGATTCTTCAATTATCCGCTTCATGAAGGACTGTGCAAGCCTCTTCCTGGGCCCCAACTAAAAAATCTAGGACTTTCTCGACCGTTAAAAAAATCGGTCCTGGTTTTAAACTCGGGAAAACTTTCAAGAATCCAAAACTGCAAGAAAATAAGCATGCATCGTTAGGAGGTTGCAACGGGCTGATAAATAAAACTCCCAGAAAACTATTGCTGTACCTTGAATGGCCAAACGCAGCCCGGTAAGGAAAACCCCTGTTTTGTGGTTGGTGTCGGTGTGTCATATTGTACACATTTGAATATGTATTTTGCCATAGATAACTACCCCATGGAAATTGGTTCCATGCTTCAAGATTATCGACAAGATTTAACAAAACCTCGTCAATTGCCTCATGGTTTTGGCTGCCGGTAAAACATTGAACCATCATCAAAAGGCAAATACGAAGACAATCATCTTCTGAGAACTCTGTCCAATTTGACACGAACTCTGCTTCTAGTTGACGCTCTCTTACAACTTTGGAGTCACCAAAATGTCTACTCCTGAATGAGTTAGGGGTTTGTTGAGGTAGCATATCAGGTAATGGACCAAATCTAAACCCGGTTATTAGACAAAAAGATGTCGGTGTAAATTTCAGGGTGTGCGCGCCTATTGCATAAGATATTCCCGACATAGGGTTGTCTGTTTGAAGCTGTCGTTCCGCAACTGTCTGCAGCAGATTGCTTTGGCACATAACGTTCTTAATGTTTAGGTAGTCTCCAAAACAGGTTTGCCTAAATCTGATTTCTAAAGAGGCAGACACCTTTCCCTTCATTTTCTCAAGTATCGTCCAAACGGCTCTAACCCTAATCCGTGGTGGAACCTAAAGTTAAACAAATACAAAACATAATTATTAGTCCCTAATTTAATTCTTTACAGTGATCTTGAACAAAGATTAAATGTTAAACGAGAACCCGAAACATTGTGTTGAAATAAAGCACACGAAAGAAATGTTTACCCTCCTTGTACATGTTTTTTTCTTGCATCAAGAGATTCAAGTTTTAAGTGACGCCGTCACCACTGTTACCTCGTTCCCAAGATTTTCGAAGCCAGTATTTCCGGCGGTTTCATCATCTCCGGCCTCTACGGCGGTCATGTAGTTACTGTTTCCGGCGACAACACAGTTACCGAAATCACTGTTTCCGGCGTTTCCAACATTTCCAAAGACTGTGTTTCCGGCGATATCGATGTTTTGAAAACCACAGTTGGTGGCGTCAGCAAAGGGCCAAATCCACTGTCTCCGGCGATTTCCAGGTTTCCGTAGCCACTGTTTTGGTTAAGGGCAAGGTCCCCAAACCACTGTTTCCGACATGTACATTGTATTGTGTTTGATGGATCCCTTCTTCCCAAAAATCATGGTTCATGTTGTCGGCCGGGAACGTGACGGTGATAGTAAGAAACGGGTCGGGTCAACGTTCTACCGGGTCGGTTCTAGCGGTGGTCCCTGGTGAAGCGTCAATGGGGTTTGCAAAGCGCCATATCGAAAGTGACTAGATTAACCTGTTCTTCTTTGCGTCTACAGACGCTACAGGTGACCACGTGGCAGACGCGTGAACGAGACATTACCCGGAAGCGTCGATGGTTCTTGTAATCGTGTCCACAGGTTTTTAACCCTCTTATTTAATATACAATGTATCATTATTTATTATCACAAATTATTTATACATATTCCTTTAAAATTGTTTCTGATTGGTCTGCATCTTTTCGACTAAATTATGTCTGATCGACGTGGGAAAAACTACCGATCCTGAATTTTGGGGCAAGGTATTCAATTTTCTTTGCATTCACGTACAACAAACAACCCGTACGTTGGGTGATATCATGACTCGTTGTGCTTTTCTGCAATACAAATGTTTTCGTTTTCTTGGAAGGTACAAGAACGTTAAATTCCAGGAGAACAACATGGAAGAGGAAGAGGTCATTCAAGAGGCCCTACTCGAATACGCCATGCATTACAAGGAGGACTTTCAACACCTTTCGAAACGTTGAAACCTTATATTTAACTTATCTTCTAATATTTAAGTTAGGTTTGTAATGTAATGTTAACTTGTATTCGTATATTTTTAATGTAACATATTTATATATCCGTTATTAAAAAAATATAAGGGGATGTTATTACATTATTTGATTTTAAAAAGATTACATAACATAAATAACTAAATAGAAAAGATTACATTACATAAATAACTAAATGACATTTTATGAAGAAAAAGATTAAAAATACAAAAATAAATACCAGAGCCGAGCCGGAATAGAAAATGACCCAAGCCGTTGGGAAGAGTCGGCCTAGCCACATAACAGATCACGGGGGAAGCGTCAGCCAGCAACGTAGCCGGACGCGTCGAACTGCTTTTGCGTCCACCGCCGACGCAACCCGGCTGTCGGACACGTGTCAACATGTAAACGCAAAGACGCTTGGCCATGCCAGATCGACGCCTTCCAATGACGCAGCGGCTTGATATTTTGGTAACTACCTCGGTCAACGATCATTTTCGTAAATTCCCCTTATTATTTTCCAGTTAGCCCCATGTACTTTTATATAATTACGATTAACCCATCAAAATCTATTTTCATTAAACTTCAATAAAATTATGTTTTCTTATTCTTTAAATAGCATTTCTATAAATAAGTTTATTTATTTTTAAATATAATTACACCAGCTATATAAATTTTCATACCTGACATTTTTTATAAACTTTTCAAATGTGACAATTAAATAACATTTATTAACATATATTTTAGGGTTTCAAAAATCAGGTCGTTACAGGTACCATATTGACACTCGGTATAGCAATCGAAAGAGATACGCCCAAAAGGATATCAACACGTGTTATACACAACCGAAAACCATATCAATGAAAATTGGTACCAATGTTGCTTGGTTGGTAATAGTTCGATTAGTAATGTTACTGTTACCGTACCAATACTTGGTAAAAACTTATATATCACCACGTCAAGAAAATCACAAAAGAGTATACGATACAGGTAACGGTGTTGTTTGGATGGTATCGGTTCGGTTCACTATGATAAAAAAACAAAAAAAATCATCTATATTTAATTCGTTCGAACTAAGCTTTATCGAGCTGCAGAAAAAAACCACCCATACGGTCATATTATCTAGTAAATACAAATAGAAAAAAAAAATTACATGCGTTAAATTTAATAATAGATGTCATAATACATACCATATAACTGGTATATTTTTTTAATTTCTTTTAACGGCATATAACCAGTATATCTATATCATGAATTATGTTTGTTTGATGGTGAAACTCTAGGCCCTAAGCCATGATGATGGCACTCAATATAATTTATAAAAAAAAACCAAAAATCAACCAAAAATTATATAACATGTGGCACAAAAAAGCAAAAAAAAATATAAAAGAAAAGCTATAGTAGTAGTAACTAATAACATTACATTATCTTACTATGTTATTGTATATCCTCTTTGAATTTGTATGTAATAATAATAATAATAATAATAATAATGTTGTGCTAATAACCAAAATTATTGTTAATTACACATGTATATTTATCTTAAACATGTCATTAACGACTTTAATATATAAAAAATGGTTATAAGAATGATTTCAACATATAAAATATTATTATTGTTAATATTATAACATATTAAAGTAAAACAATGACATTATAACTTTTAGTAGTAACCTAGATATCCTCACTCCTACAACTTCACACCAGTCCAACAACACACTTCAATATTTTCCGATGCAACCTCTCAGCCACCTGAGAACCGTCATTTGCGTGCCGTTAACCACCGCATCACCACCGTCAAACCCTAAAAACCACCTCCTCCCACACGCCGTGAGCGGCGGACCTACCAGCAGCTTCTCCGCCAACAAATGGGCGAACCGACTCTTCGCCGACTTCCAATTCCTCCCCACAACCACCAATGCCGACTCGCCGAATGTAACCGACACCGCTCTCACGCCGCCATACACTCCGCCGCCCTCCGCCACCAGTGACCGCCACGTGGCTATGCCGATTGACTTCTACAGAGTTCTCGGAGCGAAGAAACACTTTGTAGGTGATGGAATTGTTAGGTGTTATGAAGCTAGGGTTTCGAAACCGCCTCAGTATGGTTATAGTGAGGATGCGTTGATTAGCCGGAGACAGATTCTTCAGGCGGCTTGTGAAACCCTAACGAACCCTAGCTTGAGACGAGAGTATGATTTAGGGTTTGTGGATGATGCGATTGTTACTGATGTTCCGTGGGATAATGTAATTCTCTCATCTTGCTGTTTACTTGTTTTTAGGTTAGAATCATGTCTATTTAAATAAATAAATATAATGGTATATGCTTAGTATTAAAAATGTTAAACCCGTTTATTGCATAAGTTGAATAAACCCATGTAATAAAAATGTTTGAACTTGATGATATTTAGAAACTTAAATAGAAGCTTTTAAGTAAAAAAATAAATTTATTTATAAGATTCATAAATAATTTCATATTAAATCCATCAGATTAATGATATAATACTGGAGACTATGAATTAACTTACGAGCTTGGTATTAAAAGGCGTAAGGCCTTCGTTATTAAAAAAATTACTAAAGATTGTTTGTAGATGTTATCATTTAAACACCAAAAAATAAAAGATATTCTTTTTATCTCTGGTTAGATTTGTTCAATTGATGGTCTAAATTGTTCAAATTTTCAATCCCATTGCTCAAATGATTGTCATATTTGTTTAATTAGATATGAAAAACTCAGACCCTTTTGCAATAGTGGTCTAATTTGTTCAAATACTGGTCAACTGCATAAGGCGCTGCAGGAACTGCATCACATGCGCATCATGGAACCGCATGGCATCAACTGCAACGATGCGTTTCCATTGCGCATCAGGTGCATCGCACATTATGCATCCATTTTTAAACCAAGTTTAGTGGCCTAGAAATAAGATTTTTGTGATTAAAATTTTTCAAGGTGCCGGGAGCTTTGTGTGTGTTGCAAGAAAGTGGTGAGGATGACGTGGTGCTTCAAATCGGTGAGAGTTTACTGAAAGAGAGACTACCCAAATCATTCAAGCAGGATGTTGTGTTGGCAATGGCACTGTCCTATGTCGAAATCTCAAGGGATACGATGGCGATGTCTCCCCCTGATTATATTAAGGGTTGTGAATTGCTGGAAAGAGCGCTTAAGTTATTGCAGGCAAGACTTCTAATTAATTCTTGAATGTTTACTTCCGTTGAAAGTATTATTGTGTCCTCTATACATTAAAAAAGCAAAGAAAACGGTTGGTTGAGTTCTTGTTATCTCATAATTTCATGAGTGAAGACTTAAAGTGCGCAGATGGTCCCTTAGGCTTACCAAAATTTTGGATTTGGTCGCTAACTTTTCAAAAGTAGACGGATGGTCCCCTGTGGTTTGCACTTGTAACGTAATTAGTTCCCAACCAACAAATGTAAAGGTCTCATCGGGTCTAAATTATGGTCTAAATACGTTACAAAATGCAATCCACAAGGACCACCCATGTATATTTTGTGGACTAAATGTGTTACAAAGTGCAAACCACCTGTGTACTTTTGAAAATCTAGGGACGAAATCCAAAATTTTGGTAAATCACAGGGACCATCCCTGTACTTTACTCTAATTTCATGCTGTGTGCTAAGAATTATTCGTTTTTATTTATTTCTTTGCTTTCTTTCAGGAAGAAGGTGCAAGCAGCCTTGCACCGGATTTGCAAGCACAAATTGATGAAACTTTAGAAGAGATAAGACCACGATATGTGCTGGAACTTTTGGCGTTACCTCTTGACGATGAATACCAAACAAGAAGGACAGAGGGTCTTCAAGGTGTGCGCAATATTTTGTGGGTTGTTGGAGGTGGTGGTGCCGCTGCTGTTGCTGGCGGATTTACACGTGAAGATTTTATGAACGAGGCCCTCTTATTGATGACTGCAGTGGAACAGGTAGCATTTTGATTTTTTTATATGCTTTGTTTAAATTATTGTTTCTAACTTATTATTTTTAAGATTGAACTCTTTAGTGCCACACCAAAGAACATACCGGCAGAAAGTTTTGAAGTTTATGGAGTTGCTTTAGCACTTGTAGCACAAGCTGTCATGGGAAAAAAGCCTCATCATATCTCAGATGCCGAGAATTTATTTCAAGAACTTCAGCAAATCAAAGTAACATCCTTGAGTGATCCATCACTTACATACAGCGTAAAAGAAGTTCGCCAGGTAGATTACTCGTTAGAACAGGGTCTCTGTTCACTTCTTGTAGGTGAAGTTGACGAATGTCGTTCATGGTTAGGTTTAAACCATGAAAACTCACCGTACCTAGACCCTTCCATTGCTACTTTTGTTCTGGAACATTCCGGAAACGATCCCGCCAACGATCTTCTTCCGGGCCTTTGTAAGTTGTTGGAAGCATGGTTGACGGCGGTTGTTTTTCCTAGGTTTAGAGATACAACGGATGTTAATTTTAAGCTTGGGGATTATTACGATGATCCTGTTGTATTGAGATATTTAGAAAGGCTTGAAGGCGAAGGGAGTGGTGGTGGTTCGTCGTTGGCGGCAGCCGCTGCCATTGCGAAAATCGGTGCTGAAGCTACTGCGGTTCTCGATAGTGTTAAAGTAGAGGCAATTCAGGCGTTACAGAAGGTTTTTCCACTCGGTCAAGATTCAGAAAGTACTGATAGATGTTATGATAACAATAATGATGAGTTTGATGATTCTGATGTTGTTGAGAGTGATAATTTAATCACCGTTTCTGAAGAAAATAGTTTAAATAATAGTGATGAAAGTAAAGAAGAAGAAACGATAACTTACCAGATAAAAGATGCGGCTGTGAAGATTATGTGTGCTGGTGTGGTGGTGGGATTGATGACTTTGGCGGGCTTAAAATTTTTGCCGTTCAAGAAAGGCTCTACTGAGTATAAAGAAGCAAGTCCAGCTATGACTTCTGATGCCGTCACTGTGGGTATGTTCTAAAAAGACATGTTACACTGTAATTCAAACATATTTGATTAGTATTTTAATAAAGAGTTTAGTACACGTATAGTCCCTGTGGTTTTCCAAAATTTTGGATTTGGCCCCTAACTTTCCAAAAGTACACGGATGCTCCTTGTGGTTTGCATTTTGTAATGCATTTAGTCCCCAGCCAACAAATCTGAAGGTTTGAGGAGGTCCAAGGAGGGACTAAATGCGTTTATAAAGTGCAATGCGTTACAAATTGCAAACCACCAGGGGACCATCTTTGTACTTTTGGAAAGCCAGGACCAAATCCAAAATTATGGAATACCACAGAGATTATCCGTGTACTTTGCTCTTTGATACATTAGTAGACGTGGCAAAATGGGCCAGGCTTGTTTTGAGCTCTATTTTTAAAACTCGAGTTTGGCTCGAAGCTTACTTATTATATATTAGCTATTCAAGTTATTTATTTACATGTATTTTATAATTTCTTTTATCTATGTATTCTTTATATAACGTAATTTATATCGTCGAATTAGTTTTATGATAATTTAAAATATACTAATTGATGTGTAAATATATATATTTAACATATTTATTATAGGTTTTATAAATAATAGGGACGTTGTGGCTCGCTCGCCTGCTGTAGCTTGATATGGGCTGACCTGAAAATTTTGTGTAAAAACTGATATGGTTTATAAGCAGTTGTGTGTTCAGTATTTTAAAAGGTATATGTTTATCAATCATTATCTGACAACCATCTATGTCAGAGGAGAGTGTAGTTGAAGAAATACCTAGAATGGATGCAAGATACGCTGAAGGTCTAGTGCGCAAGTGGCAGAGCGTCAAATCCCAGGCCCTCGGACCTCATCATCACGTCTCAAAATTGTTCGAGGTAAAGTATTTGATTAATTTCCCTTTCATTAACCCCCAACCCACACACACAGTCAGACAAACATATTTTAATATCATCACGAGGTTTTTTTTCCTTCCCAAAAGAGTGTTGGTGGAATATAGCAAAATGTAGTTAGAAAACTATTTACCAAAATGGGGTGAAACTTATTGGAGAATTTCATGTATATCTCTTCAAACTTCTTTAATATATACCCGACTAGGGAATGGTTAAAATGAGAACTCCCCCGAGTTCTGAGAACTCATTGAAAAAAGTTATAAAAAAAAAGAGATCTGCCAAAATCTTTTAAACTTATGTAACTTTAAAAAAAATACAAAAAAATATCATATGCGAAAAGTTACATCAGTGAAAACACTTTACATATATTATTCGGTGTTCTCGTAAATTTATTTACATTTTCACTAATGTAAGCGATCAAAAACCTAGCGTAAATGAACGGCAGGCAATTTTTTTTTTACAGATTTCTTAGTTAGATATTCATCTATGTTTGTGGAAAAAATGGTTAAAAAAGTTACACGGGAAGTAGGATTTCCATTGGAGTTCTCAAGTTCTCACACTTCGGGGGAGTTCTCATCTGAACCTGATCCTATATACTCGACTAAACTTAAAAATATAATATATATTTATACACACAGACACACACTTTTATAATAAATAATCAAAATATGATATCTATGCATTTTAAATTATTTTCCTTAAAAGTAATTTATAGCACGATTCTTTTAACATTATGTTATAAAAAACACTTTCATAATTATCTATTATAAAACTAAACAACTCAAAACAAATAGCATTTTCAATCTGTGTCGCATGAAAGCCTCCTGCATATACCATTTATCTCAGTTTCAATCTGGTCTTTTCCCGCCGTTTGAAGCCAACTGCAAATTACCATTTTGATCTCCATTTCATTTCAGTGCGGATCTTTATCATTTCTAGTGTCAAATTTGAAACCACCTGCAATATACCCCAACCTCACAACGATCTGCTAACACACATCAACTTCCCCACCTCTACATATATGGTCTCCGCTGTTCCCTCATAACGTGTTTGGTCCTTTTCAGTTTTCACCGACTTACTTCAAAATTTGTATTAAGTCGATGTAAAATGACAATGATACCGTTTTACCTAAAAAACATACACCAAATTACCATAATGGCCATTTTACATTTACTTGACAAGCTTTTTAATGCCATTTACTAAAAGGGCAAAATGTGTTGCTAATGGTTGAACAACAGGACCATATATGTAATTTCTACAAAGAAAGGATCAAACTTGCTTTATGAACATACCACTGGGATCATCCATGTAGTTTAATTCAGACGGGCTTTTTTAGTAAAAAGCCATTTTCGTCCCTGAGGTTTGTCCAGTTTTGCGACTTTCGTCCAAAGGTTGCAAAAGGTTTTATATCTTGCCATTTTCATCCGCCTCATTAACTATATCCATTTTTTCCGTTAAGTCAGGGGTATTTCCGTCTTTTTTGTTAACTTAAAGGGCAATTCGGCCTTTTTCACTTTAGTAAGGGTATTTTAAATGCTTGTACATAAAGTGAAAAAGACCGAATTATACTTTAAGTTAACAAAAAAGACGAAAAATTTAAGGAAGAAAAATGGATAAGAGTTAACGAGGGAGATGAAAACGGTAAGATTTCAAACCTTTTGGATCCAGAAGCAGAAAAACAAACCTTTGGACGAAAGTTGCAAAATTGGCCAAACCTCAGGGACGAAAATGGCATTTTACTCTTTTTTAATACTGATCTGATTGAAGTGACCAAGCATTACCTGTTTTGACCATTAATAAGTCAATGGGTATATTGTGACCTCAGCATAACTTTGGTCACACTTATATTTTGACCGTTACTCAACCATTCATAACTAAACGTGTCAATATTGCAGGTATTAGATGGTGAAATGCTGAAGATCTGGTTCAGAACGAGCAACCGAAATTGGTGAACGTGGTTGGTTTTGGGAGTACAATCTTGTAAACATGAGCCTCGACAGTGTGACGATTTCACCAGACGGGCGGCTAGCTGTTGTGGAAGCAACCCTCGAAGAGTCGGCTAAGTTGACCATTTGACAAACTCGGAAAACAATGACTCGTACCAATTCAACGTACACTACACGTTATGAGCTGTCATATGCAAACTCAGCATGGAAGATCACAAAGGGGGCTGTCCTTAAATATTAATTATGTCTCCTTCACTGTTGTTAGTTATGCTAGGTGTTGCTTATAAAAACAAAAATATAATACAAGTCTGTATAGTTAGCTGGTGTTTGGATGTAACTTTGATTATTTGTGGTCATTTACTATTTATTTCTAACTAGTTAAAACTTTAAACAATAAAAATACATACAAGCAATATCACAATTAAACCATATTATTATGAATCGGTTTTGGTTACTCAAAATGTTGGATAGATCGGTTTGAGAGGGTGGAGCAGCGGAAGTCGTGCCTTCTTTGGGTGTGGGAGGCACGAAGAGCTTGAATCTCTTCGACATGGGACATGTATCATGCTCATGGTTGTTGCGCTAAGGCTCTGTGATTCCACTAGTGGCTCTCATACCAGTTAACATGTACAAATTGGCAATAGAGAGCATAAGGAAACAGAGATAAATGAGAGGTTTTTGAGAATCAATTCATATCATGTATCTTACTTTTAACACAAAACGCACAAGGCCATTTATAGGCCTAGAAATAAAGGCTTGAACTGAATCACTAACGATTTCTAAATTCTTCTTTTATCGGCTTCATCATTTTAACAAAAATTGGACCTTTATATTCCAAATCTTTAAGCTTTGTTGCCATTATGAGAAGTTAGTTAATAACTTTGCAACTTGTAGGATAATAAACTCCCGATAAAAACGTTGTTGCACTTTTAAAAACCCCAAACACATAAGTTAAAGTTTCAATAATAGCCCAACTAGACGGCGGGAATGATTCAACCTCCATTTCGTCTCCAAGCAAATCATGAAAAACAATCAAACAGTCCTTTTGTTTTATAGCGCTTTCAAACATGCTACAAGTCGAGTTCCATCGAGTCGCTACGTCCCAATTCGCACCCAAACTTTAACACCCGATTCTTTACAATAATTTCTATATCGCATATATATTCCCTTGCTAGTCGCAAAAATATCTTGTAGCATGTGTTTAATTTTTTTTTCTCAAATCCTCAATTTCATTTAACCGTCTTGCACAACTAAATTGATAACATGTGCCACACAACGGCTATGAAACAAAACACCATCGCAAGTCGGTTTATATCTTAGCTTTACTTGTGTGACCGCGGCGGTGTTGTTGGATGCATTATCAAAAGAGATAGCAAACAACTTGTCACCAAAATTATAACCATCGATTACTTCTTTTAAAAGTTGAAACAAATTGTTTGCGGTAAGTGGATAAGGAAATAACTCAAAAGTGATCGTACGCTTTTGCATTTGCCACGTAGAGGGATCTATCCAATGCGCGGTAACACAATGGTACGATTCGCGTAACCCATGAGGTGCTGACCAAACATAGCTCCACAATGAACACACAAGCTTTGTTTGGTCCAAAACGACATTTTACATAACTCGAAATGAACCCAAACTTCTTGGTTTCGAGTTGTAGGAATAACCTCCACGACACTTGCTTTGGTAGCCGTAGTACCCACGCCAACGGAAGACGTAGCACTTTGCGAAGCCATCTTTAGAGCGGGTTTTTGTTGATTTTCAGTGTAAAATTGAGTTGTGTGACTAACCCAAACATAGAACCAATATAGATACCCAATGCTATCCTCCATTTGCACAAAATAACCCTAAAATGACTACAAACGATAATATGACGAGATAAAGATAAAGACGAGTTATAGATAATTACGGTGAATTATTTAATGAGTCTTTACAGGGATAATTGATAGTTTAAATTAGATAGGTTATCTAGTTGGTTAGTTTATTTAATTAAATAGAATTCGAGTCAGGTTAGGACTAGAATAAGTTTTAGTATAAATAGATGGTTAGGGTTATTGTATTAGTGTGCTCTCATTGATAAATTAATAAAAGAGTCTAACGAGTTTGTTCATCCGGTGTTTTTGTATTTGATCGAAGGGCCTGATTTCTAACATAATTTATATATACTGATCACTAGCTGTTGTGTAGCTCTGTGCATATTAATATACTGATGCATGCATAATTGCATATTAATTACTATGCATCAGTAAATAATATTGGTCAACAAAAAATTTGTTTTTGTTTGCAAGCACAATAACATCAAGTATCAACAAACAATGAAAAGATAATGAATTTTTTGCAAGGCATGTCACGTCCAAAGACATGTCGCAAGTGCAGTGCAGGCCCCCGTTTATAAAATCCGGTTCCGGGTATTGATAAAACCGGGTACTACGAAAACCGGGTATAAAAAAACCCGGTTCCGGGTTCGGATTTTAGATTACACATGACCCTATGGGTAGGGTCGGGTTCGGGTATAAGAACCCGGGTTTTATAATACCCGGTCTCGGGGTTTTTTTTTGGGTCCGGGTAACCGTGTTTTTTGTGCACCACTATACTAACCCACTGCTGCTAACATTTAGAAAAAATTACTAGCACTACTCAAAATTAAAACGCCCCAGACGTATACGGTTATTGTATGGAGCGTGTGGCAACGTGGGGAATGGACCCATGGAAATGACACACAATCAACAGTTATCTATTGGCTCGTTTTAGTTAATTCGACGTTGTAAATGTAACTACCCAAAACCGAACCAATATGGTAGATTGTTAAAACTGATCCACAAACTTTCTTTAGGTTTTTCTACTCACCTTAAGTATTTAATATCACATAATCACATGTTTTTAATAATAAAATAAATGCTGAAAGTAGAATTTTATTCCATGAAGTACAAACATACAATGGTATTGACCCATGGGCAAAAGATACCAATTTAAAGCAAAAATTTAATGCTGGATTTGAGTATACAACTGATTAAGGTTACTACTATCTTAGTGTTTGTGTAAAAATGGAATGTTAGATAACTGATTAAGGTTACTTAGCATTTGGTTACATGGTATGACTTAATATCTTAGCAAGGAGAGGGCGTTTCTCCATGAAGAGAAAAGGCCGGTCTGCGGTTCTTGTTTGGGAGCCGCGACACTCAATGCAAACAATTCCATTGGCGTGCTTGGTTCAACGAACCCGACAAGCTTTGCAACAATATCTGAACTCTCCTTAATATGCTCAAGATCATCTGTTTTTGTCCATAATAATTGAGCCAATTGGAATCTTCTGTTTTTGGATTCCAAATCGATTCCCCACTTCGCAAACAAGCTCTCTCTTTCACTCGATGTGTATTTGCTCAAAAGCTTCCTGCATAGCATCGCCCTCTCCAGCGTCAGGGCCCTTGCACTGTTAGTTATCAACAAACAACAATATCATTACACACTTCATGATTCGATTTTGACGAAAGTTTTGGCTAGCTACGGTTTTGGGAAACAACAAACAAAACTGGCCAGGCTGTGGGTTGGCCGGTTTTGGTGGTTCAGTTTTGGTTGAATCGTTTATTTTTTTATATATATATTTTTTTATTTCAAGATCATTTGTCTGTATTAAATTTTTTAAAGAAATAGTGGATTTTAATAATCACTTTCACCCCTAACTTACGAATTGTACCACACCACTTCCAACTTTCAACTTATTTTCCTTTGACATTCCCAATCTAACTAACTAAAGTTAGTTAACGTCAGATGCCATGTCACTATAAGTGTCACGTCAGATACCAAATCACTAAATAAGTGTCACATCATCAAAAAACTAACTGGGTTAGTTTGGGATGCCAGAGGAAAATTAGTTGAGAGTGATGTGGTACGATTCGTAAATTGGGAGTGCTATCGTCCAAACGACGAAAATTGAGGTTATTTAAATCCAATAACCCAATTTTAAAATGATAAAGATGATTCTTCATGTAACATATATACATAAGTGCTAGTTTCAAAAATATATAAATGATTAGGATTAAAGTATTAAACCGCCGGTTCCAAACTCAAAACCAAAACCTGAACTGTATGAATCTCAAACCGGCTAACTTGGTTTGGTTCGGTTTGGATGGTTTATGAACACCCCTGACATGCACCCATGGATGAATTGATGACCCATAATAAACATCATTAAACTCAAAATGATTAATGTAAATGATGGGACTTATTTAAAATTGTATGGACAAATGCATGGCTCGAGTTTATCAAAATAAGAAGGAATGATAAGGGAGAGAAATGACCTTGCAACATGATCTAGCGTTTGCTTGAGGAATGATAGGCGTCTAAGCTCTACTTCAATGTAGACAGAATCCGACAGATCACCTTTGACGAGCAAGAAAAAGTAGGTCCTATGAAGCAATGGTATGTTGCATTCATTCCAAAGTTCAATTATCATCCTTCTTTGCTCCTCAAACAATGCACACCACTCGTTTTCACCCTCCTTCACTTCATCTCCTGATTCAATTGGTTCCGGTGTACCCTTCACATGTTCAATTATTATTAATTAATAAATAACCAGTATTAAGTACCCCACGTTGCGGCGAGGCTATCAACACTGAACTTGCAGCGTGTTAATGTGAATAACTTAGATCGAGACGTAAAACATAGAAAAGAATAACTAAGTTGACCTAGGACTCGCGCTTTGCAACGAACCTATCAAACTGGAAAAAATAGACAACGTACAAATGTTGAACAGCACACACATTGTGCGTGTTAACTCCCAGAATTTAAAACGGAACGTAAAACGAAAAATTTGCATAAGATAAAAAGTATAAGGGACCAAAGTTGAAAACAAAAAAATTGTGAGGTTAAACTGTGAAGACAAAAACTTTCGCGTTAAAAGTAAAAAAGATCCAATAGGTTTGGGTTAAAAGTAAAAAATATCAAGTTTTTTGTTTTTTTTTTTTGAAAATCCCCCAAACCATTGAGTACAACCACAATAATCCGAACTCTTTCATTTTGTTTCTAAAATAGTCACCGTTAAAAAAAAACATTACAGAGTTAAGTTCTTTTTTCCAAATTACAAACTGATGTTTTTGGGCTTTTGATCAGAACGAGGATACGAGTCTATTGATGTAAAAGTTATCTCGAAATAATGCTCGAAACGATGAAAACGGTGCTTCAATTTGGGTGTTTGAACTTCTAATCAACAAAAAATCAAGTCGTTTAGAGCACTGTGTCAAGGTAAGTTTTACATCAATCGACTCGTATCTTCATTCCGATCAAAAAGCCCGAAAAAATCGGTTTGTAATTTGGAAAAAGCTTAACTGTGTAATGTTTTTTTAATGACGGAAACAAAATGAAAGAGTTCGGATTATTATGGGTAATTAACTGAATTAGGATTATTATCAATAAAAAAACTAGTTCAAATGATTAAAATCCAAGGGAGAGCAAAATCCTTACTATGCAATCTTTAAACCTTCCTCTAAGGTCATACTCCATTACTTTTTCAAGCGTCCTAGATGACGGAGAAAGGTTGAAAATACCCCCTTGGTCCGTTGCTGCATTTCTTTCTCATCAGCACTCATGGTTGATCTCTTAGAATCTTGTTGAGTTAAGTTCTTAATATCCGAATCCGATTTCGATTCAACCACCACATTCTTTTCAGATGTAGGACAAGGCGATGATGGATCGCCATCAACAATTGCAGAGCAACTTGTGCTTCTTGTTAACGTTTGAGGTTTCAAACAAGTTACATCTTCGTTTGATGGAGTTTGATCAACATGTGAATTTCCCAATTTACCCTCATTGTCATTTGTTTCATCTTTCTCAATAACTTCTTCTTCTACTTCTTTGAAGCTATCAATTGAATCTGTACTTGTCCTTTTCTTCTGGGAAGGCTTCTCCCATTCATGCATCGAGTCTGGCCCGAAATATTGGTTCATAAACTCACGCGGGGTGATGTTATCGAAAACGTAGTGGTCTTCATTTGGATTGCGTAGTTTATGATTCTTAGGAAAACTGTATGTGTTGACCGAAGCATTGGGGAGAAGAGGTTCGTTGACCACCACCTCAGATGTATCTGACATGTCCCATGAACCACTTCGTTGGTGCCCAGATGCCGAATTTTCATCCCATGAAGCGTTGCGTAGGTGCCCAGATACCGAACTTCCATCCCATGAACCGTTACGCAGGTGGCCAGCTATCGAACTTTCATCCCATGAACCGTTGCGTTGATGACTAGATACCGAACCTCCATCCCATGAAGCAGAATCAATCTGCATGATAATACGACGGCTTAAAGACATAATATGAATGTGGGTTTGCTACGTTTTTTTAATGCAAAAATAATGTCACCAGCAGGATGTAAACCAGAGTCTTAACCAGCTAGGGTTATAAGGGCGTCCGTTTAAATACCAATACTATGTTGAGAACCTTAAGAATGAGAATCGACATAATCTATTTGCACCTATCGTCTTGAATGTGATACACGAGGCGTTATACTTCTAATTATCGTTTTGCACCACACACAAAGTATATTATGTGGTTCTCGTGATTCTCAACATATTTTTTTTTTGTTTCTGAAAAGAACTTGCCCCTCTTGGGTGAAGGGAAAATAGATTGCATACCCATGGCAGTACATTTTGATCAACTCCAGCTGCTCGTAATATTTCCTCAAGGCGCGCTCGAGCAAGATCACGTTCATGAGTCAAATCTTTTACTTCTTGCTCCATCTGGAAGACAGTAAAAGAATTTTATCAACTTAATTGGCAAATAGATCAACAATTATTACTAATTTGTGTCACATTAACAGAAACTAGTAAAAAAGAAAAGAAGTTAT